>CM069904.1:147742143-147982008 GCA_036172215.1 Camellia granthamiana | reverse complement strand
GAATGAGAAAATGAAGTAAGCATTAAAATTGTATATAACATTACTCGTTTACTTATGTCAAGAAATATTTTCAACCTTTTTTTCGTGAACTTCTCCCACGAGCAATCATAATAGAATAAAAATGCTAATCACAGTTTCATAGATAGTCATTAATTTTGAAAGATGGTTAAATATATATATATATATAAATCAAAATATACAAAGGTATATTAAAATAAGTAAATGAGTTTTGTTGAAATTTATATTTTTTACCTTTTAAAGACAATTTCGTAAAATTGTCATTAGGGTGACCCATGCTCCCAAGTGGGAGAAGTTGTCCCCTTTTTTTCTTTTTGAATAAATGGTGTTCATCTTTTAAAAGTGAGTGTAATTTATTGAGTCATAATTATAAAAACATTATTATCATATCATTCTAATTATAATTTTTTTAAAAAATATATTTGGATAAATAACATTCACTTCCTTAAAAATAAAAAATAATATAATTAATCTTATACTTTTAATATAATTTGTGGGGATATATTTTCTGAGTACCAACATGTGGCCAAGGTGACGCCGACGTGTCAGCCGAGATGTCATGTGTCCTGGTCATGACGCCGAGGTTATCTCGGTAAGGCCGAGGTTATCTCCGAAGATATCGGAATCCGAGATAAGCGGATAAGGCACAAGAGTCCTAGAATGATAAGGGGACTCAACCTGGATAAGGATGAGCACTGAGCTAAAGTCCAGGATGAGCACTGAGCTAAAGTCCAGTGAAGCGAGGCTTCTGTTGGGACAAGGATTGAGTTAACTATAAAAGAAAGGCACCCCCGATGGGTCTAAGGTACGCAATTTATATTCTGAACAGTGAGTTTAGCACTATTAATTATCTTTGAGAGATATACTGACTTGATCGCCGGAGTGCCCCCGGGTGGACGAACCACCGCCGAAATCTTCTCTTTCTGTTGCAGGTCAGCCAGGTATCATCTATTCTGTCAGTACTCTCCAGCTGATTACTGAGTTAGCAGTGTGGTCGGAAATTCAC
Source organism: Camellia granthamiana (assembly GCA_036172215.1). Classification (NCBI taxonomy): domain Eukaryota; kingdom Viridiplantae; phylum Streptophyta; class Magnoliopsida; order Ericales; family Theaceae; genus Camellia; species Camellia granthamiana. The sequence continues at coordinate 147,980,984 of CM069904.1, read as the reverse complement.
TCACACATAATTTATATTGTCTCTCTCTAGATTTTCATTTGCAGAAAACATAAATCCTTTCTCATTAGTAATACATGAGTCATGTATGTGAAAAGATGATGTTATCTTATATTTTTTTAGCATTGCTAGGGAGCTCGAAAGCCCCCTCTCCTGAATCTCCTGAATTCCTTTTTTTTTTTTTTTTTTTTTCCAGCAGAAGAAGGAAGAAGAAGAAGAAGCAGGAGGAGGGAGGAGGAGGGAGAGGAAGGAGGAGGAGTGGACTGGAGGGGGCCATACCAGTGGGAGGAGGCGAAGGCGGGGCCGGAGGCGACGGCGGTGGTGCTACGACGATCGGGGCTGGGCAGCGGCGACCGGGGCTGGGCCGACGACGACGTGGGCAGACGACCGGCGAACCACCTCTCTTCTCTCTCTCTCTCTTTCTCTCTTCTCTTTCTCTCCCTCTCCCTCTCCCTCTCCCTCTCTGGTTCAGCTCCGAAAATAGAAGAAGAAGAAGAAGGAAAAAAAAAAAAACTAATGCCCAAAACGACGTCGTTTTGGGCATTAGGGGGATTCGGGGAAAGGAAATTCGAGCTCTCAAGCTTTATTCATATTTTTTATTAAAATACATATAATTTTGTTCATTTTAATATTTATTAATCATCTGTATTAATTTTGATTGTTATAACTTCATTAAAAAATTTTTTTTTTTAAAAGTCAATATAATCATATAAAAACTTACAAAACTAGTATTTTTTTAACTTAAAAAAAATGATACAATTGCTAATTAGTTATTTTAGTAGGCTATTTTAATAGATTAAAATAATTATGTTTGGAAAAAAAAAATGTTAATTTTTTTTGTAATTGGATATGATATTTGTAAGAGAAATAATGAAATAATTATAAATTTAATATGATATTTTATCTTATTAATTATTTGGAGAAATTACAAACACACCCCCTGAGGTTTACTTAAATTACAAATTACCCATTGTGGTTTTAGAAATTACATTATGTCCCCTAAGATTTCTAATTTCATAACAAATAGGTCATTTTATTAATAAATCATCAAGTTAATTAACAGTTTTTAATAATGTTAAAATTTTATTTCAATTAATAATTCAGATAATTTTATTATTGTATAGGTAAACAGCTAGAAATTTCACTTTTTCAATTAATTTTGTTAAATAAAAAATTATGACAGGGAGGTATTTGTAATTTTTCAAATTACAAGGAATAATTCGTATTTTAAGCAAATCTCAAGGGTGTAGTTGTAATTTACCCTAATTATTTTAACCTATTTTATATTTTAGTATTATTTTAATCTAAATTTAAAAAATAAAAAAAAAAACACTTCGATGCTAGAGTTATCAAAAATTTTACTATTTTCTAAAGGGTCTGGACGATCTCTAGTCCAGATTTTTAGCCCATTAGGTCCACTTTGTCACGACCCGCTTCCCGTACCCAAGGGTTAAGTATCGTGATGGCCAGTAACTGAGGTTACCTCCGGCCAATTCTTTAACAAATTAATAAACGCGAGCGGAAGAAATATTTAAGTAAGGGTACCAAAATAATCATTGGAGTTTCTATTTTTATTACAAAATTATATTGACCAAAAAAGCCGATTTTTACATAGAAAAATATCATAAAAGTGCTGTATGTGTCTATTTCGCAGCCTCGCATCTAAGACTTTCCAAAAGCTATTTCCTGAAAATTGGTAAACAACTATAAGCACATGGCAGAGTGAGAAATATTATACCAAGAGTATAAGGGACACGAAATAACCATGGATAGTTAGTTAGGCCAAAACATTTAGGATAACTTAGTTGGAACAAATAATCTTTTAAGTAGCAAAACTGAGATTATGTAAATATATCATTTAGGTGGCAGAAACTAAAATACAGAAATTATGTAAGTAAATGACCATAACCACGGTACAGAACAGAACAGATGTCACAGAAGTGACAGTCAGAACAGAGGTACGGATTCAAGAGGTGACTCGTACGGATTCTAGAGGTGGCTCCCACAATAGTGTAGCACTTAGCTCCGCACAGCACTTTGGTCCGCACAGAACAGAGGTATGGATTCAAGAGGTGGCTCGTACGGATTCTAAAGGTGACTCCCACAATAGTGTAGCACTTAGCTCCGCACAGCACTTTGGTCCGCACAGAACAGAGGTCAATGGATCAGAGGGCCACAAAGTAACTAAACAGAGGCCAATAGTTATTTAAGTCCCCCAAGGCATGGGACTCCCGTGGTGGTACTTACAAAACATAATTGTTTATAAGGTCATAGTCAAATATTCTTTAAAATATAACCAAATATATTCATGGGTTTCCTTTTAAGCAAATAGGGTTCAGAAATAAAACCATGTAACTGAAACATTTATAAAACATAACTTTTATTAATATACTAATAAAACATAACTTGTATAAAACAGATTTTGGTAAGTTAAAACATACGTAAAATACATTATGGTAACTCAAGGTATAATATAACTCACCTTAACTTTAATATCTCACCCTTTCTTTTTACTATTAAAGACCCTTTTAACTTCCACTATTCTTTCTTTCCTTTCCTCACTTTCTTTTCTTCTTTCCTTTCTTTCCTTTTCTTCTTTCTTTCTTTCTCTCTTTTTCTTTCTTCTTTCTGTTTCTCTCCAGGCGTGACATGCCTCCCTATCTATAGGGAAATAAGGCGCTACGTGGCAGATTCAGTAACGATTTCACAGATTTATTCTTATCCTTAATAGATATTTAAGATGATTACCCTTTAACCTAATATTTTAATATAATTATATAAATAAATAAATTCTTAATTAAATTACACTTTATCTTATACTAACAGAAAATTAATTATTTATTTTAGAATCACACCAATTATTATTCTTATTTATATTATCTATATTATTATTCATATTTTGACCCCTAAACTTTTAATAATTATATTATTTTACAAAATTACGCATAATAATATATAATAAATTATATATTTTCTGAACTGAGATTAAATAATATTAGTGTAAATTCTACAGAATAATTAAAAATCTGGGTTGTTACACACTTTGGGGCTCCTTTTCGATAATCAAAACCGTTCACATTGTAGGGTTTGTTGAGTACATTATACGTGTAAAAAATACGTCGATCGGATAACAGATACTATGTATTCGGATCACTTTTGTCTGAAAAAAATAGACGGTCAAAAAATTAATAATTTATAAAAAAGTGATTCGAATACATATCTTTTGGTCATATTACCTCTCACATTTTTTACTCATAAAAATTCAAAATATACTAAAAAAACTAAAAAATCAGCTTTTTATTAATTTTTCAAAACACTCTATAGTATCTATTATCCGATTGACATAATTTTTACAAAAATAATATACTCAATAAATTTTAAAATATAAACAATTCAAACTATTAAAAGAAACTCAAAAATGAGCCCAATAAATCAGACTAAACCTCCAGTCAACCGGAGGGAAGCCACAACCTTTTTAAACAATGTGAATGCAAATATTTTCATTTCGAAAAAGAACAGGTCAAGCACTCTTTAAAATATGACTATGTTGTGCCCACGTCAAATTGTGGTTGTATATTCAGGGTCTTATGGGAGGTGAGTTATAATTCACTTTTCAGATTATAACTCATTTTTTTTTTCATAAAAAATAATAATTAATTAATTTTTAATTAAAAAATAATTTTTAACTATCTTTTCAAAATAGCTTTCAATGAGATCAATTAATGATTGATGTGCTGTTTGCGGCAGGTACAGAGGACCAGGGATTCACGTTATTTTGGATTTTTTTTTACATTAAAAAAATATAAAAATATTATTTAAAGTGAAATATTAATGATATTTTTAAAATTATGAGAATAATAACAATTATTTTGATTAAAAATAAAAAGATTATAATAAATCATATTATTTATAAAAAAATTTAATGTAACAGTAATATCTATCATTATTGACATACAAATATAATTAATCTCACTATGAAAATATAAAATTTATTGAATTGTTAGTTACATTTGACATATGAGATTCATCCTCTATGCATTTCTTTATTATTGGTTGATAATATCACATATAAATGATGACATGATATTACCATTATATTAAATTTTTACTCATATTTTATATAAAAAAAATTACTTTATCATTATATAATTTATTTTAAGACTTATATCTATGACTTTTTTGTAAAATTTATATAAAATATTTTTATACAATATCTATGACTTTTCTTAAAGTCAATCGTAAAAATTTATATAAAATATTTTTATTAAACTTTTTGATATTGTAATTAATAAGTTTCTCCTTTGATTTAATTTATTAACTCCGTCACTCTGGCCGAAGATGTGTTATCATTTCGCTGGCTATATATTTCCCATTTTAATGGATAAATGGGAAAGATTTTGGTGTGTAATGCACACCGTATATAATTTTATACAAAAATTATATAAGTTTTTATAATATTATATAAGTGATCTCAAAAAAATGTGTAAGTTAAACACAAATTTGCATTAAGTTCGTAAAAATTTATGTGATTACACAAATTTGTAATTAACTTATGCACTTTTATAAAATTGCTTATATAAATTCGTAAAAACTTGCATAATTTTTTGTAAAATTACATAGGGTGTGCATTGCATAAAATTTTGCTTCCTTAAAAATAGGAATGGGTGTATTAATAAAATTTATCAATCAAAATACAATATATATATACCATTATCGTGTTCACCTCACTTTTAATAATGCTAAAAGGGAAGTAGTGCATTAATAAATTTATATATTAAAATACAATATATATATATCATCATTTAACATGGGTCTCATTTTATATTGTACCTAGTTGACATATATACACTAATGTTCTATTTAATTTATTAAAATATAGTCAAACAAAATGATCATTTTATTATAATATTCATTATCATGTTTGGTGTATTAAAAAATAATTAAAAAATTATAACAAATGAAATCATTATTTATCATTGTACTAGGGAGACCAAGGAATAGCTAGAGAATTCTAATTTACTTATTTTAGTGAATCAGACACTATCGAACATTATTTATTCCGTTTAATTTTGAGTTTTCAAATACAATTTTTAATTTTTTGAATTTTGAATTTTTCATATTTTTATGTCTTTTTTAACATTTTTAATATTTTAATCAGTTTCATATTTAAACTTTTTAGATGCACCTAATTTAGACGCACTTAAAAAAATATTTTATTGTTTAGGTATATTTAGATTAAAGTACATCTAAAAAATAAAAATTAAAAATTAAAGTATAAATTAAAATTTTACCTAAAAATAACAAAACATGAAAAATAAAAATAAAAAACTTAAAATTTGTATTTAATAACTCAAAATCAAGCTGAGACATCTGATAATTGGTTAATATAGTCACAAAAAAAAAAATCATTAAAAATGTCAAAAAATTAAAAAATATATACAAAAAAATAAATAAAAATTTCTTTCCATTTTCTATATTTTTGGTACTTTTTTTATTAAAAAGAAATTTCCAACACTTCAATTTTTTTCATCTTTTATTTTAATAAAAAAAAATCAATAAGACACTAAAAAAACCAATAGTCCCAAACCAACCCCTTTGTTTGGACGGACTAGATAAAGGGGATTGTAATCCATCGGACTATTAATCCCGGGATACATTGTCCCCGGATTATTTGGTTGGACTGGATTTGTATCATATGTTTGTTTAGTCATGGGATTATATGTCTGGATTGGACTATTTTTAGTGAATCAAATGTTTGGTTAGATGGACTGGATAAGGATAAATATTCAAAAGACTATTTTACCCTTGTAATTTATAATTTTTATTTAATATATAATTTTAAATTTGTAATCTATAATTTATAATTTAACAACACTAAAAAAATTTAATTTATAAGACCATAATTTTTAATTTATTATTTTCAATTAAATTAAATTTATAATTTATAATTTATATTTTTTATTTAATATATAATTTTAAATTAACGACAATAAAAAAATAATTTTATTTAATATATAAATTAAAATTTCAACAACACTAAAAAAATTTAATTTATAAGGCCATAATTTATAATTTATTATTTTTAAATAAATTTAATTTAAATTTTTTATTTTTTATTTTTTATTTAATATATAATTTTAAATTAACAATACTAAAAAAATTTAATTTATAAGGCCATAATTTTTAATTTATTATTTTTAATTAAATTAAATTTATAATTTATAATTTATAATTTAAATTTTTTATTTAATATATAATTTTAAATTAACAACACTAAAAAAATAATTTATAAATGTTCAAAAGACTATTTTATCCTTTTTTAATTGTTTACTAAGTAATAGCATGAAGGGTAAAATGGACATTTCACAAAATAATCTCGGGGGACTATTAGTCCGAAGCAAAATTTTTCAAACAAACAATGAACTATTAGTCCGGTGAGACTAATAGTCCAATCCCACCCCTTAATCCTTCAAAACAAACACAACCTTAGTGATTGATATCCAGCCACATCACACAACAACAATGGTGCTACATTTCCTGATATATCACCTTCATTTTGATTTTGATTTCAAATGAGGTGGAAGAGAGGGACACTAGAGAGAGAGAGAAGAAGGATGAGAAGTGAATAATAGGATCCATCCCACATCATTACGGATAAATTAAGAGTGCTCAATTAGAGTTCCCAAGTATTTTTGTACTGTTTAATGATCCTAGCACGCCACAGAAATTTCCATGCATATAGAAACTTTTTCTTATTTTATTTTTTCTTTTGAGGAAATTGTATTTCAGCAAATTGCATTTTTATAGTGATATAAATCTCATGTGTGTATGGTACAAGTCTATTCCTATCTTGTTGCAAGTCTTTCTTGTATGTTAAAATTATATTAAAAATATATATTTATTTTAGGGAGTTTTTTTGATAAATCCATTTTCTAAGAGCTTTATTCCATCCAACCCATATTCTTTTTGACTATTCCATTAGGTCCAATTTGAGATAAGAAGACCAAAATACCCTTTTTATCTACTTATGTTCCATTTAGTTCACATTATTTTCTCATATTTCAATAAGTCCTATTGCTGACATAATTACCAAAATACCCCTAATGTGAATGTTCACACCGTCAATGTGAATGTTCATATCGTCAATGTGTAGGGGCCCGGCCTATGTCGATCCTCGTGGGTGCCTGAAAAAATTCGAGTCGGGCCGGGCCAGCCCACAGGCCAAAAAAATAGACCCGGCCCGGCCCGTTGGATAATGTGAATATTCACATTGACAAGTTAACATTCACATTGATAGGAGTGTAAAATTGGCCCGCGGCCCGAGGGCGGCCCGAAGCCAACCCGCCGCCCGGGGCGGGCCCGGGCCGGCCCGTTCATAATGTGAATATTCACATTGACATATCAACATTAACATTGATAAGAGTGTAAAATTAGCCCGTGACCCGTGGGCAGCCCGAAGCCCGGGCCCGGTCCGAAACCCGCCCGCGGCTCGTGGGCGGGCCCCGGCCCGACCCGTTGATAATGTGAATATTCACATTGACATGTTAACATTCACATTGATAAGAGTATAAAATTAGTCCGCGCCCCGTGGTTGCCCGAAACCAGCCCACGGCCCGTGGGCGGCCCGGGGTGGGCTCGGCCCGGCCTGTTGACAATGTGAATATTCACATTGACATGTTAACATTCACATTGATAAGAGTGTAAAATTGACTCGCGTCCCATGGGAGGCCCGAAGCCCGTGGGCGGCCCGGGGCGAGCCCGGCCCGGCCCATTGACAATGTGAATATTCATATTGACATATTAATATTCACATTGATAGGAGTGTAAAATTGGCCCGTGGCCCGTGGGCGGCCCAAAACCCGTCCGCTGCCCAGGGCGGGCCCGGGTCGGCCCGTTGACAATGTGAATATTCACATTGACATATTAACATTAACATTGATAACAGTGTAAAATTGGCCTGTGACCCGTGGGCAGCCCGAAGCCTAGCCCCAGGCCGGGTTAGGCCCGGCCCGGCCCGTTGACAACGTGAATATTTATATTGACGTGTTAACATTCACATTGATAAGAGTGTAACATTAACCCGTGCCCCGTGGCTGCCCGACACCCGCTCACGGCCCGTGGGCGGCCCGAGTCAGGCACGGCCCGGCTTGTTGACAATGTGAATATTCACATTGACATGTTAACATTTACATTGATGAGAGTGTAAAATTGACTCGCGTCCCATGGGCGGCCAGGAGCGGCCCGGGTTTGGGTCCGACCCTACCTCAAGCTGCGGGCGAGCTTCGGACAGCGGACAAATTTTACACTTCTATCAATGTTAGTGTTAAAATGTCAATGTGAATATTCACATTGTCACGGGTCGGGCCAAGCCCGCCTCGAGCTGCGGTTTGGCTTCGGGCCGCCCACGGGCTGCGGGCCAATTTTACACTCCTATTAATGTGAATGTTAACATGTCAATGTGAATATTCACATGGCCAACGGGCCGGGCCCGCCTCGGCCCAAGGTCGGGCTTCGGGCTACCCACGGGTCACGGGCCAATTTTACACTCTTATCAATGTGAATGTTAACATGTCAATGTGAATATTCACATTGTCAACAGGCCGAGCCAGGCCCGCCCCGGGCCGTCCACGGGCCGTGGGCGGGTTTCGGGCAGCCACGGGACGCGGGCTAATTTTACACTCCTATCAATGTGAATGTTAACATGTCAATGTGAATATTCACATTGTCACGGGTCGGGCCAAGCCCGCCTCGGGCTTCGGTCGGGCTTCGGCCCGCCCATGGGCTGCGGGCCAATTTTACACTCTTATCAATGTGAATGTTAACATGTCAATGTGAATATTCACATTGTCAACGGGCCGGGCCAGCCCCGGGCCGCGGGCGGGCTTTTGGCCGCCCATGGGCCGCAGGCTAATTTTATACTCTTATCAATGTGAATGTTACCATGTCAATGTGAATATTCACATTGTCAACGGGTCGGACCGGGCCCGCCCCGGGCCGCCCATGGGCCGCGGACGGGTTTCGCGCCACCACGGGACGGGGGCCAATTTTACACTCGTATTAATGTGAATGTTAACATGTCAATGTGAATATTCACATTGTCAACGGGCCGGGCTGGGCCGGGTCGGGCCAGCCTTGGACTGCTGGCCAATTTTATACTCTTATCAATGTGAATGTTAACATGTCAATGTGAATATTGACATTGTTAACAGGCCGGGCCGGGACTGCCCCGGGCCGCCCACGGGCCGTGGGCGGGTTTCGGATAGCCACGAGACGCGTGCTAATTTTACACTCCTATCAATGTGAATGTTAACATGTCAATGTGAATATTCACATTGTCAACGGGCCGGGCCGGGCCCGCCCCGGGCCGCTGGCGGGTTTTTGGCCGCCCATGGGTCGCGGACTAATTTTATACTCTTATCAATGTGAATGTTAACATGTCAATGTGAATATTCACATTGTTAATAGGCCGGGCCGGGACCGCCCCGGGCCGCCCACGAGCCGTGGGCGGGTTTCGGGTAGCCACGAGACGCGTGCTAATTTTACACTCCTATCAATGTGAATGTTAACATGTCAATGTGAATATTCACATTGTCAACGGGCCGGGCTGGGCCCGCCCCGGGCCACTGGCGGGCTTTTGGCCGCCCATGGGTCGCGGACTAATTTTATACTCTTATCAATGTGAATGTTAACATGTCAATGTGAATATTCACATTGTCAACGGGCCGGACCGAGCCCGCCCCGGGCCGCCCATGGGCCGCAGGCGGGTTTCGCCCCACCACGGGACGCGGGCCAATTTTACACTCCTATTAATGTGAATGTTAACATGTCAATGTGAATATTCACATTGTCAACGGGCCGGGCCCGCCCCGGCTCGTCGGCAGGTTTCAGGCCGCCCACGGGCCAATTTTACATTTCTACCAATGTGAATTTTAAAATATAAATTTTCACATCATTAAATTGCTAATCCTTCAAAAAATATTTTTAAGGGTATCAAAATTGAATATAAGGGCATAAGTGTCCAAGAAAATAGTATAAATCAAGAAAATGGACTTTATGGAATAAAACTATACATACATGGGACTAAATGGGTTAAAAAATTCCTTCATGGACTTCTTGGGTTAAAACACTTCTAAATTGGACTTATCAATGAAAATCCCTTTATTTTATGACTGTCTCATTTATTTATAATTTATTTACTTTTAAGTAGTTGGAGAGACTGTCAAATACGTGTCTGCCTAAGTTTCGAATGAAAAAAAAAATGGACAAAGAAAAGGTGGTGAGACTATCAGTTAGGTCAACTGCTTAACAGATATTCTTTTTTTAGAAAGTAGGTTAAAAGTTAACTTTTTAAATTTTTTATTTACTATATATATTTTAAAATATGTAAAAAAAAAAAATAGAAAAGTAATGTGGCACAAAAAAAGGTTAAAAGTAAAAAAAAAAAAAAAAAATACTGCTTTTAAGCTCTTATCAAAAAGAGGCTCAGTTGCATGTTTGGATTGATGGCTCATGCTAAAACTAATTCAGTAGGATAGTGGTTGAATTATGTATTTGTGTATGAATTTAAAAATATATATATTTTAACAATCAAAGTAAAATATGGATTAATTTTTTTAAATATGTATTTTAATTTATGATTCAAACGTAGTTTAAATTATTATTAAAGTATTGTTAAAAATTTATAATTTAAATTTTCAAATTCACTTATAATAATAAGCCAAGAAAATTGAATCACTTTATAATTAAGTGTATGAGAAATAAATATAATTATAAGTTTTCATATTTAATTACTAATCCCAACCCGTTGCCTTGACGAGTAGGTGACAAAAGTTGGAATGTTAGGCCACACAACTGTCTTGACCAGTTGCGGAGCCACATGGAGTGTCATGTGTTTCCTGTGGATTTTTTATTTTTTTTAAAATAAAATTTTAAATAAAAATAATATTTAGAATAAAATGTTAAGGATATTTTTAAATTTATGAAAATAATAGTGATTGTTTTATTGAAAATAAAGTAACTACAACAAATTATATTTTTATGTATAAAAATTTTATGAAAAAAATCTCAATATAAAAGTAATATCCATCATTATTGATATGTAAATATAATTAATCTCACTATATATATGTAAAAATTACTAAGAGTGTTAGTTATATTTGCATATGGAGTTCATTCTTCATATGCTGCTTTACTATTAGTTGGTGATATCATATGTCAATAATGACGTGATATCACTATTATATGAAATTTTTACTCAAATTTTATAAAAATTTAATTTATCTTACCATTATATAATTTATTTTAAGACTTAAATATATGACTATTTTTACATTGTCCGTGATACACTAGGTACACGTAATACTTGCTTTTCGATTTTACTTGAAGTTAATTATAAAATTTTACGTGAAATAATTTTGTAATAATTTATTTAAGTTTTTGTACTTAATATTAATTCAAAAATTATTATTATTTTCTGATTGTTGGTTATGGGGGGGAAAAAAAAGTTATAATCAAGAAGTGTCCCTTCCGATTTAGTTTTCTAGAACCGCCACTGGTCTTGACAGTTCCAAGCATTAAGGTCACATTTGTTTGGCTCTATAGAATAGATGAAATTTGGAGTACGATGAGATTAAGTGATAAGATTATTAATGTAATGATATTAGGTTGGAGATATAGATAAAATACGTTTGTTATGCACTAGTGTGATGGTATTAGTTAATTAAGATTAAATGTGCAAATTACGTAAAAACCCTTATTACATAAAATATATCTTTATTAATTTTACAAAATGAGGAGCAAAATGGTCTTTTAGCCATTAATATATGGGAGTGGACTAACAATCCCACCTCTCCTATGAGGATGTTAATCCCACAATGAAAAGGAATTGATAGTCCTATAAATTGCGTCAGGATCCTCTAAAGTTAAAATCCTAGAGTGATTCTTAGAGTATCCAATCTAACGACTGAAATGTAAACTAGTAATTTGAAAAAAAAAAAAAAATTCAGATTTCAAAATTCCCTCCCTCAGCTGCCTATACACGCATATGGCAGCAGATATAGAAAGAGAGAAGAAGAAACTATCTGCTTATCGTGGTATCCATCCCTTGATAGCTTCACCAGCCACCGCAGCAAGCCAAGAGGGCCAACCTGCCACAACCTGGATGATAATTAGAAACAACAACTTCACAATTCTCTCTCTTCTTCTCAAAATGCTCATCCCTTACCTTCTTTGAGCCATTCAATTTCTTATGACTTAACCCACCTCTAATTTCACCACCATCCAGCCTTTCTTTCACCCAGAAACTCTCCACTCTCTTCGAAGAAGTAATTCGAGGCACGTGTAACTCCCATGATGACCCTTTATTCAACTGTCTCTCTCTTGGCTCTCTCTGCCATCTTCTATAGCAAAAGCCTTATCACAAATGCAACCATGAATTTCAAACAAACACCCAACAAAAATAAACCCTCCTTTACAAATACAAATCACCAATAATAACTAATTTTATCCAAAAACAACCCACCATATCAAATTCCATTGAAGAAAACAATCAACTAAAAAAACCCTAGTTGAGAATTCAAACTCACTGTATAAACAATTCATGAACCAACCACTATATACTTTCATGCAGAACCTTAGAACGCAATGTTATAAAAACAATAACCCAGAATTCAATCTTTCTCCAATGATATATACATGGATTGTATGACCACTATATACTCTTCTTCTTCTTCTTCTTCTTCTTCTTCTTCTTCTTCTCTCTCTCTCTCTCTCTCTCTCTCTCTCTCTGTTTTCTATATCCACTGCGTATATAGCAGCTGCGACGTATATAGCATCTGCGAGGGAGTCTGCCGGTGGCAGGACGGCGGCAGCGGAGGGACGTCGGGAGGCAGCGTCTCGTCTCTCTTTTCTTTTTCTCTCTCTTTCTATATCTGCTGCCATATGCGTGTATAGGCAGCTGAGGGAGGGAATTTGAAATCCTGAATTTTTTTATTTTTTTTTTCAAATTATTAACCAAAACGACGTCGTTTTGGTTAATTTACATTTCAACCGTTAGATTGAATACTTTAAGAGATCACTCTAGGATTTTAACTCTAGAGGATCCTACGCTATAAAATTAGCAATCCCATGTCATTCCTCTATAAACAAACATGGCATTAGTGAGGTCCATGTATTACTAATCAAATCCTCCTCCCTGAACCTCCAAACAAACCTGAGTTGCCTGTTATCTATTATCTGCTCCCCTCTAATAGAGAACAGAAAGGCTATGCACCTAGAAAATAAATTCAAAAATTGACATGAAATAGTGCATATTTAATTTTCTTTTGAGGAAATTGCATTTCAACAAATTGTATTTTTATAGTTATATAAAGGGAGATTTATTAGAAAATCCTTTTTCAAGTGTTTATATCTCAATTAGTCTATAAGATATTCTTATATTCTAATAAGTCTTATTTTTTTGAACATTTGATATACCAAAATCTTAATTCTCATATTTAAGGTTTTTATGGACATTTCTACATTTATAAATATTTTTTGAACAGTTAGCAATTTGATGATGTGATCTTTCATATTTTACAATGTAAATATTCACATTGATGTGTGACTGTTCACATTGATAGTGTGAACATTCATATAGACAATATGAATACTCACATTAATGGTGTGAACATTCACATTGACGATGTGAATATTTACATTGACGGTGTGAATATTCACATCACGGAACATTCGCACTGTAAATGTAAATATTATTAGGGATATTTTGATAATTATATCACCCATAAGACTTATTGGAATATAAGAAAATAATGTGAACTAAATGAAATGAAAAGAGATTATAAAAAAGTACCCCATATATAAATTTCTTGTGTGTATAGTGTTGGTGAAAATACCAGGAAAAATTATATTTTATTGATAAATGATGCAAAGAAAATGAGATACAAATAGATCAGGCTGAGGCACGGATATCTCGTTTTCTTTAAGGAGATCAAGCCCACTGCGGTAGGAAGAACCCCAATACCGATGCAGCAGTCACAAAACTATGACTTGTCCCCTCCAAGATACAACAGCCCGGCCACTTGTTGTATGGTTCAGGCCAACTCTGCACAAGATGGTGAACCCAAAGCTCCACCAAGAAAAACACCCTTCTTTGCTAGTAATCTCTCTTGTATAGAAAATAGTTGGTGTGTGTTGGTATAGAAAATAGTAGATGAAAGGAACTATTTATAGGCCATTAGGACCTTACAGTTACACCAAAATAATGACCATTAACTAAGAAAATGGTTACACTAAAATAATAAATAAAAGATATTAAAATGGTCCAACAATCCCCCACTCATTTTAATATCAATAAGGATAAAAGAGATTACCAAACAAAAATAGATTAGTATGCATCATGAAGGTGTGCTCTGCATTGAACCTTCATTAGTGAAACAGTAACCTCTACTCCAGAGTCAGTAGTGGTCTCAGACTTGAACTATGACTGCTTAGGGGAAATAAAGAATTACTGCTCACACATAATAATCCAGGTGTTGACATGAGCTTTAATAGCTAGCACATTACGGCCTTGTGCTAATCCCAGTTTTCATAAGCATATTTGAGAATAAGCCTTATTCTCATAGAAAGCGGCCCCACTTTCATGCTCACATAGGTGAAATCTGTCAAGGATGTTCCTGTAATTTACACACCCCACTCAACAAGAGCTACAGAATTTCATTAAGAGTATAAAAACTCAACCCTCCAACATTACAGGACAAATGTACTTACATCATAGGGATGGATAACAAAATATTAAAGAGTGCATTTTTTTACAACCACCATATGATTTGTTCTTCCCATTGAACCTAGTTACAGGATCTCTGGTCTCTAGGTTGGGTATCCTCATACATGGTTTATGATTTTATAGGCTTCAAACCCATCATCCTCAATGTATTCCAGACCCTATCTCTTGCCAAGGCCTTGGCTAACGGATCCGCAAGATTGTCACAAGATCTTACATAATTCACAGTTATGATGCCATTACTCAAATAGGATCTCACATTACTGTGTTTCCTTCGAATAGGTCTGGATTTACCATTATAAAAATGATTGTTCACTCTACCAATAACAGCAGTGCTATCACAACGAATTAACACGGGAGGAATTGGTTTTTCCCAAAAAGGGATTTCATGTAACAAATCTGTCAACCAATTCGCTTCCTCACATGCTGAAGCTAGCGCTATAAGTTCAGCTTCCATAGTAGAATTAGCAATTATCGTCTGTTTTTTAGACTTCCAACATATAGCACCACCACCCAAGGTAAAAATAAAACCCGAGGTAGAGAGAGAATCACCTGACAAAGTGTTCCAATCGGCATCACTATATCCCTCAAGTACCGCAGGATACTTGTTATAAAACAAACCATAATTTTTTGTTCCAGATAAATATCTCATAATTCTTCCCATGGCTAGCCAATGATCTCGACTTGGCTTGCTAGTAAACCTGCTAAGTACTCCAACAGCATATGCAACGTCAGGACTAGTATAGTCAGTAGCATATCTCAAATTACCAATGATGCTAGCATATTCCTTTTGATTAATTACTTCATTTTCATTTGTTACAATAGATAAATGTATGCTTGCATCAAAAGGAGTAGCAACATGTTTACAGTCTAGAAAATTATATTTCTTTAACATTTTCTCAACATAATGCGACTGATCAAGAAAAATACCATCATTAGTCTTGGTAATTTTAATTCCCAAAATAAAATTGGCTTCACCAAAATCTTTCATATCAAAATGGTTATTAAGCATATTTTTAGTCTCATTTATAATATGCAAATTAGAGCCAAAGATAAGTAGATCATCCACATATAGGCTAATAATCACATATGCATTTTCACAAGTTTTATAATATATGCACTTATCATATTCATTCGTCTTATAGCCATTCTCAAGCATTCAGGAATCAAATTTCTCATGCCACTGTTTAGGAGCTTGTTTTAAACCATAAAGGGATTTAGTTAGCTTACACACCTTGATTTCTTGGCTAGGCTCCACAAAGCCTTCGGGTTGGTCCATATAAATCTCCTCATCTAGATCTCCATTTAAAAACTCTATTTTTACATCCATTTGATGAATTTTTAAATCATGAATTGCAGCCATTGCAATCAACAGTCTAATGGATGTAACTCTAGTAACCGGAGAAAAAGTATCAAAGAAATCAAGATCAACTTGTTGCTTAAAACCTTTAGCGACAAGCATTACTTTATATTTATCTATAGTTCCATCCGGTTTAAGTTTTTTACGAAGGACCCATTTACACCCAATAGTTTTACAACCTTGAGGTAAATCCACTAGCTTCCATGTTTTATTTGAAAGTAGTGAGTCTATCTCATCATTTACAGCCTCTCTCCAAAAAATAGCATCAGGTGATGATAAAGCTTCTTGCACCGTAAGAGGAATTTCTTCCACGTTGTAAAGATAATAGTCAGGGCCAAAATCTTTTTCAACTCTAGCTCGTTTACTTCTTCTTGGTTGGATTTGAAAATTTTCTTTTTCTTGAAAAACTTGAGAAGGAGTAGAAGAGCTAGGCATAGATAAAATATTTTCAGAAATTATTTGACCCCCACTATTTCTAGATTTGAAAGGAAATTTATTTTCATGAAAAATAGCATCACTTGATTCAAAAATAATATTATTTTCCACATCACAAAATCTATAGGCTGTACTATGCAACGCATACCCAAGAAAAACACAGGTGGTGGCTCGTTCACCCAATTTAGGTCGTTTAGGATCTGCAAGCCTCACAAAAACTAAACAACCCCAAACCCTCAAATAACCTAGATTTGGTTTATGCCCCCGCCACAACTCATAAGGTACAATTTTAGTCTTTTTGTGTGGCACTCTATTTATCACATGGCAAGCTATCAAAATAGCATCGCCCCAAAGATTTGAGGGCGCACCTGAATCAATAAGCATAGCATTCGTCAAGTCAATTAACATTCTATTTTTTCTTTCAGCTACGCCATTAGATGAAGGTGAATATGGTGGAGTAGTCTCATGAATGATTCCCAAAGACTGAACAAAAGAGTTGAATCCAAGAGATTCATACTCTCGGCCTCTATCACTTCTAATTCTTTTAATCTTTTTACCGAATTGATTTTCCACTTCAAGAAGGAATTCTTTAAATTTCTCAAAAGCATCACTTTTATTTTTTAATAAATGTACATTTGTGTATTTTGAAAAATCATCAATAAAAGTGATAAAATATCGGTTACCACCCCTAGTTAAAATTCCTTCAAACTCACACAAATCAGTATGAAATAATTCTAACAATTTGGTATTTTTTTCTACACTTTCATGAGGCCTCTTAGTAATTTTTGCTTTACTACAAACTTCACATTTCTAAATTTTTTTTGTCACTTTAGAAATTAATCCTAAACTACTCATGATTCCCACATATTTACTGTTTATATGACACAAGCGAGTATACCAAAAATTAATGGAAGACAAAGTGTAAGCAGCGTCATAGTAATAATCATCAAATTAATCAGCAAGGAAATTTAAGAGATAAAATTGACATTTATACTTATCTGTATTGTAGGAAGCCACTTTTGCTTCATGTGCCTCGTATTCTTCATCGTTCATCTCCTCGGTTGGGATTTTGTTTGGATTCTTTTCGGTAAGAACATATGCAACTTTTAAAAGGCTAAGGTAAAAAAGAACTTTTCATTTCCACCTCTTAAAATGAACTCCTTTGAACTTGAAAGGCTTGTTGAGATCTCCAATTCCATCATTGATTTTTTCTGGTACTTGTTCCATGTTTGATCTCCTTAAAATTGTTGGTGAAAATACCAGGAAAAATTATATTTTATTGATAAATGATGCAAATAAAATGAGATACAAATAGATCAGGCTGAGGCACGGATATCTCGTTTTCTTTAAGGAGATCAAGCCCACTGCGGTAGGAAGAACCCCAATACCGATGCAGTAGTCACAAAACTATGACTTGTCTCTTCCAGGATACAACAGCCTGACCACTTGTCGTATGGTTCAGGCCAACTCTGCACAAGATGGTAAACCTAAAGCTCCACCAAGAAAAACACCCTTCTTTGCTAGTAATCTCTCTTGTATAGAAAATAGTTGGTGTGCGTTTGTATAGAAAATAGTAGATGAGAGGAACTATTTATAGGCCATTAGGACCTTATAGTTACACCAAAATAATGATCATTAACTAAGAAAATGGTTAAACCAAAATAATGACCATTAATTAAGAAAAAATGATTACACCAAAATAATGACCATTAACTAAGAAAATGGTTACACCAAAATAATAAATAAAAGATATTAAAATGGTCCAACATATAGTACAAGTCTATTCCTATCTTGATAAAAGTCTTTCTTGTATGTTAAAATTATACTAAAAATATATTTCTATCTACAGCGTAATTATTTTATAAATATGGCATTTATTTATAATTTTTTTTGTTTTTTAAATAGTTGGAGAGACTGCCTAACACCTGGCTGAAGAAAAAAAAAAGGGGTGGACAAAGAAAAGGTGGTGAGACTATCAGTTAGGTCAATTGCTGAACATATATTAGTATAGTCGTTGAATTATGTATTTATTTCCTCTCAGTTTCATTTTTGGATTGATGGCTCATGCTAAAAATAATTCATTAGGATAGTGGTCGAATTATGTATTTGTTTATGAATTAAAAATATATATTTTAAAAATCAAAGTAAAATATATTAATTTTTTTTAAATATGTATTTTAATTTATGATCCAAATGTAAGTTAAATTATTATTAAAGTAATGTTAAAAATTTATAATTTAAATTTTCAAATTCACTTATAATAATAAGCTGAGAGAGTTGAATCATTAATTATATAATTAAATATGTGATAAATAAATATAATTAAAAATTTGCATATTTTTAATTATTAATCCCAACCCCTTGCCTTGAGGGGAATAGAGTAGGTGACAAAAGTTGGAATGTTAGGCTACACAACACAACTGTCTTGACGGTTCCAAGCATTAACTGTTATTATCTGCCCCCTCTCCAATAGAGAAGGGAAAGTATGCACCCAGCAAATAAATTCAAAAATTGACATAAAATAGTGCATATTTAATCTGCCCCCCTCCAATGGAGAATGGAAAGGCTATGGACCCAGAAAATAAATTCAAAAATTGACATAAAATAGTGCATATTTAATCTTCTTGTGTTGGTCACCGTAGAAATAAATCTCAACTTTTTATTTTATATTCTGAATAATTTTTGAAAAATCTAGAAACCCCCTAGATGTTGATTTGTGATTATGTATCAATTTTAAACAGAATATAACAATCCCAATCAAACAATCAAGAGAAAGAGACAATGATTTTTACGTGGAAAAACCACAATTGGACACCTCCAACTGTGATCAAAAAACCACGGGCAACTGCCACAAGAACAATCCACTAAGAAGATATAAAGGAATTACACAGGTATCACTCTCAATTATCTAGCCATAACGCCTAATTGAACCAACCTCTATGTGCCTCTTCCAACCCCATCTTCAGCACGGAATTGTCTTTCTGATGAGCCACTCCGGATTCCCTCCAAAGCTTCAGGCTCGAATTCTTCAGAATTCACAACTGAAGAACAACTCTCTCTTTTGTAGAACAAACAAACAAACCTTTGATGTATCCTTTTTAAACCATGAGTTGAATACTCAATAAGACATCAAAGAAAAATAAAATATCCCCAGATATAAACCTTTAAGAACCAAAAAGAAGATCTGGAGGACTTCAATCAATTTACTTAGTTTTGGGAGAAAACCAAGTATTTATAGAGAACCAAAAGTAATCCCAGATTGAGAAGAAAACAAACTCCTTGAAAAATCCGGATTCTGAGGCTCGCTCGAGCGAAGATTTCCTGGATCGAGCGAGGAGAGTAATTTTCATGATTTCTACTAGTGCCTTGGCTCGAGCGACGGATCCTTGGCTCGAGCGACCAATCACTTCTTTCAGGTTTTTGTGCGGACGCAATCCTTCGCTCGAGCGAGCATTCCTTGGCTCGATCAAGAAAGTCTTGGCTCGAGCGAGAACTCCTTGGCTCGAGCGAGCAACGGCTGACATGCAATTTTGAATGCAATTTTGCATTTTGCTTCGGCCGCGAGCTGACCGGGCAGCTCGACCCCCGTAATAATCAGCGAAGTGGCAATCTTGAAAGCATTAACATCACAAACTTCTCTGCATGGCTTGATTCGGGTTGGATTCGCATCTAATAAACTCATAGCCTCACTGAAATAAAAATGCGAATAAAATTACAACTCAAAGGAGTTTTGTCAAACGGGGTTGCCAATAATAAAAACCTAACAATTTTTTTATTTTTTTATTTTTTGAGTTTGTAGACTCGCGGATAACAAAATGGGTTTGATAGCGTTGAGAGCTTCTAGATGCATTTCAAAAAATTTCTTTCACATCCATTGAGATCATGTTTGTTTGGACGAACTAAATAAAAAGATATTATAATTTATCAAATTATTAATTTTGGAATATAATCTCTAAACTATTTGATTGGAAAATATGTATATCACTTGTTTGTTTAGTCATAGAGTTAGATGTCATGAAATGACTATTTTATTTAATCAAATGCTTGTTTGTGATGTTATGAAGTAGGATAAATTCTCAAAAGACTATTTATTCTTTTGAATTGTTTACTAAATAATAAGAATACTAAATCTGAGTTATAAATTATATTTTATTTTTTAGCTATAACTTTTAAAAAATTAAATAAATAGAACATCAATAAAAATTAAATATTTTTTTTTAAAATTTTTAGTTGAGATTTTTAAATTTTATTTTATTTTATTAAGTACAATAATCCAGAGGGCCAAAAATGTCATTTTATCCTCTAATCCAAAGGAAAAATTATCCCACCATTTTGTATCCCACACCCTCCGTGTAACACAATAATCCCACAAATAAGGGATTGATAGTTTGGTTTAATTATGAGTTTGGCTTACATTTTTTGAACCAAATATCGGACTATTATATGAAATGGGTATGAAGTCCTATCCTACCCTTTAATCCCTTCAAATAGGAGTGTAAAAATGGCCTGCGGCCTGGGGTGGCCCGTTTGGGCCTGGGCCTGGGCCATCATTTGAAGCCCGGTCCGTGGCCCAGCTTATCGACCACTCAAGGCTCGGCTCGACTCGACTGAGACCCTGTGTCTTTTTTAGTGAAAAATAATAAAATTTTGGTAGAAAAAATTTAAAAATACAAAAAAAAAAGGTCAGGTTAGCCCAAGCCCGAGGCCAGGCCCAGGCCTACCGAGTCGACCCGCCCAAGGCCCGAATACTCCTGGGCTTGGGCCTAATTTTTTGGTTCGTGGCTTGGCCCGGCCCCGAATTTTGGTGGGAGCCCGCGAGGCCCAACATGGGTCGAACTGAGCTGGGCCAGATTTACACCCCTACCCCTTAGGGTGTATATGAAAATGAATTTGCTCACATAAAATTTGATTGAACTAAATATGCAGAGACCATATTCAAAAAGTGTAATATCTCTACCCAAAACGATAGGCTCCACTCTTTTTCAGCGATCAAAATATGTGTATTATTCATACACTCAAAGAGTGTGAATAAAATCATAATTGGGTGTATGTGATCATGCTTGGGTTGTAACAACCCAGATTGTTAATTATTGTTAAAATTTATACTAATATTATTTAATCACAGTTGAAAAAATATACGATTTATTTTGTATTATTATATGTAATTTTGTAAAACAATGTAATTAGTAAAAAATTAGGGGTCAAAGTGTAAATATAAAAGGGAAATTGCCACCTTCAATTTGGAGAAGACATCTGACCGTGCCAGATGTCACTCATGCATTAGTTGCCTACCTATATATAGGTGTGGTGGTGAGTCATGGTAAAGGAAAAAGAAAGGTGGCACTGCCTTAGGCAAGCAACGTGGTAACCATCTTGCAACGTGGGAGGTCTACCAATAGGATAATTATAGTAGCTACGGTAAGAAGCTTGGTACAAATGAGAGAAAGGAAAAAAGAAGAGTGATAAAGTAAAATAGGCAGAGGTGAAAAAGTCATAGCAGAAGTTGAAGGAATTTATATTAGTGTGAGTTATATTATACCTTGAGTTACCATAATATATTTTATGTATGTTTTGAGTTATTATAATTTATTTTACACAAATTGTGTTTTATAAATTATATTAGCATTTTAAATTATGTTATTTATTTTATGAACCTTATTTTATATAATAAGGAAAACTCATGGATATATTGTTTATTAAAATGTGTTTTGAATAATTATTTAATAAGTATCACCACAGAGGTCCCATGCATTGGGGACTTAAATAATCATTGGCCCTCTGATTAGTCACTTTGTGACCCTTTGTCTGTCATGGATCCACTGACCCTCTGATTTCTGGTGTGGAGCAAAGTGATGTACGGAGCTAAGTGCTACACTATTGTGAGAGCCATCTCTAGAGTTCGTACGAGCCACCTCTTGAGTCCATACATCTGTTCTGTTCCGTTATGTACTGTATGGGAAAGAGATACACCTTCTCGTATAATCCTGTTGATCAAGCCTGCGTTCCTCTGCACGTCGTCGTTCTACCACCTGAAAACACAAAGTGAGCTGGTCGGCGGGTGTATGCCGGAAACCTCTCCGATGCCTAAGTCAGTAAGCAAGAAATAGGCAAAAGCTCAATGTAGTCAGGGAGCAAAAGTTGCATTACCTCTTCTTAGGTGATATTGGTGAGCTTATATAGGTTTCGTGTGGCACAATCCTAGTAGGACTCTAACTCTTCCATGTAGAGTCCTCCTAGGACTCAAATTCCTAAAGGATAATGCTTATCCTTCAACACCCCCCTCACTGCTTAAACCAAGTGAGATGGTTTTCCACGGCCGGACTTCAAGACGACCGAAGTAGTTGTTAGTCCGGCTGTTACTTGCCTTTCTCTTACCTCGGCTTTCCCATGCTAAGGCCGAGCTATCCATAAGAGAATCGAGCCGAACTATCTCCAAAGCCGAGTCCTTAAGAAGACTATACATACTTCGGTTTCCATATGCCGAGACCGAACTAACACCGCTGCACTAAACAGGCAGGTATGACCAACTTATAGTTCGGCTCTTCTTTCCCTCGCTTCTATTCCGGTTCCACATACTAAAACCGGGCTATCCGTAGAAGTGTCGAGCCGAACTAACTTAAACGGTCCCGCAGAAGCTTCTCCTGTACTTCGGTTAGAAGACGCGACCGGGCTAATCCAATACGCTAAAACCGAACTACACCGTGCCCATCTTCCAACCGGACTAACCGTAGTACCCCTTTGACCGGTGTACCTAATATCTTTCGTATTTGGGCCCATCTCAGCCCAACTCCTAGCTCGGCCCAATTTGGTATAAATTACCCTCTCAATTGCCCCTTAATTCCATCTGCAAAGCATGATAGGGATTACTCGTCTTCCAGCCGAGCTAGAATCCTAACCTCTCCAGCCGAGCTAAAAACACATGTTAGCCTATCCAGCCGAGCTAAGACCCAGTTAACTTATCCAGCCGAGCTAAACTTGAGCCGTACTGTGCGCGTCCGGTCAAACACGTCTCTTCAGTTTGCAGAAACTGAACCGTTCAGTATTCCAATGACACGTGGCAGATTCTGATTGGCTATCCCCAGCTGTAACGCCGCCCCTCGTACTCCGTAACTTTTGAACAGTTCCCGCCAGAAGGCTTTTCACCATAACAAGTAAAACCTCTTCACTATTCAAATCACTCACCAACTATTCACTCTCTTCTCTCTCTGTGCTTCTGCTCTTTTCAACTTCTTCCAACTTTTGAGCTCGTGTTTATGTTGCTGCTGCTTCCATTTCCATCCTCAGTCTTTCTACCAGGTAAGCATCAGAAATCTGTTTTCTCTGTTGTTGCTTTCGTTTTAATCCATAGCAGTCTATTTCGTGTTTTTGCAAAACACTTTTCATGCTCATCTTCGTCTCTGGAAAAAACTTGGGCATAGAACAGATGGATACACACAATACCCTGTAGAACACTAATTTTGATCCAAAATCACCAAGCAACCGAACTAGGCTACTGTTTTTGCTGTATAAAGATATAGGAAAACTGGAACCGGACTGGCACTTCTGCACATCTCAGTGGTTTCAATAGGTCACCAACTGGTCCACATTAGCCGAAATAAAAACCCACCGAAGTAGAAACCTTAACACTTGACCGAGCTAAAACTTCAGGGGCTAAGTCAGCATTCTTAGTTTCTAGACCGAACTCAGAAAGCTGCCCCTTGACGTTCAGCCGGAATAACAAAATCAAAAAGTAAAACCGAGCTAACCAAACGCCCTGCCAAACCGAGATAACACGCACCATGTTGAAACCGAGGTAGATCCCGTAGCATCCTGTGTAGCCGAAGTAAGACTTCCCTTTTTCTTGCTTTGTTTTTGTAGCACGGTCGATGATCTGTGCTTAACACCTTGTTTTTCCACTTTGCAGACTTAGGTTGCCAGGCACTCCACTGCGCTCAACCGAGCTACTGAGCACTTTCTATCAACCGAAATAAATTATTTTTAATTTATAGAATAAATGGGCAAGTATAGATTCCTTGTAGAAACCCCAGGAGGGCTGGCCGAATTCCGCCAGGACCACCATATACCAGACGATGTACACCTTACCCTAGCCGACCGAGATGTCAACCCATGGGATAACGAGGGCTTTGTCCCCTTTACCATTCAGTCAATAGTAGAGACCGGACTACGATTCCCAGTCCAGCCTTTAATTTGTGAGTTTCTTAGGCAAACCAGACTATGCCCAACCCAGCTCTCCACCAACACATACCGTATAATAATGGGCATAGACGCCCTAAACCGTCAAACCGGTCTAAACCTAGGCTTAGCCGAAATATTCCACCAATACTCATTAGGATCCAAGAATGAAGGCTAGTGCTATTACTTGAGAATACGCCGAGGCCGAGAGAAAATAATAAAACACACACCGGACAAAGATTTAAATGATGACGATTTCTTCTGGGTGTCTGGCAATTTTGAAGACCTTCAAGCCCAGATTCCTGGCTAGAGAATAAACTGGAAATTCGGAGAGCCCGGTATACATACTTCGGTTGCATTTCATATTTTTTCTCTTTTCTTTACTTCGGCTTTCTACTCTAAACCGAACTAACACCTGTTTTCCCTTTGCAGATAAAGCCCATCTCCTCTCAAACTATAACTACCCCAACCTCGGTCTTCTGCGTGCCGCACTACGAGTTCGGGAAAGAAGTTGGGCTAAACTTCTCAACTTCGAACCGACTTACCGATACTCCGGTCGCCGAAAAGCAAAGGTGACTGACTTCCTGCTTGAAGAAGCACCGGAACCGAACCCAAACTTGCCTCAAGTCAACTTGGTGCCATTAACCGCCGAACAAGAAATGGCAAAGAAGAACAGGCAGAAGGCCATGCTGACCGCAACAACGCCAGCCGAGGTACCACAAACCGGTCGAACAACTGAGACCGTGGTAGCTCTTCCTTCCCAACAGCCATCCACATCCCGTCAACGCAAGCGTGCCCGGACTAGCACAACCGAGCAACGACTTGTTGATGAGGAGGAGACTGTTCAGCCACCAAGCCCCCCTCCAAGTCCTCAACCAAGCAACCAACCGGAGCGCTCTAGCCGAGCTGCATCCTCCAAATGGGCTCCCAATCTTACTTTTGCCGACCGAGATATCCAAGAAACTGACTCGGTTGTCTCTGAGAAAGACCACTTGTTGGCATTCAACCTCGCCAAGAGTGTCTGTCTTCCCAAAGACATGGAGCACCATCAAAAGCAGCTAAACACCGAGCTGAAGGCAATCCGGTCTTCAACAAAGTCCATGATTCTGGTAAATAGCACTGTCCTTTTCTGCGTAATTTGTTCCAACTTTCAGTCCGGCTAACGTTACTTCCTCTTTGCAGGCCATCCAGAAAAACCACATCACACACAGGAAAGTGCTGGAGCTGAGGAGGAACACCAGGGAGGCCATGGCGGAGGCCGAAGCAAAAAGGGCCGAGCTGGAGGAGGCCAAAAAGCAAATGGCCGAACTCCAGGCAGAAAATGATCGGCTGACCGAAGTTGCTAATTCGGTTGAAGCCGAAAAGAAGAAGGTTGCTGCCGAAGCGAAGGACAAGTACCTGCGCCTTCTGGCCAGGATTGAGAAGAAGAAAGACGCTGAAATAAACCAACTGAAGAAGAGCGTCAAAGCTGCCAAAAAGCAAGGGTTTAAGGAGGCAGAGGACGCCTACACCCTCCAATGCGACGCAGCCAAGGACCTGTTCTTCAAGTGCGGTTGGAGGAGTGCGGTGGAGAAGCTCGGCTGCGGGCCTGAAACCGAGGTCTTCAACCCACCTCCATACGGTATTCCGGCTTCACTATCGCAGTACGCTGCCGACCTCCAAAGGCAGTTTCTGGAAGGGTCTGGAGATGATAACGATGATGATGATGATTCTGAAGAGGATGAGGAGCCAACCCTCACCCCGGTCGTCAACGAACAACCCAGCAATCAGGCAGCTCGGTCAGAGCCAGTAATTGAAGACTTAACTGACGACCTGCTAACCGACCAAACGCAGCCAATTGAGACCGAAGTTGAGGCTGAAACCGAGCTCCCATCCCAAACCGTTCTCCCATCTGACACCGAACTCCGCCCAAATGCTGATGATGATTTTGATGCCGAACTTGATGCGCTCCTCCGCTGATTTTTCTTTTTTCTTTCTTTTATTCTAAACTTTTGTAATCGGGCTGCGGCCCCTCAATTGTACTTGCTCTGCATTTCAATGAAAAAATCTTTACTCTTATTCCGGTTGTATGCTTGCACTTGTAGTGAATTTTTCATGAACTCATTTGCTCAACTGTGATCTCGGTTTTAGCTATCTACCTTACTAGCCAACCACTCTTCAGCCGATATAATTACTTCGGCTGAAGAGTACAGAGTGTTGGTTTAATCCAGCCAACCACTCTTCAGCCATGCCCATACTTCGGCTGAAGAGTACAGAGTGTTGGTTTAATCCAGCCAACCACTCTTCAGCCATGCCATGCCCATACTTCGGCTGAAGAGCACACAGTGTTGGTTTAATCCAGCCAACCACTCTTCAGCCATATCCATACTTCGGCTGAAGAGTACAGAGTGTTGGTTTAATCCAGCCAACCACTCTTCAGCCAGGCCCATACTTCGGCTGAAGAGTATCCAGTGTTGGTTTAATCCAGCCAACCACTCTTCAGCCATACCCATACTTCGGCTGAAGAGTACAGAGTGTTGGTTTAATCCAGCCAACCACTCTTCAGCCATGCCCATACTTCGGCTGAAGAGTATCCAAAGTTGGTTTAATCCAGCCAACCTCCAAGTTGGTTTTTCCAGCCAACTTAGAATAAAGTGTTTGGTTATTCCGACCAAACGTCCTGCAGCCTGGATCCTTATCCTGGGCTTAGGAAGGTTCATAGTTGGTTATTCCGGCCAACTATGTTTACAATGTTCCTAACTCACTAAAACTACCTTTTACAGAAAAACAAACAACCATGCTGAAAAGAATCGACTTGTTTTATTGAGAAAGGAAAAAATTACACATGCTTGAAGGGAAAAAAGCTAAAAATAAAATAATTTAAGATTGGCAGTGTTCCATGGCCTTGGGATTGCTTTGCCGTCCTTGTCTTCCAAGTGGTATGCCCCTTTGCCTGCTAAGCCGACCACTTTGTAAGGTCCTTCCTAATTCGGCCCCAACTTGCCATCTCCTGGAACCAGGGTGTTTCCCATCACTTTGCGAAGTACCCAATCGCCGATCTTGAACTGTCTTGGATGCACCGTTTTGTTGTACTTTCTAGACAACTCTTGTTGGTAGGAGGCGATGTGAACCAATGCTCTGTCTCTTCTTTCTTCCGCGAGATCGAGTTCTAATGCTATTGCTTCGGCGTTTAAGTCTGGATCAAAGTTTTCACTCCGAATTGTGGGGAGACCAACTTCTAATGGGATGACTGCTTCCATGCCATAAGCTAAGGAGAATGGTGTTTCTCCTGTTGATCGCCGAGGCGTGGTGCGGTAAGCCCATAAAACATGAGGGAGTTCTTCTGCCCACTTGCCTTTAGCTTTCTCTAGTCTTTTCTTCAGTCCATCCAAGACTACCTTGTTTGAAGCTTCTGCTTGTCCATTCGCTTGGGGATACGCCGGTGTAGAATTGTAGAATTCTATCTTGTACTCTTCACAAAAGCCTCTGAAAATTCTGCCGTCGAACTGCATGCCGTTGTCTGAGATCAGTGCTTTTGGTATGCCGAAGCGAGTAATGATGTTCTGCCAGACAAACTTCTTCACATCTTTTTCCTTGATTGACGCCAAGGCTTCTGCTTCCACCCACTTTGTGAAGTAGTCTGTTGCCGCAAGAAAGAACTTCCTGTTGCCTGGCGCTGTTGGGAGTGGTCCCACTATGTCTAAGCCCCACATTGCGAAAGGCCATGGACTAGTGAGAGGTAGAAGTTCTCTAGCAGGTTGGTGTATTTGATGCGCAAACTTCTGACACTTTTCGCATTTTTTGACATACTTCTCTGAATCCGCTTGCATGTACGGCCACCAGTATCCTTGTGAAATAGCTCGGTATGCCAATGATCTTCCTCCTTGATGGCTGCCGCATACGCCCTCATGTATTTCGAACCGGAATGCTTCCACTTTGCTGGGGTGCACACACTTTAAGTAAGGTCCTGTGAACGACTTTTTGTACAACGCCAAGGATGGGGAGAGCCAAAATCGCTGCGACTTTGCTCTTATTCTGTTGGTTTCTTTCTTATCTTCTGGTAAGGTGCCGTCTTTCAGGAACAAGATGATAGGATCCATCTAAGAAGGACCTAGATCGGCGCAGCATACTTCTTCTGCTTCTGGGTCTTCAATACTTGGTCTAGGTAGGTAGTCGATCAATAGAGGATGTGGGATGGAGGTATCTGCCATTGAAGCGAAACCCGCTAGTTCGTCTGCTTTGCTGTTCTCCTCCCTGCCGATCTGTTCTATCCTCACTACTTCAAACTTCTTGATTTCGGTTCTGATCAGCTCTTGGTACTTAGCCATTCTGTCATCCTTTGCCTCATAGTCACCAGATATTTGGTTTACCACCAGCTGTGAGTCGCTGTAAACCATTAGCTCGGTGGCCTTCATGTAGAATGCCGATTTGAGACCTGCAAGAAGCGCTTCATACTCCGCTTCGTTATTTGATGCTGGGAAGCCAAGGTTAATTGCCTGCTCCACTACCAGGCCGTCTGGAGAGATGAGGACTATGCCAAGTCCTGCTCCATGTCGGTTGGATGCTCCATCCACGAAGAGCTTCCACATCTCCCCAACGAATAACTTCCAACAAGTGGAGGGATCGGATGATGCCTTGGGATCTTCCATGTTGCTGATTTCTTCTTCTAAATCCAGGCCTGCTGCCTGCCCCTTGTCATCTTGTTGCACCAAGTTTTTCTTTGTTGGCGAGTCTGGACTTGGTGTAGCATGGTTTACTTCTTCCTTGTTTGTATTACTCCGGTCTGTCTTAGGACTTGGCTGAGTAACCAATACCAGGGGTTGCGTTATTCCGACGTCAACTTCCGTCCCTAGTTCGGTTGAGTCAGTCAGGTCGACTGGGCAGATATGATGACTTCCAGGAGTGAACTCTGCGACAAAATCCGCCAATGCTTGAGCTTTTATTGCGGTTCTAGGTTGGAACTTGATGTCGTATTGTCCCAACTCTACTGCCCACTTCAGAATTCGCCCAGAGAAGTTCGCCCTTTCAAACAAAGCCTTTAGTGGGAAGGTTGTAAGGACAACTATAGTATGGGCGTGAAAGTAGTGCGACAACTTTCTTGAGGCCATCATTAAGGCCAATGCCAGTTTCTCCAGTGGCAAGTACCTTGTTTCGGCGCCAAGTAATGTCTTGCTGACATAGTAGATGGGCAGATGTTGGGTTCCTTCTGCACGGACCAACACTGCGCTGATTGCGTGCTGTGATACTGCCAGATATAAGAAGAGTTCTTCCCTAGGGACTGGTGTTACAAGTAGTGGCGGAGAAGACATGTATTCCTTCAAACTTTCCAGAGCTTGGTCACATTCTTCGTCCCACTCAAACTTAGCCTTGAGGGCATGAAAAAATGGTCGTAGCCTGTCTGACGATCGGCTAATGAACCGATTGAGCGCGGCTGCCATTCCGGTGAGATGCTGCACTTCTTTCACTGAGTTTGGTCTCTCCAGATCCTGTATTGCCTTGATCTGAGAAGGGTCTGCTTCTATACCTCGGTTGGTCACCAAGAAGCCTAAGAATTTGCCTGATCCTACTCCGAAAGCACACTTCGACGCGTTGAGGCGTAACTTATGCTTCTTCAGGATCTCAAACATCTCACTTAGGTCCTTGAGGTGGTCATTCTGATCCTTGCTCTTGACCACCATATCATCGATGTAAGCCTCCATTGTTTTGCCTAACAATGGCTCAAACATCTTGGTAACCATTCTTTGGAATGTCGCCCCTGCGTTCTTTAGGCCAAAGGGCATGACCTTGTAGCAGTAGAGTCCCCTTGGTGTGGTGAAAGATGTGACCTCCTGGTCCGGTTCATGCATTGCGATCTGGTGGTAGCCTCTGTATGCATCCAGGAAGCTTAGTCGGTTGTGCCCCGCCGTCAGGTCTACCAGTTGATCAATCCGTGGTAGAGGAAAGCTATCTTTAGGGCATGCTTTGTTGACAGTTTTATAGTCGACGCAGACGCGCCACTTGCCATTCTTCTTTGGCACGACGATTGTGTTGGAGATCCATCTGGGGTAGTGCACCTCTCTGATTGCCCCTGCTTCCAACAAGTTCCCCACTTCTTCTGCCACTATTTCGGCGTGGTGGAGTGCCGATCTGCGGGTGCGCTGAATGATTGGTCTGGCAGATGGGTGGACATTGAGTTGGTGGCAGATGAAGTTAGGATCAATGCCTGGCATGTCGTATGGGGTCCAGGCAAACACTTCGATGTTAGAGGTCAAAAATTCCAAGACCTCTAACCTCTCAGCGCTGGACAACGACGAACCGAGCAGAAAGAACTTATCCGGGTTCTTTTCATCTATTCTGACTTCCACCAAGTCTTCCACCGCTTTCTGGCTTGCTGCTTTGCCGACGTCTGCGAATAGTTCATTACTCTCAGGTTCTTCCACCGAATGAACATGCCCCTTCGCAGCGCGGCTTCCGTTCACCGTGACGAAACATTGCTTGGACATGATTTGGTCTCCATAGACTTCCTCTATTACTCCGGTGTCATTTGGGAACCGCATCACTTGGTGGTAGGATGACGCCACCGAGCGCATGGTATGCAGCCATGTTCTGCCCAAGATGATGTTATAGGTGGATGGAACCTTCAACACCCAGAACTCTACTTGCTTCGTCACACTCCCTGCTCTGACTGGAAGGATAATCTTACCAACTGGACATTCTGGCATCGAGTTAAATCCAATCAAGGGTGACACTGCAGGTGCTAAGTCTTTATCTTGCAGCTTCAATTGTTTGAACGTCTCATAGTACATGATTTCGCACGAACTACCCTGATCAATCAGAATCCGCTTGACGTCAAAATCCTTGACTCAGAGAGTGACGACCAGGGCATCATTGTGAGGGCAATATATTCTGTCCAAGTCTTTATCCGAAAAAGACATAACATTTGTGGCCTCTGTCCTCCCCTTCTTGGCGACTGGTTGGGCACTTAGTATTTCCCTTAACTGCTCAGCCTTCTTGATCGAACCTCTGAGCTCACATACACGCTCAGGTTCGAAAACTCCATGTATCACATTGATAATGCCTTGAGGTGGAGCGTCGATTGGCATTCCGTTGGGGTTATTACGGCCCTGGGGGGCTGGCTGTGCCCCTCCTTCAATGTATTTGTCTAAGTGGCCTGCCGCCACCAACTCCTCAAAATGCTGCCTCAACGGGGTGCAGTTCTCAGTTCGGTGCCCTTTTTCTTTGTGGAAGGTGCACCGTGATCTGTCGTCATAGTCCTTCTGTGCCTCGCCTAGCTTGGCTGGCCACTTGACGAAAGGCTCGTCTCAAATTTCGCTAAGTATTCGGTAGATCGGCTTCTTGAAGACCGTGGTGATGGCAGTGTGGACTCTCAACCATCTTTCGTCCCGGTCTTCTCCGTTGTCCCGTCTACCACGTCCGTTCTTGTTCGGCCGATTTACCGCATTGACCTTTGCTGAGGCCTTCTTTTCTGGTGCTGCGGTCGTGCCAGACTTTGCTTTGGCACGGGCGCCATCCTCTTCCACCCTGATGTGCTGATGCACTCTTTCCATCAGGGCTTCCATGGTAAGAGGTGGCGTCATGGTGATAGAATCCCTCAGTCTGTTCCCAACTGGGAGTCCTCTCTTGTATTGCGCAATGGCGAGATTAGTTGGGCAGTCCCCAATCTGGTTGAATGTCTCCCAATAACGACTGTTGTATGACCTCAGGGTCTCTTTCTCGCCCATATCGATGGAGAGTAACTGGTTGATCTCCACTGGGGTTTTAGTGTTTGTTCTGAATCTTGTGACAAATGCTTCTGCCAATTGTGCCCAGGAGGCTATGCTGCCCTCTGGGAGTTTCTCAAACCAAGTCAAGCCTAGGTCACTAAGGCTTGAGGGGAATAGGATGCGCATTAAGGCCTCGTTCCGCCGGTATACAGCCATGACCTGGCGGAAGTGGCTTAAGTGCAAGTAGGGGTCCGTCTTCCCCTCGTATGTAGTGAACTAAGGCTGTAGAAAGCCTGATGGTAGAGGCGCGTTCTCAATTGCTGGGACAAACGGTGAGGTCTGCAGCCTCGCCAATACTTTGTCCGTTGGTTCGTAGGCCGGGCGCGGTTGTGGCATTCCAACCTCGACGCTTCCATGCGTCCGAGGAGCCAACCGCTGTAAGGCCGAAACTCTATGTGGATCACGCGCCCTGGCATCCTCCCTGCGTCGTGCCTTTTCCTCTAGCACGGTTCGTAGGTCGGATGACCTGGGCAACTCCGTTTGTCTGGACCTTGTTTGGTGCGTATGCGAAGGCCGGTATGTGCTTCCTTCCGTGTAAGACCTTTCAGATCTCGCCCTCTCATACCTGGAGTGATGAGTTCTGGAAGATCTTGATTGCGTATCGCCTGTCCTGAGGCTTCTGCCTTCTGCTTGGGAGGGTGTAGAATTCCTACTACGACCCTCTGAGTGGCGAGGGGGCGTCTTGTTTGTGCGCCCCTCTCCTGTCGCCACCTCTTTTCCTTTCACCTGGCGTTTGAGCGATTCCATGTCCGCCGCCATCCGGCGTATCAACTCATCTTGTGCTTTGACGCGATCCTCCAAAGCCTGAGGATCAACCCTGCGCCTTTGTCTTTCTGGGCTTTGCGAACGAGAGAGATGAGGGCTGCTATTCCTCCTTCGTCCCCTCGCATCCCTCCTGGAATTTTGCCTTTGTGGTTCCAGGTTCGCCATGGGAGGGACCAAAGGTAGGCCTTCACGCCTTGCACCTCCGTCTAGAGTTTGTCCGTCAATGGCGGACTGAGGCAGTTCTTCGTTGTTTGCCATCGAATTTTGAGAGAAAACGCTTGATCAAGAGGTTGTTCTTGTCTGTTCTTCCCACAGACGGCGCCAATTGTACGGGAAAGAGATACACCTTCTCGTATAATCCTGTTGATCAAGCCTGCGTTCCTCTGCACGTCGTCGTTCTACCACCTGAAAACACAAAGTGAGCTGGCCGGCGGGTGTATGCCGGAAACCTCTCCGATGCCTAAGTCAGTAAGCAAGAAATAGGCAAAAGCTCAATGTAGTCAGGGAGCAAAAGTTGCATTACCTCTTCTTAGGTGATATTGGTGAGCTTATATAGGTTTCGTGTGGCACAATCCTAGTAGGACTCTAACTCTTCCATGTAGAGTCCTCCTAGGACTCAAATTCCTAAAGGATAATGCTTATCCTTCAACACCCCCCTCACTGCTTAAACCAAGTGAGATGGTTTTCCACGGCCGGACTTCAAGACGACCGAAGTAGCTGTTAGTCCGGCTATTACTTGCCTTTCTCTTACCTCGGCTTTCCCATGCTAAGGCCGAGCTATCCATAAGAGAATCGAGCCGAACTATCTCCAAAGCCGAGTCCTTAAGAAGACTATACATACTTCGGTTTCCATATGCCGAGACCGAACTAACACCGCTGCACTAAACAGGCAGGTATGACCAACTTATAGTTCGGCTCTTCTTTCCCTCGCTTCTATTCCGGTTCCACATACTAAAACCGGGCTATCCATAGAAGTGTCGAGCCGAACTAACTTAAACGGTCCCGCAGAAGCTTCTCCTGTACTCCGGTTAGAAGACGCGACCGGGCTAATCCAATACGCTGAAACCGAACTACACCGTGCCCATCTTCCAACCGGACTAACCGTAGTACCCCTTTGACCGGTGTACCTAATATCTTTCGTATTTGGGCCCATCTCAGCCCAACTCCTAGCTCGGCCCAATTTGGTATAAATTACCCTCTCCTGTACCGTACTTATGATCATTTTGTTTATATGATTTCTATATTATATGTTAAATGATTTTCATATTATATATTCTGTATTTTAATATTAAACTCTGTTTAGCCCAATACTTATCCATGGTGATTTTTATACCCTCATGCTCTCAGTATAATATTTATCATTCTGCCATGTGCTTATAGTTGTTTATCACTTTCAGGTGATATGTCAGGACCAGTGAGTGGGGTAGGCGCAAAGCACTTTGTAGACATTGTTCTGTTCTGACAATTTAATTAAACAGAAGCTTCAATGTATATATGTTGTTATTATTAAATAAAATTTTGGGTACATTTTATTTTACTCCGCTGCTCTATTAATTTGTTAGGAACTCAGTTATTATCTTGTTGCGATGCCAAACCTCTGGGTACCGGGTTTAGGTCGTGACAAAATAGTATCAAAGCAATGGTTTATTCAAAAAAAAAACATTGGAGTTTAGAACACATGCACAATTAGAAAGTTGAATAGTGGGTGATTGGTACTTAAATGTTATATTTTGTTAAGTTCATTTATTTATATTTTATATTTTATTTGAGCAGAAAGTTCAAAAAATTAATTAATAAAAAAGGGTAAGAAATAATTGTATCAGAGTGTGCAGCAGAAACGATAAGATAATTTGCTAAATCAATTTCTAGGATGGAATTTTAAAAGAAGGGAAGATTATAACAATCCAAATTTTTAATTATTCTTTAAATTTTATACTAAATTTGTTTGCATCTCTCTCCCTTATCTCTTTATTTTATTTAAATTGCCATAACTATATTTCACATTTTCACTGTGCTAAAATCATTAACTGACATAGTTGTTAGAACACTTGTTTTAATTATTTTTATTTCATTATCTATATTTATCTATTGTGCTAGTCATAATTTTTATTAGAGCATTATTATAATTAATTGTAAAAATATAATTCACCCCCCCTTAGGTTGTCTTTTAGGTAACACTTTTATTTTACTCCACTGCTCTATTAATTTGTTAGGAACTCAGTTATTATTTTGTCACGATGCCGAACCTCTAGATACCGGGTTTGGGTCGTGACATGGGTTTTCAAACCGAGCCCATATTAGATACAGGTAGTTACAAGCCAATTCTATATATTGAATTTATTTATCAGTAAATCCTGTTAATACATAAATAAGTATCAAAATGATAAATTTATCAGCTACATTGATAAATTTTATTAATCTAACAAATAAAGCTCACAACTACACATAATTGAAAAAATAAATAAATCAAAAAAGATAGGAACCCAGACTTAGAGAACCAAAATTTACCCAAAATCAGATTATGCGGTAAAAATTAAATTGATGAAGTTTGAAATCTATAAATAAAATGAATTTAATCATTAATTCCTATGCCTGAATAAATTCTCAATGTATAATTCTGAATTTTTCAGATAAACCTTATAGTGATTAAATTGGAAGAAAAGTATTAGTTACTTAAATTTAAAGATTGATTCTAATTATTTAATTTGATAATATTAATCATGTCGTGCTTTAAAAATATTATTTAAATAAATATATGTGATAATTTTAGTTAAATTATTTATGTGCTTGTTTGTGTATGCATATACATATATATATATATAATTATTTTAAAAAGTATATTGTGAGTTATATAATGTACGAGAATAATTTTAGTCCTATCATGTGATAAAAACATAAAACATCAATTTGATATAATATTAAATTAAAATGTAAAAAGTGAACAATCAGTTTAATAGTGGAAATAATGATTAAATTAGATGGAGAAATGAAAAATGTTTTGGACCTCGAAATTGTTGGCCCCGAATCCCCCTAATGCCCAAAACGACGTCGTTTTGGGCATTAGGGTTTTTTTTTTTTTTTTTTTTTTTTCCGCCATTTTCGACTCTGCAGAGCAGAGGAAGAGGGAGAGGGAGAGGGAGAGAAAGAGAAGAGGAGGAGAGGGAGAAAGAGAGAGGAGAGGAGAGAAGGTTCCGTCGCCCCCGATCGTGCAGCCGCCGATCGTGCAGCAGCTCCGCCGATCGCAGCAGTTCCCGATCGTCGAGCCCAGCTCCCGATCGTCGCCGATCGCGTCGGCCTCCGCCAATCGCGTCCTTCTCCTCCGATCGCATCCTCCTCCTCCATTTTTTAGGCCCCCTCCAGTCCTTCCTCCCCCTCCCCTCCCCCTTCCCCTCTTTCCCCCCTTCGTCTTCCTTCTTCTGACCTGCAAAAGAAAAAAAGGAGGATTCGGGGCATTCGGGGGACCTCAAATTCGAGGTCCCAATCACAGCTCATGGAGAAATAGAATAACTTATACTCAAAGAGAATTATTGATTATTTAATTTACCTTTTTATTCATTTTCCAATAAATTATTTAAATGTATTTAGAAACTAAAGCAATAGAAAATTTATTTTAAAGAGTTGAATAGAAAGTATATGAGTTTGTAGGTGAAAAGGGATCAATCAAAATGGGGCGAAGTCTGGATTGGGCCGAGCACCCCAAATACCCAAGATCAGATTAATTTAGTAGTTTGGGCCGATGAATGGCATAGTTCTTTCATCATTTTGAACATGGCCCAATCTTTGATGACCAGGCTTGGGCTCAATATTTGAATGTACATGGGTCGAATCGAGCATCTGTTTTCATTTTTTTTTTGGGGTTAATTACCAACTCGTCTCATTAAGTAAAGTTAAATATCATTAAATTCTATTAACTTTTTTAATGCACCAATAAATCCTGCTTTCATTAAATTGTTAGTTATAAGCTCTTTCATCTTCTTTTTACTTCTCTTCTCAACTATTTTTTTAAAAGTTTCACACTACTATTATTGTTGCTATTCACCCACCACCACCACTGTTACCGTCTATCCACCACCATCGTTGTGGTTGTTAGTTAAAACAACTGTCGTCATTAGTCAAATTGATGTGCTTGGAAATCGCAAAGTTGTCGTTGTCGATGTTCGTTACAGACTGAGGAGGGTGGGCTACCATGTGTCACGCACCACCAAAGAGAAATGCATTGGACTCCCAGTGGGGGTGACCCCCACCACCCCCACTATTTTTTGATTGGTTGAATTATTTATTTATTTATTTATTTTTTCTAGTCTTGAGAGCACAGCCCCTCACGTGGAGCTGGGGGTGCTGGGAGTCCCAGCACGGTTGCACCACCAAAAGAGCACATGGCTCCTTAACACTAGTCAAAAGATCAATCCACTTTGAATCCGCACAAAATGGTTTGTGTTCATTTTTGATGACGTTAAAATGTATTTTGTGCATATTATTAATTGAAAACTTTTTGGGGTTTTCAACATAATCCATAGAATGAAGATGGGATATTATTATACTAATAAATCTTCAAAGGATGAACAGTTTAGTTGTAAATCAAATAAATTAGGATTCATACTGTCGTAAATCTATACAATTACCATATCACCATTATTTTTATTTTTTATTAATAAATTTATCAGTTTCTCTTTGATGATACAGTTCGTCCTGGTGAATGGGCTAGACCAATCCAAGCTCCTCAAGCCCACTGGATAACCTGCAAACAAGTTCAACGGGGAACGGGGTAGTCCCCCGGCGAACCCTCCGGTGTGAGAATTAGAAGAGGTGGTAGACAATATATATATAGAGAGAGATAGAAAACTTAACATTCTTCTTGTCTTCAAGCTTTCCTTATATCCTTTGGTAATCATTTCACTGTCCCTGCCGTTCTGACCTCCCCGCCGAAAGCTTATGCCGTGGTTTGCCTTGTTCAGGGTGAGGGGGTGCCATTCCGGCTGAGAGGTGTTGTCGCAATAAATGCTGTGATGGGCTGCATTAATGGTGATGTGCTGTGGCCATAACTTTGCAGATCTTTGTCTACTGACGTGGCCTGTTCTGGACCTGCCATGTGTCCGAGCATCATTGGCCTTCCCTGCTCAGTTGGCCTCCAGCTGTGTTGGGTTTTACTAACCGGGTTGTGCAATGGGGCTTAAATGGTGGGCCTGGGTTTACTTCTGGTGGGCCGTGGTCCTTGTGGGCCTATCCATATCAGTAGTCCCCCATTCCCGAGTGCAGCTTTAGTCCAACGAAGGGAATAATAAGAATAAGGAAGATGAGTCCGACCGGTAGGAGGAGACCAACCGTGAAGGTGACCGAGCGGGAGAGGTCGGCCGAGTGTGAGGGCGGCCGAGCGGGAGATGCCGACCGTGAGGGTGACCGAGCGGGGGAGGCCGACCGTGAAAGTGATTGAGCGGGTGAGGCCGACCGTGAGGGCGACCGAGTGGGAGGTCGGCCGAGAGGGCGACCGAGCGAGAGGTCGGCCGAGTGTGAGGGCGGCCGAGCGGGAGATGCCGACCGTGAGGGTGACCGAGCGAGTGAGGCCGACCGTGAGGGCGACCGAGCGGGGGAGGCCGACCGTGAAAGTGACTGAGCGGGTGAGGCCGACCATGAGGGCGACCGAGCGGGAGGTCGGGCGCGAGGGCGATCGAGCGAGAGGTCGGCCGAGTGTGAGGGCGGCCGAGCGGGAGATGCCGACCGTGAGGGTGACCGAGCGGGTGAGGCCGACCGTGAGGGCGACCGAGCGGGGGGGGCCAACCGTGAAAGTGACTGAGCGGGTGAGGCCGACCGTGAGGGCGACCGAGCAGGAGGTCGGCCGAGAGGGCGACCGAGCGGGAGGTCGGCCGAGTGTGAGGGCGGCCGAGTGGGAGATGCAGACCGTGAGGGCGACCGAGCGGGAGGTCGGCCGAGTGTGAGGGCGGCCGAGCGGGAGATGCAGACCGTGAGGGCGACCGAGTGGGAGGGCACGGGGCTCAAGGGGCGGCGCGTCACGTGATGATTTGAAGTGGAAAAGACAAGGTAAGGGCAGAAGTCAGTGCATCAGGACCATACACGTGGCGGAATTTCGGGGGAGGGGAAAGGTCAAGCGTTGGATCAGAAGTGAAACGACGGGGCATTATTATGGACGTTGAGGGGGCAGTTTTGGCGGATGATTTGAAAAGTTTTCAAACTGGCGAGAATTAATTTGGATCCTTGGAATACGGGTAAACCGTGGGCTTTTGGTATTATTCGATTTACCTATCTGTGTTCAAAAAATCAAGACATTCCAAGTATTACACAATTTGTGGCTCGCAATATGCCATTGGAGCATTTCTTCAACTTCTTAGTCCCTGCATCAGAAGCGATTCGCAGACACAGTTCAGAAATGGCGCAGGAAGAAAATGTGAGGGTGGATCCACCAGGGGAGGATGATGGAGTGGAGCTAGCGGCGCAGTACAGAGCCGAAAGGGTGGGGGGACCGACGATACCCCTCTATGGCTCCACTGTGATGGCAGCTCCAACGCCAATCAGTCAGGCGGAGCCAGATCATTGGCACACAAAGGCGGACAAATCGACGATAACGGAGGCGGAGTTGGAGGCTATCCGCGAGAAGTACCAAATTCCGGCGGAAGTGGAGTTGTCGTTGCCAACGTCAACGGAAAGGCCATCGGACGTCAGGCTAGGAGAGTTTTCCCTGTATGAGGAGGCTCTGAAGGGGGGGCTGAGGTTGCCACTGCCCCAAATAGTGGTAGACGTGCTTAACCACCTAGAAGTAGCACCGGGCCAGCTGATGCCCAATGCCTGGAAGATCCTGCTGGCCTGTGCAAGTGCATGGCCAAAGGCAAATGAGGGGGAGTCGATGGCGGTGGAGGAGTTCTTTGCTTGTTACAAGGCCTCAGGGCAACAAGAGACGTGGGTCACCCTGCAGGCGGTTGTGGGGAAGGGTTTGGTGGCTGGTCTGCCTACGTCAATCAAGGGATGGCGGGCACGGTGGTTCTACGTTTCTGCCAACGGGGGGCCTGGGGTGCGCACCGTCTGGAAGGTGCCAATCAGGACGATGGAGGCAAGGCTGGGGTCTGCGGTAGCGGAGAGGGTGAAGAGGGTGAAGGAGTGGAGGGAGAAGGAGAAGGCGAGGTGGGATGAACTCGTTCAACCATCTGCACTGTTTGAGGCTGGGCTGGGTCCTCAGCCGATCGGTGGGGATCTTGACCGAGCAGAGTTGGAAGCAATGAGGGGGGCTCAGGAGGCTGAGGATCAAGCCATTCTTGCCAGAGCCACTAAGTTCAAGGAAGCACAGGACGACCGACCTTCGCAACTGATTGCAAAGGAGAGGATCAGGCTTCGCCCAAAGCCGTTGGGAGAGAAGGACTTAAGTAATTTTGAGCCACGGAGGCTCCCTGTGGACCCAGTAAAGGAGAAGGTCAGGAAGGAGGGGGAGGCTTTGAAGAGGAAGAAGAAGAAGAGAAGTGCCCCAGGGGAGGCCGCAGCGGAGTCTGCGTTCAAGAAAATGAAGGAGGCCCCAGTGGTGGTGGAGACCCCAGAAGTGGTAAAGGTTACCCCAACGGTGGAGGCTGTGGGGGTCGCCGTAGCGGTTCAAGTGGCAGTTGGGGCAGCCGGTGCTGACCCGAGCGGGGGGCAACAGATGCAAAGGGGCCCTGCATCCCAGGAAGGAGGAGTTGGCCTGAAGACGGCTATTTACCATGCACGCGCAGTGGCTGGACGGTTAGAAGGAGAAGAAGGCCCAGCCAGGGCAGGGGCTGACCGTCTGGTGAAGGTCGTGGAGGAGTCAAGCCTGCGTTCAGCGTCTATGTTTAACGAGGCGGACCTCTTCAGGGGGTTGTGCTCTGCACAGATGGAGGTGACGACCTTGGCAGGGGCCTTCTTTAGGAAGGCAGGGGTTGCTAAAATCAAGGCAGAGAAGACTGAGGCACAGCTGGCAAAACTGAAGGTTGAGAGGGCAAGTTGGGAGAGTGCCCAGGCTGGGTTGTAGGCAGTCAAGTTGGAGCTGGAGGATACACGCCGCAAGGTTGTGACACTCGAGTTCCAGCTGGCTGGCGAGCAGAAGAAGTTGGAAGAGTCCCAACAAGCCTGTGCCATTGCCAACGAGCGGCATGAAGAGGCCATGAACAGTAATGAAGAGCTGGTGAGGCAGAAGGATAAGGCAGATGCTAAGGTGGAGGCTCTGCAAAAGGAGATGGAGAACGAGCTCGCCAAGGCAGAGGAGGAGAAAGGGAGACTCATGAGGGAGTTGGGAACAGAAATGGAGAAGGCGACGGCGGAGAAGGAGAGCCTAAAGAAAGAGGTGGAGGAGGAGAGGAGGAGGGCGGCCACTGTGGTTGAGGCTCTGCGTGGAGAGTTGGAGGCAGAAAAGGCCAACGCGTCCTCTGAGAAGGCGGTCCTACAAAAAGAGCTGGACGAGGAAAGGGCAAAGGCAGCCTCTGAAAAGGCAGCCTACTCCGATCTGTACGTGGCAGCAGTTGAACAATTCAAGGGATCGCCTGAATTTCAGATGGCCATTGATGCCGCAGTGGCGAGCAGCCTGGCAAGGGAGGAGTCTGGGGGGGCTGGCCCATCGCGGACGACGGCTGAAGGAAGACCTGAATCTGAAGTCATAGAGAGCTTCCAACGGTCAAACTTTTATAAGCATGAAATGGCAGAGTACTGGGACAGCGGGTGGAAAATGTTCAAGCGCAAGGCTGAAGAGCTGTTCCCAGAGCTTGACTTTAGCAGGGTGACGATTGGGGAGGATGATGTGGCCCAGACCCCCCTGGACGAGGGTATAGAAGAAGCAGATCTTATCTCCAGTGAGGAGGAGGAGTGATCTGAAGAATAAGTGTACTTAGGAGTTTTTGTTTTGTCTTTATTTTATTATGTTTTGCTTTTGAAGTGATGTAAGGAACTTGTACACCCATTGTGAAGGAATAAAATGTCACTTACTCTTCCAGCTGATGACTCCAGTGAATCTTTTCTCTCTGTGTTGCTCTGTTTTATTTATTTATTGTTTTTTTTATATATATATATATATATTTTTTAATAATAAGGGAGGGTAAAGTAATGAACTCCCTAATGCATGGTGAAATGTACTTGTATGAAATTTCAATGGGTGAGTAATTGAGAAACTGCAGTACGAAGTTGTAAAACATGATTGTGGAAAATGATCGTTATAAATATGAGTGAAGGAAAATGATCGTTATGGAAAATGGTCGTTATAAATATGAGTGAAGGAAAATGTAAAACATGATTGTGGAAAATGATCGTTATAAAACATGATTGTGAACAAATATGAGTGAAGGATCCATGAATGAGGGCAGGAAAGTAGGTTTTGAAATGTAACTAAATGGTTGATTGTAAACGTGTAGGGAAGAAATTGGGGAATACCGTTGGAATTTGGCTTAGGAAAGATGTTGTTTGTTTGTTTGTTTGTTTTTTTTTTTTTTTGTAATTTATGACCTCAAAGGTAGTCTGGTTGAGGCTTTTGCAAGTGCTCAGGTCTGGCTGAGGCTTTTGAAAGTGTTCAGTCTGACTGAGGCTTTTGGAAGTGCTCAGGTCTGGCTGAGGCTTTTGAAGGTGCTCAGGTCTGGCTGAGGCTTTTGAAAGTGCTCAGGTCTGGCTGAGGCTTTTGAAAGTGCTCAGGTCCGGCTGAGGCTTTTGAAAGTGCTCAGGTCCGGCTGAGGCTTTTGAAAGTGCTCAGGTCCGGCTGAGGCTTTTGAAAGTGCTCAGGTCTGGCTGAGGCTTTTGAAAGTGCTCGGGTCTGGCTGAGGCTTTGAAAAGTGCTCGGGTCTGGCTGAGACTTTTGAAAGTGCTCGGGTCTGGCTGAGGCTTTGAAAAGTGCTCGGGTCTGGCTGAGACTTTTGAAGGTGCTCAGGTCTGGCTGAGGCTTTTGAAGGTGCTCAGGTCTGGCTGAGGCTTTTGAAAGTGCTCGGGTCTGGCCGAGGCTTTTGAAGGTGCTCGGGTCTGGCTGAGGCTTTTGAAAGTGCTCAGGTCTGGCTGAGGCTTTTGAAAGTGCTCAGGTCTGGCTGAGGCTTTGGAAGTGCTCAGGTCTGGCTGAGGCTTTGGAAGTGCTCAGGTCTGGCTGAGGCTTTTGAAAGTGCTCAGGTCCGGCTGAGGCTTTGAGTGCTGCAAGTGAGAGAGTCATGAGAACAGCATACAGACAGTTGAATTATAGAAGATTGGAACTCCAGTTGGGATTTGTATTATGTATTGAAAAAAGGAAAATACAACAAGTTTTCATAATACAAAAGTAGGAATTCACTGATAGTAACGCTTCAGATGTTCAGCATTCCAGGGATGGGGAAGGTCTCGGCCATCCATGTCTTGAAGTCGGTAAGTGCCTGGTCGTGGGCGGGCCTTCACAACGTAGGGTCCCTCCCATGTGGCTACTAGTTTGCCCTCGGTCGGATTCTTTGTGGCAAGAGTTGCTTCTCTCAAGACGAGGTCCCCGACAGAGAACTCCCGTGGTCGGACTCTGCGGTTGTAGTGTGTTCTCATTTTCTGCTGGTACGAAGCCAATCTGACAGCAGCAGTCTCTCTGAGCTCTTCGATGAGGTCCAGGTCTGCTCGACGGAGTTCTTCGGTTGAGGCGAGATCCGGATGTAAGACCCTGGGGGTGGGCAGACCGACTTCGACTGGAATGACCGCCTCAGCGCCATACGTTAAGCGAAAAGGGGTTTCCCCAGTAGGAGTCCGGGCAGTGGTTCGGTAAGCCCAGAGTACATGTGGTAGTTCCTCAGCCCAGAGGCCTTTGGCAGCTTCGAGCTTAGTTTTGATGATCTTCAGGAGAGAACGGTTGGTGACCTCAACTTGGCCATTTGCTTGGGGATGACCGGGGGAAGAGAAGCATGGTTGAATCTGGAGATCTGCACAAAATTTCCTGTATTTGGCGTTGTCGAACTGTTTGCCGTTGTCGGAGACAATGGCCTGAGGGATGCCAAATCGGCAGATGATCGATTGCCAGATAAACTTGGTGGTATTCCGCTCGGTGATTGTGGCGAGGGGTTCTGCCTCGACCCACTTGGTGAAGTAATCAA
The DNA here is from genome assembly GCA_036172215.1 of Camellia granthamiana. NCBI lineage: Eukaryota > Viridiplantae > Streptophyta > Magnoliopsida > Ericales > Theaceae > Camellia > Camellia granthamiana. The sequence goes on along the minus strand of CM069904.1, from coordinate 147,936,710 downwards.
TGGTAACAATCGCGAACTTGGTCTGGCCTCGACCAGTGGGGAGTGGACCAACCAAGTCGATCCCCCATTTGGCGAACGGGTAAGGGCTGCAGAGGGTGATTAGCTCGGTGGGAGGAGCATGGGGGATGTTGGCGAAGCGTTGACACTTGTCGCATTTAAGCACAAAATCAGTGGTATCTTGGTTGAGAGTCGGGCAGAAGTAGCCTGTACGGAGTACTTTGTGTGCGAGAGACCTGCCACCCGAATGATTGCCGCAGATTCCTTCATGGATCTCTTGCATTACATAGGTTGCTTGGGCGGGGCTGAGGCATCGCAAGTACGGTCGGGAAAAACCGCGCTTGTAAAGGACGCCGTTGACCAGAATGTAGTTAGCCGACCGAGCTCTGACCTTGGCAGCCTGCTGTTGGTCATCTGGGAGTTCTCCAGTGGTCAAGAAGAGGAAGATGTCGGATGCCCAAGGGATGGGCTCCGTCTGGAGGAATTGCACTTCTTGTTGGTCGGGCGAGATGGCCGGGTGGGTTAGGTATTCGAGGCGAACTCCATGGCTAAGGTCGGAATGGTCGGCAGAGGCCAGCTGGGCCATCTCATCTGCTTTGGAGTTGTCCGCCCGGGGTATATGTCTGATCTGGAAAGTATTGAAGAGGCGAACAAGGGGGAGCGCCATGTCCCTGTAAGTCCGCATTGTGCTATCCTTGGCGTCGAATTCTCCCGTAATCTGGCCGACGATGAGTTGGGAGTCACTGAAAATGCGGATGTGGCTAACACCAATGTCTTTGGCCAGACGAAGCCCTGCTATCAATGCTTCATATTCGGCCTCATTGTTGCTGGCCGCAAACAATAGGCGGAGAGCACATTTGAAGTAACCCCCCTCAGGGGAGGTGAGGATGAGGCCAGCCCCACTTCCTTCCCTGCGAGACGAGCCGTCAACATTGAGTGTCCAAGAATGAGGATCTTCAGGCTCTGGTGGAGCTGGTAGGGGTGGAGAGGTAGTGGCTAGGGCAAGGTTGGTGAATTCTAGGATGAAATCGACAATGGCCTGTCCTTTGATTGCTGTGCGGGGTCGGTAGGAGATATCAAACTGGCTAAGCTCCACTGACCACTGCATGAGTCGGCCAGAAAGTTCTGGTTGCTGCATGACCTTCTTCAGGGGTTGGTCGGTGAAGACCACTATAGAATGGGCCTGGGAGTAAGGACGAAGTCGTCTGGAGGCAGTGACCAGGGCCAGGGACAATTTTTCCAACAGTGGGTAGTTCTGCTCCGCTCCCCTGAGAGCTCGACTGATGTAATAGACCGGCCGTTGAACCGAGCCATCCTCCCTAATGAGAGCTGCGCTAACGGCGGTGTTTGATACTGCTAGATAGAGGAAGAGGGGTTCGCCAGGGATTGCCTGCGAAAGAAGGGGGGGTTGGCCATGCATTGTTTTAGCTGTTGGAAGGCCTCTTCCGATTCAGTCGTCCATTCGAAAGTCTGCCGAAGGACTTTGAAGAATGGTAGACACTTATCTGTTGCGCGGGAAATGAACTGGTTGAGGGCTGCCACTCTGCCAGCGAGCCTCTGAACTTCCTTAACGATTTTGGGTGACTGCATCTCAATCAAAGCCTTGATCTTCTCGGGGTTGGCCTCAATTCCGCGCTGACTGACCATAAAGCCCAAGAACTTTCCGGATCCTACGCCAAAGGCGCACTTCTCCGGGTTGAGCTTCAACTGGTACTTGCGAAGGGTGGCAAAGGTCTCCCGTAGGTCGGTCAGATGGTCGGCGGAGAGTTTGCTTTTGACTAGCATGTCATCCACGTACACTTCCATGTTTCGGCCGATCTGGTGTTGGAAAACTGCGTTGACTAACCGTTGGTAAGTGGCCCCCGCGTTTTTCAGTCCGAACGGCATGACACGGTAGTGGTAGGTGCCCCGGTCGGTGATGAAGGATGTGTGTTCCTGGTCAAATGAGTGCATCATGATTTGGTTACACCCGGAGAAGGCGTCCATGAAGCTGAGCATTTGGTGACCGGCCGTGGCGTCGACCAGCAGATCAATTCGGGGTAGTGGATAGCTATCTTTGGGGCAAGCTCGGTTCAAGTCAGAGTAGTCGACACACAGACGCCACTTGCCATTGTTTTTGCGGACTAGCACCACATTGGACAGCCACCTGGGATAATCCACATTTTGGATAAACTGAGCCTCGAGGAGTTTGTCGACCTCTGCAGCTATGAGATTGTTGCGTTCCGGGTGAAATATACGCTGTTTTTGACGGTAAGGTCGGAAGTGAGGTTCGATGCTGAGGCGATGAGTGATGAAGGAGGGGTCAATGCCTGGCATGTCTGAGTGGGTCCAAGCAAAGACGTTGTTGTGTTCGGTCAAAAGGGCAGTGAGGTCGGCTTGTGCTTGGGGGGATAATTGGCTGCCGATCTTGGCAGTCTTCAGTGGGTCGGTGGGGTCAATAGGAACCTCAATGAGCTCTTCTACCGGTTCTCCTCTGATCAGCTCGTCCTCATCCCGGACATCAAGTCCTTCAATGATCATCGCCTCCTTCAACTTGACTTCTTTAAGTGAGGCAACATAACACTCCCTGGCCACGGTCTGTTCTCCTCTGACTGTTCCGACCCCAAGATCGGTGGGAAACTTGAGGGCAAGATGATAGGTGGACGTGATGGCTTGGAAGGCGTTGAGGGCGGTGCGGCCGAGGATGATGTTGTAGGCAGATGGGCAATCAACCACCAGGAAGGTGAGCAACTTTGTGGCCTGCCGCGGGTACTCGCCAATGGTGATGGGAAGATCGATGGAACCAATGGAGGTCACGCGGTCGCCAGTGAAGCCAACGAGAGGGGTTTGGAGCGGGGAAAGGCTTTCTTCCCTAACCTTAAGTTGGCGGAAGCAGTTTAGAAAGATGATGTCCGAAGAGCTGCCATTGTCGATGAGAACTCGTCTGACCTTATAATTGGAGAGGATGGCGGAAACGATGAGAGGATCATCATGAGGATAACGGATGCCTGCACAGTCGGCGTCCGTGAAGGTGATGGGCTCTGTCCACTGCTTGGGCTGTTTAGGGGGTCGGTCTATCGTAGTGACTGCCTTGTCTGAGCCCTGTCGAATTTTTCTAAGTTCTGCCCTCTGAGCTGAGCGAGATGGTCCCCCACAAGCAAGACCACCTGAAATAACTCTAATTTCACCAACTGGTAGGGGTGGATTACCTTGAGGTTGAGGCTGTTGGGGGGGTCGGTCATGACCCTGGTTTGGTTGGGCTGGCTGCCGCGGTGGGGTGTGTCGGCGATTATCTCTGTGGGGCTCGGTTCTTTGCCTTTGCTGAGGGCGGGTGTTTGTGAATCGACTTAGACACCCCTGGCGGATGAGGGCCTCCACCTGATCCTTGAGACTGATGCAATCGTCAGTGTTATGGCCATGGTCCTGGTGGAAACGGCAATATTTAGATTGGTATTTCCGGCTGGAAGGGTTCCGTGGAGAGGGAGGCCACTTGAGGGGGTAGTCCCGTTGGATCTAGTTGAGGACATGTTCCATGGGAGAATTGAGAGGCGTATACCGCTCGAACCGACCGGGCGGTCGGGCTGGTGCTGACCGGTCGGGACGAGGGGGTCGGTCGGTATAGGGGGTGTTTGGCTATGATAATGGGTGTTACTGGGTTCCTGGTCTTTTCTCTTTTCTCGGGGGGTCGGGTTTTTAGCTGGTGGATCTTGCCAAGCGGCTAGTGAATCCTCGGCATTCATGTATTTTTGGGCTTTGGAGAGTAGGGCTGCCATGGAGGTCGGGGGATTCTTGGAGAGGGAGAAAAGGAAATCTGATGACCGCAGACCGGCCATAAAGGCCGTGAGGATGACCTTGTCGTCATTTTCGGCAACTTGCAGGGCTTCGGTGTTGAAGCGAGTGACGAAGCTGCGCAGTGATTCCCCCTCGGTTTGACGGATGTTGAGCAGCTGGGTGGCCGGGCATCGCTGGCGCTGGGCGCCGATGAAGTGGCTCAAGAAAGAGTCACTGAGATGCTAGAAAGTGGATACCGAGTCCGGTGGTAACTGGCTAAACCACAGCCGAGCCGACCCCTTCAGCGTCACGGGAAAGGCTCGGCACATGATTTCGTCAGGGAAGGCATGGAGGATCATGAGGGTGCGGTAGGTCTCCAGATGGTCGATCGGGTCAGTTGTGCCATCGAAGGAGTCAATGGTGGGCATTTTGAATTTGGCAGGCAGGGGTTTGTCTCGGATGGAGGCGACAAATGGCGAGTTTGCAGTAGTGGAGGGCTTATGCTGGATATTTTGCATGACCCCTTGTAGCTGGAGCTTCATGGCTCGGAGCTCAGCGTCCCAGAGGGGGATGTTGTCACCACCAGAGGGAGAAAGGTGTTGGATGCTGCTGGCTTCCCCCTCGGGGGCTGGTGCTATAACCGATGGGTGTGGGGGTGGAAGTGGTGGATGTATATGTGGGTGATGGGGTCGCAAGCCCTTCGAGTTGGGAGGATTGGGTTGTGAGATGGCATGGCCCAGAATTTGTTCTGGATGGGGTGGAATATCTAGAGGTGGTGGAGGAATAGGGAGGTTTCGTTGGAGTAGAGCATTGATTAAGGCCTGGTTCTGTTCGGCCATACGGTTAATGCTGTTGGTGAGCTCAATGAAGTACTGTGGTGGGTTGTTTGGATTGGGAGGGTCGGTTTGGTGATCGGTAGCATTATGGTGAGAGGCCATGGATCTAGTCGTGACCATACACTTGACGGGTGAGAAGTAGAAATCACTGGAACAGGGTCTCCGGCGACAATGAACACAACTGGCGCACGGATCAACCAGTTCCCACAAACGGCGCCAACTGATGATACAGTTCATCCTGGTGAATGGGCTAGACCAATCCAAGCTCCTCAAGCCCACTGGATAACCTACAAACAAGTTCAACGGGGAACGGGGTAGTCCCCCGGCGAACCCTCCGGTGTGAGAATTAGAAGAGGTGGTAGACAATATATATATAGAGAGAGAGAGAGAGAGAGAGAGAGATAGAAAACTTAACCTTCTTCTTGTCTTCAAGCTTTCCTTATATCCTTTGGTAATCATTTCGCTGTCCCTGCCGTTCTGACCTCCCCGCCGAAAGCTTATGCCGTGGTTTGCCTTGTTCAGGGTGAGGGGGTGTCATTCCGGCTGAGAGGTGTTGTCGCAATAAATGCTGTGATGGGCTGCATTAATGGTGATGTGCTGTGGCCATAACTTTGCAGATCTTTGTCTGCTGACGTGGCCTGTTCTGGACCTGCCATGTGTCCGAGCATCATTGGCCTTCCCTGCTCAGTTGGCCTCCAGCTGTGTTGGGTTTTACTAACCGGGTTGTGCAATGGGGCTTAAATGGTGGGCCTGGGTTTACTTCTGGTAGGCCGTGGTCCTTGTGGGCCTATCCATATCACTCTTATTCTTTATTTAGGTGAAAATGGATGGTGAATTCTTATAAGTGAGTAAGTGAATATGAGTGAATAAATCTACAGTTACAAATTTATCAGTCAGGATTTATAAATAAATAAATTTAATTAATAGGACACGCCCCTGAGTTCCTTGTTTTTTAGAAGGGAGTATCTACCGTTAGGAAATTTGAGGGATAAAAAATTATGGGTTTGGATTGCATCCAGTCTAGTCCAAACTGGAAGGTGCTATCTAGGCTCGTGTAGGGGTGCAACTCAGGCGGGTTCGGTCAGGTTGGGAGGTTGTCCAAGCTCAGCCCAAGTTGTGCTGAGACCTGCCCAAGCCCGAATTGTAACCCGAGGTTGTCTGCCCAAGCCCGACCCGAGTTAAACCCGAATTGCCCGAGTTGCCCGAATTGTAAATGAATTTCAGTTTTTTTTTCCCATCTACATTATTAAATTATTAAAATTTGACTCTATTTACAATTTTTTTAAAAAAAATAGAAAATCATTAATACCATCAAAACAAATAATTTATATAATGTAAGAGAGATGCCACTATAGTAGTCCTCACAATTTATGAGTGAAAATAAAAAGAAAAAAAGTAAGATTTTATGTTATTTATATATATAATATATATTCAATATGATTTAATAATATAAATTACTTTAATATCATGTAATGGCTAATAATTTATATATATATTTAATATTTTTATATATCTGTATATGTATAATTCGGGCTTCGGGTTGCTCGGGTTGCTTAACGTCTTTGCCCAAGCCCGCCCAAATTTAATTCGGGCTTCTGAAGTTTTGCCCAAGCCCGTACCGAATTTGAAAATATTTTTTCCAAGCCCTAAAAAAATTCAGGCTGGGCTCGGGTTGCTTGGGTTGAGCCCGCCCAAGTTGCACCCCTAGGCTCGTGTGGTCTGTGATGAGATTTATTTTGTCGATTCAAATCGTACTATGTTCAATTTATCACGATTATCACAAAAGAAATGAATGATCTATTTTTAAAAATACACTTGTTGTCCATTTTTTTTTAAACAAATACAATAAATTAAATAAATTACGATTATTGAATTGATCTAATTTTTTGTGGGAATAATATACCCAAAGAACATTACAAAATGAACCATTTAAATTATCGAAATAAGACTCATAGTAAATTGCACAGTCTAGACAACACCCTATAGTCTAAATTTTGGACTGAAGACAAGTTTAGTCCAAAAATTATTGACTAGTTTAATTCAATAAATTCATGAAAATTACACAAGTTAGTAGTCACTGCTTTAATTTGTCTGCTAACAAGAACAAACTACATAGAGATTTCATTAATCTAATTATAGTAAATACTAAATATAGCAGGGATTAAATTTTACCTTCAGATTAAGTTGTGTACACCTTGGGCACTACTAAAAAAAAGCATTTTTTGTGACCGCCGCTACAAGTTGTCGCAAATAATAAAAATACAGTCATGTAGCTCGAGTTTTTCACGCCCCCTCTCGGGAGACGAAATAAGCCCCATAGTATTGGACTCCCACGGTTCTGAATCTGATTTCACAAGTGCAATGTGAAATAGATGAACACCAAAGAGTCCCAATCCGGCAAATCTTTTGGAAAATCAATTTTGAATCAAATTGCCAAAAATGGACTGTTTTGCCAGATACCGAGTCGCCACCTAAATATTTTATTTTTGAAAAATTTTAGGAAACCCATGACTCATGCCAAAGGCCACGTGTCCGTCATCACCGAGATTGTCTCGGCTCGAGAACTTAGGTACGAGAGGGGAAGGTCATGAATGAATTTGAGTACCCCCGCTCGCCTGATTAAAGATCGGCCTCTACTAATCATGATATGAATCTTATTTACATTATATGCTCTTGCATCGGTTTATTAGGCCAGCATTACTATGTGATGCGCACACACACAAATATAGACTAACTTGCAAGAATTAGAACATCTCGATTCATGTTTGTTTGCAAAATTGTTTCAAATATGTACCACTTAAAAAAAGTGATTACATATAAACATTACGCAAATTATTCTAATTCAAGCAATTAGCCTTTACCCACAGGCATTCAAGCAATTTAGCATTTAAGCACTTAGCCTCATGGCAAGCATGCTAAACATGGCAGCAACCACATATAATGCAATATGCTAAAGCGAGTAAAGGCTCACCTAGTACTCCAAGCCAAAAGTGAAATGAGTTAGAAAAATGCATGATTCCTAACTATGCAATATGATTAATGCAACACATGCAATATGCAATTAATAGGCTCGGCTACTAAATAATGGCATATGAATCAATTTTGATAACATGCGGTCTAAGCACGTATTCAAAGAAGTATTTATCTAACAATGCAAGTTAGAATGATGAACTGAGCATCGGTGCATGCAATACAAATGGATGCAAAACATGAACCATGCTAAACAAAACATGATGTCCCTAAACTAACCATCACAAGCTAGTAAATAAAATAGAGAAAGACGTGGGGTTGGAAAACATACACGTTATTACATTACGCTCTCAAGAAGGAGAGTCCGAATGAATAAACTAACTAACTAATTAAAGCTAAGCTAATTAATTAACTATTACAACAACAAATGAATAGTTAGCTAAACTACTTAACTAATTATTACAAACCGAATTTAATTAACTAATCTAGCTAATTAAAATAATTACAACACGTTACAAAAATTAACTAGCTACTACTAATTAATTACAACAAATATCTAAGCTAAATATTTAAACTAAACATACTCGGTATGCGAGAAATTCTCATGCACGTGCTTGGTTTCCACCCGAAAAGCCACTGTTTTGCTTCCAGAAGGTCTCTGTTGCACAGTAGAACACTAACACTTTTGCCTGCTTCCAGAACAACTTTACTCTGCTCAAAAAACAAACTACTGAATTTTGCATTAGTGGCCGACCGGCCACTGATGATGCATTGCCGGCCACTAGTGATGGCAAGCCAGCCACCGCACCGTTCACCCTGCTGCAACAGAAAACAAGCAGAGCATGCACAGGGTATCTTAAGGGTTTGTTTGCACAATTCACTCTTCTTTTTCATGAACAAATCAAAGAAGTAGTAAACTTGGTTCACAAACCACCAACTCAAGAAATTTCATTGTATGATGGCTTCTGAACCAAAGTGTGCAATTTTAATAAATGCAACAAAACAAGACACAAACCTCCTCTCTTTCATGGATTGATCAAGGGAAGTGGTGACCTTGGAAACTTGAATCATTTCATTAGTAATGAGTATGAAATGCCTCAAGCTTCCATGTGTTCAATTAACGTCCGATTAAACACAACACTTTTTATTATCTTACACTTTTTTGGCCTCAATTTTATTATTCCATTTTAGATTACCATCCATTCTTTAATTCATTGAGTTCAATAGTGAGTTTAAGTCCTCTAAATAGAATGAAGGCTCAAACCAAGCATTGTTTTAGGCATGAAAGAGACATCATATCATTGGTAATGAACCCCCTAATGGATTAAACCATTAAGCATGACATCTCAATCTCATGCTTTAAACAAACAAGTTGTTTGAACCACTTTCAAAGCAAAACAAAAGCCAAGAAAGGAGGGAGGTTGCAGAGGTGATTAAGAGTGATCACAAGTATGGAAAGCCATAAATAAATGCAATCAACTCAAAGAAGATGGTGTCTAAGGCCTAGAATACCAAACTCTTGAGGACAATTACATTATAAGCATGCAAAACAAAGCTCAAATGCAACTATCAACCAAAATAGTACTAAAATAGTCTAAAATAAGTCCTAAAATATGCTGGATTTAAGACCAAAATAGTTAGATTAATAAGCTAAAACATAACACAAGCTAGGCTAGTAAGCAAGACACAAGGAGGGGAGGTTAACCCCTCCAAATTTGGACTTCAAAACATGATTTTGGCCACTAAAATAACTCTGGAAAACATGTTTAAAAGCTCAAAAACATATAGTAAAAGGATGGAAAACACAAGAGTAAAGGTCTTCAAAACAAGGTGCAAAGAAAGATGAACCACCTCTCAACCTTTAATGGCCTTAAAATCCAAGTTTCAGCCCAAAAAATACAGAGTTTTTATAGCCTTAAAACAGTTGGAAAATTGTAAGAATAATAGCAAATAAAACAAAGCAACAAGTAAAGCCTTATACCTCTTGAAGAGAAGACTAATTCTAGGCAACAAATCAAGACAACACACCCTTCAAGAGCTCAAACCAAGCTCAAAAGTACCTCAGCTCAAAGATGAGAAGGTTTGGTTAAGGGTGTATAGGCAAAGGTTAAGGATATGTAGACAAAAGTGTAGAAATTTAGAAGAGAGAGAGAGAGAATTGTAGAGAGAGAGGAAAAATTTTGCTTTAAAATTTTTCTAACCCTAAAACATGATAGGGAGGCCTCCTATATATAGAAAATACGAATTCCCCTCAAGAACATCCAGCCCTACACGTGGGAGCAGATGCAAGTATCTGTGCAAACAACTGGCATAGCTATCACAAAATATTTGCAAAAGAAATTGGTGACCGGTAACCAAGAGTGATGGCTGGCAGCCCAAAAAGGTGGTCGGCAGGCCACCAAGGATTGCAGGCTTGAAAATCTCATGGTTTGGTCCAAAAACAAAGGCAACAGAGGTGCAGGGTTTGAAGGCTCAAAGTTGTAGCATTCCACCAAGGACTTTGAGCACTTGACAAGCATATACACTTATCATCGGGTGTGCATGCGATAATGTCCAAGTCGTAAGGGCCGTAAAAAATGGAATGTCTGCAAGTTGCAAAAGACCTTTCGCAACAACAAACTGGAGTCTCAAATATAGAGATGGAAAATACATTTTGCAACTGCAAAATAGCATCGCAAACTATTTGTGATCGCCTAACCTACTTATGGCAACTGATGTTTTGCCATCGCAAAAAAGTTTTTTTTTTTTAAAAAAATACCTACAATGTATTAGCAACCATTTGTTACCGTCACAAATCATTTTTAATGATATTTTATAAATAATACAATAATACTTTTTAGCGACGAATATTTTAAGACAAATCTACCAAATAAGATCCCACTGAAAACAATAGCACCAAATCATTTATTTGAGACAAATTTGGAAAAACCCTCTTTAGTCTTAGGCTCTAAAAAATGATATTCAAGTTGCAATTACTTGTAAAATTACAACTCAAACAAGCTAGCTAAAACAAGGATAAGTGTCAATTCTTAACACAGTACAAGTGGAATGCAAGAATCTCGTGGTGGAGCAAAATTGGAACCATCGCTCTCATGATCATCCCTATTTGAGACAATAGCAGAGTTGAGCAGAGGAGATTCATATCCGTTACTAGAGGTGAATGACAATCTGCCTGCTCTAAAACTTTGTGCCATAACTAGTGGTATATCAGATGTCTTTGTACCAAAAATAACCTAAATTTTCTCAAATTGTTCTACCTCTGAAACTCTTCTGGTCTTTAAAACCCCTTTGAGCTATTCAACCATGTATTAAACCGATTTGAAACAAAAATAAAAAAAAAAAAACAAATTTTAATGTACTGTTAGCTACAAAGATAAGAAAGTGTATATGCTTAAGATAAATCACAAACAATCCACAGATTCTTCCAACACATATAGCTTATTCACTAAAGAAAATCAGGAAATCATATCAATCACTTCAGTGTGTGAAGTGCAGTGCCCGTAAAAATTTCTACAAGCATATCCACAAATCTCGTACCACAATTTTCAGGATCAAGTGAATAAGCATAGAACATCACAAACTACAAGAATGTAAATAAACAAATTTTTAAATCAAAATATCGCAACTCAATGTTCATTCTTCAAAATCCATTCATACAGCCATGTTGTTTCCTTGAATGCAATGGAAGAAATGAAAACTTTGAACATATAACATGGTAACTTGTGCATGTACATCATTTTTATAAATTGAGACCCAAAATAAATACCTAGGCAAACTTTAACTTGTAAGCATTCAAGACAACAATTTGAAATGACTAGAGGAGTGTTTCAAATACCTAATAACCGCATCAGGGAAAGAAATACATCAATTAGAGGGACCACGGCAATAAAATACTTATGACCTTCCTGCTTCTCTCAATCCAGTGATACATAGCTCATACCATGCTACATGACAAAATAACGAAAGAAAATAGGCAATTCTTGCTAAACAAAAAACCAGTAAATAGTCTTGATTCTTTGTCATTATACACTAAAATTCAATCAACCATTATTTTTTAAAAACATTTCTTTTCAATGGATTGGTAGCAATTCTTGGACCCCTAACTTAAGGATGTTGGTATTTCAACTCATGCACTGATCATGAAGTTTATGAGGATTTCGTGTCAATCATCATCATTTCAAGGAGGGAACACATTCACTAATCACCACCAAAATATATAATTGTAAATGCCCAACTTATCTACTTTATGAGAATCATAAAAATTAGAAGAAGAAAAATCAATCCCAAAGATGTTAAAATATAAAACACAACTGCCCATATTGGATGGGATGGGGTGGGGGGGGGGGGAGGGGATGATATATGACTATTAGGAGTTTGAGAAATTCTATATAAATGTTATGGTTCTAGATCAGGTGAAATGGTGAAATAGAATTAACATAATTTATCCTATATAGTAGGGAGTAGGTTTCAGGATACCTCAGCTCTAAGAAACCTCATTTATCAAACCAATGTCTTAAAATTTATCATCTACCAACCCATAGAAGTTCCTAATAATATTTCACGTCACCAAACTCAACAAGAAAAAAAATATAAAATAAAAAGATGGCATTTTCAATTCCCTTATTTTATTTATTTATTTATTTTTTAAGTATGGACAGAACATATAAAGTTCAAAAACTAGCTAAAAACTTTTAGCTGCAACAAATCAAATAGAAATTCTGATTTATGTTACAACTTACAATGCCATCTAACCACATGATTTTTTTGCATATTTTTCCATAGCAACATTCTAATATTTAAAACATATATACATATAGGAATAAAAGCAAGAGAGAAGCAATATTGACATAACATTTTTTTGGGGTGTCAGACACAAGTCACACAACTTTAACATAATAGAAATGATAGTATATGTGATGAATAAGGACAACTCAAAGCATGACACTTAAAGCAATCAACTTCAAAATCAGCATTGAACTATTATAGTCTGAAAACAATTGTTAACATAAACTATTTCTAGACCAAAAGAGGGGATTCCCTCATCATTTATATTGCTAATATATTTAAAATCATTAGTTTAGTTTTCCTAAGAGAAAGACGTATAGCATGTGCCATTTTTATTGCCACATAAATAAAATTATTGTTGGTTTTTGTACTTCGCTGGCTTATTCATTCCTAAGGAGAGTTGTTGTATTTCTTGTCTCCAACACTTGATTGAAGAAAGCAAAAAAGAAAATAACTAACCATGAGAAAATAAAAAAGGCAGATGTAAGCAATGCCCAACTCATCAATGCACCATCAACTGAACAGGGAAAAAAAAAAAAAAAAAACTCCCACCTTTTTATAACAGTTTCCAAGCTCAAATATAATTATATTCTAAAGTCATCAATAACTATCTTAAATACTCTTCTCATATCAATTTCACACAGCCCTCCCAATTTAAAAATTACTTCTTCAACTATGTTCAATTTCATACAAAAACAAAGGTCAAACTTTATTTTTTGTCTTACAAAATTGGAAAAATGCTTTAAAACTAGTTTAAGTTTAATAGAATTTTGAAAATTCATTATTTGTATATAACTGTGATAGAGCATGAGCAACACTCTGAGCAATACTTAAAGGTAAAATAGACTTCAAGCAAGAAAACTACCAATGCAAATATTCAATTTCTAACTTTACAGTAGTTAGGAACCTAAACTTGAATATATACTACATCACTAACACATTATCAATGTGAACTTAGCATCTACCAGATGCCATCTCAAGTATGCTAAGAATTTATTATTTCATTCAAATGGGAAAAAATTAAGTTGAAGTAGATGAGTAGCGATCTGTAATGACATATTAGTGTAGAAAACGCAGAACCATACATAAATCACCAATGGATCAAACTCCATTACACACAGAAAATTAATAGTTTCAATTTCAATAAATATATATATGCATAAATTACTGCAAAATACAAAATATATATATAAAGAGATGGGGGAAAAATGCCGATATGAGTGACAATGAATGAAAAATAGATATTTCAAAAGAACCATAAAGTGAGAGATAGAGAGCACGAGATTGAGAAAGTGAGAGAGAAAGTGAGATTGAGAGAGTCCGAGAGAGATATAGAATGAGATTGAGAGGTCCAGAGAGTTTATACCATCGTTTCCTTATTTAATCTTAAAAGTGTTGGAACAATCTTCTGTGTAAAATAAATAACTTGAAACAAATCAATAAATTACTTACAGAATTTATTTTACCGAAATGTAAAAGTACAAAAATATCAAGTTGAGTGTGTGACACTCTGTCCTTAAGACAGATTTGCCCCGCTACGGTGCTTACGAATAAGTGGCATCTATCTCTCAAGATACAATGATCTACACAAATTGTAGTAGCACTACAAACAATTTGTACGGCGAACAAAACATGTGTTCTATACTCTCTTAATTTTTCCTAAAAACTAGTATGAAGAGAATTTATGCAAAGGAACAAAACCGGAAGGGAACCAAGAAAATTTCAGATTTTTTAGAATGTATCAGGATGTGTCAATCTATTGGAAATGAATATGAATTTATAGGAAAACTGTGGTTGTTCGAATAGGTGCAGTTGAGCCGAACAGGTACAGATTTGAAACTGAACAGATACAGTTTTGAAATTGAACAGATCTGTTAACTGCAGCCATTATAAAACTGTCTGGAACTGCTGGGCAATTTTTAGATCTGTTTGAAAATTTTGAACCTGTTGAACGTGCTAGAAAATAGACTAAAAACGGGTACTGTTTGAACCGAAAAAATTGGCAAAAAATTTAAATTAATTTTTTTCGAAAGAATTTTGGAAAAATTCTAAATAAATTTTGTCCAAAAAATTAATATTAAAATCAACCCAACCCACAACCCACACCTGGCTGGCTAGCGGCAGCAACGCGCACGTGTGTGTGGTAGTTTGAGCCAAGGTTCACTTTGCCCATAACTCCTTCCTTCAACAAACTAGGGGTGCCCCTTAGAGCCCAACCCAAGTGTTACCTTCTAGAACTTATATACACACATAAGTTCTCTGAAGTTTTCAATGTGGGACAACCCATTTCAAGAAACCCACATTTACTTCTTTAATTGTCCATTCCACGAACTTGAAAACGACGTCAACTTCTCATTCACTCATAAATGGTTTTAACGAACCGTCTTCACCGTGTGACTTGCCATGCGGCAAGGAACATGTCACCTCTTTGGACCCACCCCAAAAGACATGTGGGATCCACTCATATTTGGGCTCAAAGTTGGCCCAAAATAAGATGCAACATGATCTAATTACAGAGAGTACAAAAATTAGGAATATTCTGCAAAGGATAGGTAGCTTTTGGCTTTGAACCTTCCCTTATGAGACACAATCGGATTTACTAGCTAATCAGTGAACATGATATCTTGAACTGTTCAGCCATTTGTGTAAACCAAGACAATAGAACTTACACAGTATATTACCTGACACGGTTTAGTTCTCACTATTATGTTCATTTTGGCCCTGAACAACCTGGTCTTTCATGAGTGCTTTAAAGAATTGTAGTCCTTCACAAATCTCATAGAACCGGCCTAGTTCACACTCATATAGGTGATTCTTATGAAGAGTATCCTGCCATACTCCACTAAGTATACCAAGATATAAGAATTATTAAAAATATTACTTAACCTAAAACGCTGCAGACATCACAATTTCATCATAGAAATGGGTAGGAGTTTGACTCTCCAGTGATCCTTCTGAGTCATACACAACTCGGTTGTCCCTTTGAACCTAGATCTTGGGATCTCCAGTCAACTAGGTTGGGTTGCCGTTGTGGTAACTCTTATTTAATAGGCTTGAATCCCATTCCCCTCGATGAATTCTCAACTAACTCTCTTGCTAACCTTTTAGTTAGTGGATCCGCTATGTTGTCTTTAGACTTCACATATTCAATGGAAATAATTCCATTAGAGAGTAGTTGTCGCACGGTGTTATGTCGACGATAAATGTGTCGTGACTTACCGTTATACATATGACTCTGTGCTATACCTATTGCTGATTGACTATCGCAATGTATGCATATAGCAGACACCAGTTTTGGCCATATTGGAATATCTTCAAGGAAGTGGCGAGCCATTCTGCTTTTTCCCCCGCTTTATCTAAAGCTATGAATTCTGATTCCATAGTAGACCTAACAATGCAAGTCTGTTTGGAAGATTTCCAAGATACAACCGGCCCACCAAGAGTAAAGACATACCCACTGGTGGATTTTGAGTCTCTAGTATCCGATATCCAGTTTGCATCACAGTATCCTTCAAGTATTGCTGGATATCTAGTATAATTTAACCGAATATTACGAGTAAATCAGAGATATTTTAGAATCCTTGTTATAGCTTTCCAGTGTTCTACTCCTGGATTACTCGTATATCTACTTAATTTACTTACTGCATAAGCTATATCTAGGCGAGTGCAGTTCATCAAGTACATTAAGCTTTTAATAATTTGGGCATACTCTAATTGAGAAATACTTTCCTGTACATTTTTAGAAAAAAACAAATTAACATCCACAGGTGTTCTAGCAAGATGATCATCATCTTTGCTGAATTTGTCAAGTATTTTCTCAATGTAATGTGATTGTGACAAAGCATAACCTTATGATATTTTGGTAATTTTCATACCAAGTATTACATCAGCAATCTCCATGTCTTTCATGTCAAAATGTTTATTCAACATTTTCTTAATAGTTTTAATCATGTCATTATTACTATCTATGATGAGCATATCATCCATATAAAAACATATTATAACATAACCCTTACTTGTGTTTTTAATATAAATACATTTGTTACATTCATTAATTTTTAAAACCATTTGGCATTATTGCCTTGTCAAATTTCTCACGCCATTGCTTTGGTGCTTGTTTTAAACCATATAATGATTTAACCAATTTACACACTTTCTTTTCTTTTCCTGGAACAGAAAATCCTTCTGGTTGTTCCATGTAAATTTCTTCATCTAACTCACCATTTAAGAAAGCGGTTTTCACATCCATTTGATGAATTTCTAGATTGAACAAAGATGCAATGGCAATTAGCATTCTAATGGATGTTATTCTGGTAACTGGTGAGTATGTGTCAAATAATCAAGA
Organism: Camellia granthamiana; assembly: GCA_036172215.1. Classification (NCBI taxonomy): domain Eukaryota; kingdom Viridiplantae; phylum Streptophyta; class Magnoliopsida; order Ericales; family Theaceae; genus Camellia; species Camellia granthamiana. The sequence goes on along the minus strand of CM069904.1, from coordinate 147,920,027 downwards.
CCTTCTTTTTGTCTATATTCTTTGACTACAAGTCTTGCTTTGTATTTGTCAATTGATCCATCCGCTTTCATTTTTCTTTTGAAAATCCACTTGTACGCAAGATGTTTACAACCTAGTAGCAGATCCACCAATTCTCAAGTGTGATTTTGCAGGATGGATTCAACTTCAATATTTACAGCTTCTTTCCATAAATGAGCCTCAAGACTGGACATAGCTTCTTTAAAAGTTAAGGGCTCATTTTCTAACAAAAATGTTAGAAAATCTGAACCAAAAGATTTTGAGGTTCTAGCACGTTTACTACGCCTAAGTTCCTCTTCCTCATTTTGATCTATCTTTTGCTCTTATTCTTGATCTTGTTCTTGATCATGATTAGTAATAGCATCATAAGATCTTTTATTTGTACTAGTCTCTTGTCCAGTTTTATTTGGAAACACATGCTCAAAGAAAGATGCATTCCGAGATTCAATAATAGTATTTACATCCATTTCGGAATGTTCTGACTTATGAATCAAAAATCGATATGCACTACTATTCATGTCATAACCAATGAAAATGCAATCAACAGTTTTAGGACCCATCTTAGTCTTTTTAGGACTAGAAATAGTCACTTTAGCCAAACACCCCCACATTTTTAAGTATTTGTAGGATGGTACTCTCCCATGCTACAATTCATAAGGTGTTTGATTCACTTTTTTTTGAGGTACTTTATTTATAATATAATTACCAGAAAGTATTGCTTCCCCCCACAAGTTCTGAGGTAATCCAGAACTTATTAACATGACATTCATCATTTCTTTTAAAGTCCTATTTTTCCTTTTAGTAATTCCATTTTGCTGAGTAAGGAATGGTGGTTTGATGAATTATTCCATGTTCTTTACAAAACTTACCAAAAGGTGATTCATATTCACCACCTCTATCACTTCTAAGTTTTTTAATTTTCTTACCAAGTTGATTTTCAACTTCATTATTGTATTGAATGAAAGTTTCCAAGGCTTCATCCTTAGTTCGGATTAAATAAACATAACTATATCTAGTATAGTCATCTATGAAAGTGATAAAATATTTTTTCCCACCTCTAGTTTGAATTGATTTAAAATCATAAATGTCACTATGAATTAATTCAAGTGGCTCCGTACTTCGTTCAATTGAATGAAAAGGAGTTTTAGTTAATTTTGCCTCAACGCAAATTTCATATTTATGATTTAAATCAATGTCAAATTTAGGTAAACATTCCATATTAATTATTCTACGCAAAGATTCATAATTAACATGTCCAAGTCTACCATGCCATAAATTTGAAAACTCAAGTAAGTAAGAAGAAGATGTATTTTTGTTAATAACTGAGGGTACAACAATCATTACATTCATCTTGAAAAGGCCATCAAGCATGTAACATTTTCCTACATACATCCCGTTTTGGGGAAGTACAAACTTGTCACTTTCAAAAACTAGTCTAAACCCATTTTTACTCAACAAAGATCCACAAACAGGGTTCTTGCGAATGTCCGGTACATGCAGCACATTGTTGAGAGTGAGTTCCTTTCCAGATGTCATCTTCAGAATAATCTTTTATTGTTCTTCAATTTTAAAAGTTGAGGAGTTGCCTATAAAAAGTTGTTCACCGTTGTCTACTATAGAATAAGATGTGAACATCTTTGTGTTGGCACAGATGTGGCGAGTAATATCAGCGTCCACCCACCATTCTCTAGGATTTTCGACAAGGTTTGTCTCGGAAACAACTGCAGAAAGATTTATGTCATCTACACCACTAGAAATTTTGTCCACTTCGGTCATATTGGCTTGAGTAGCCTTCTTGCTTGATCTTTCTTTGCCTTTGCGTAAATCAGTTCCTAAGAACTTCTCTGGCTTTTCACTGTGATTCACTAGCATAGTCATAACATGAGGAGGGGTTGGCACAATTATAGCCACCATACCAGTACTGGTTCGAACATTAGTTTGACCAGTTTCTGTAACCATGAATTCTAAATTATAAAACAAAATTATAATTAGAATTTTTATACAACACAAAAAATTAAACCAAAACCACAGAATTAGATTTTGTAAAAATAAAAGAAACAAGAATTTTAACTTTTATTTCTAATTAATTTGAAAATTAAATAAAATTTTATTTAAACAAATTAATTCTACACAGAAAATTAAATTTCTATAACATTTCAAAAATTAAAATACTGAAAACAGAATTTTAATTATTGAACACTCAGAAATTATTTTTGAAAATCAAAATTAATTTCTGACTAACTTTACAAATAAATATTCTGAATTGTTAATGACTACTAGTATATTACTACTAGTTGTAAAATAAAATAAACAGTATATTATTACTATTTGTCAAATAGTATATTACTACTATTTGTTTTTCCAACCAGAATATTATTTTGTAAAACCACAGAAAATAATTTTTGTAAGAAGAAGAAAATAAGAAAGGAAACAAACGAAAAATTCTGTATAAACAGAATAATTCGAATCTATTTTAAGATTGTTGGAACAATCTTCTGTGTAAAATAAATAATTTAAAACAAATCAAACAAACAAAAATAAATTACTTACATAATTTATTTTACCGAAATGTAAAAGTACAAAAAGATCAAGTTGAGTGTATGACACTCTATCCTTAAGACAGATTCGCCCCACTACGATGTTTACGGATAAGTGGCATCTATCTCCTAGGATACAATGATCTACACAAATTGTAGTAGCACTTCTATACTCTCTTAATTTTTCCTAAAAACTAGTATGAAGAGAATTTATGCAAATGAGCAAAATCGGGAGGGAACCAAGAGAATTTCAGATTTTTTAGGATGTATCAGGATGTGTCAATCTGCTGGAAATGAATCTAAATTCATAGGCAAACTGTGGTTGTCCGAACAGGTGTAGGAATGGCAACGGGTCAAGCCGAGCCGGGGTCGGGGATCACACTCCCAGTCCTCGATTCCCAACGGTGGAAATTCCCCCTTCCCTGACCCCGATCCCCTACGGGGAACCTATCATCGTCCCCGTCCCTGCCCCCTAACGGGAATCGGATTTCCCCGACCTTGAAAATTTCCCAGCCAAAAAAAATAAAAAAATTCAGTCCCAAATTTGATATTCAACCATAGATTAATATTCAACAACAACAACACACCAGATTTAACAACAACAACAACAGCAGATTTGTGATTTAACAACAACAACACAATAGATTCTGTTAAAAAAATAATAATAATAACAGATTTACAAAAAAGAGAGAGAGAGAGTAGAAATTGTGAGAAAGAAAAAGAGAGATAAATCTGCAATGGTGAGACGATAGTAGAATAGCAGAGGTGGTGGTGGAGCAGTGTTGTAGCGGTGAAAGAGGGAGGGGAGAAGAGATGCGATCGACTCTCGTTATCGAATGGCGGATGCGGTGGTAGAATGGCAGAAGCGGTGGTAAAGCAGCGGGTGAGAGAGAGAGGGAGAGGGAGATGGAGAGGAGCTGCGATCGACTTCGATCTCCATGGTTTACTCCTTCTCTGCTTCGATCAACATGGGTTTGAGGTTAGGGTTTCAAACGATCGACGTGGGTTTGAAGTTAGGGTTTCGAATATGTGAGAGAGAGAGAGAGATCCAAATCTGTGAGAGATAGGGGTATATATATATATGAATGGATAAAGGGACATAAAGGTCATTTTACTTCGGGAGGAAACGAGGCAGAGACGGGACCGGGGACGGGATGGGCCGGGTCTGGGGCTGTGAAAGCTATCCCCGTTCCCGGCCCAAAACTGATCAGGGATGCATTTTTGAATACCATCCCCGGCCCATAGGGAGTATTTTTTGAGAAAAAACCATTATAATCGGGGACGGGGGGTTGGGTCCCCGTCAAGCCGGGTTCAAATTGCTATCCCTAAACAGGTGCAGTTAAACCGAATAGGTACAAATTTGAAACTTAACAGATACAGTTTCAAAATTGAACAGATCTATTAACTACAGCAGTTATAAAACTGTCTAAAACTGTCCAGAACTCCTAGGCAATTTTCCGATCTGTTTGAACATTTTGAACATGTTGAACCTACTGGAAAATGGACTAAAAACGGGTGCTGTTTGGACAGAAAAAATTAGCGCAAAATTTAAATTAAGAATTTTGGAAAAATTCAAAATAAATTTTGTCCAAAAAATTAATATTAGAATCTACTCGACCCGCAACAGCGGCACGCACGTATGTGTGGTAGTTTGAGCCAAGGTTTACTTTGTCCATAATTCCTTCCTTCTACAAACTTGGGATGCCCCTTGGGGCCCAACCTAAGTGTTGCCACCTAGAACTTATATACACACATAAGTTCTCTTCAGTTTTCAATGTGGGACAACCCATTTCAAGAAATCTACATTTACTTCTTTAATTGTCCATTTCACGAACCCGAAAATGACGTCAACTTCCTATTCACTCATAAATGGTTTTGACTAACAGTCTTCACCGTGTGACTTGCCATGCGGCAAGGAACACGTCACCTCTTTGGATCCATCCCAAAAGACGTATGGGACCCACTCATATTTGGACTCAAAGTTGGCCCAAAATAAGTCTATAAAACCATTATTTCCAACAAAAAGTGAGCTGTAGATTACCTTTTTTTTTCTCTCTACTTTTCTGATTTGGCGACTGTTCCTGTGTCCTGTGGACTTGTTTGGATCTGAATCTAGACCACTCGAAGTCTCACGCAGATCATGTCTTGCCAAATGCTAGTTCAAATTGAAGTTTTTAACTCTTCGAAATCGACGAATTTCAAATTCTAGGGTTGAAAATCAAAGTCATTGCCTTGAACAGTAGATCATTTTCCATCATTTCTAAAATAATAACAATCTCAGCATAGTCGGCAAAAGTGAATACCAATCCAAAAATGCATGTATGTTATGAAGTTAATCGTATTGCTTGATTTCCAATTCAATATTCAACTCGAACAATAAATCAATCAAAAATCAAACTCGCAATATTTTATTTTGGAAGATAAAATTGAAATGAAAAAAGATGAAGAAAAAAGGGAACCTAAGTGAGTTAGGAGACGAAAAAGTCGTGATCGTGAACATCGGAAGTGAAAGAGTAACGATCGACGCTACCAGAAGCGGAAGAGAACAGGTTAAAGTTGGATTCAATGATGAAGATGACAGAATTGGGGTTAGCGTCTCGAGGTCTAAATGTAGATGATCTCTCCTGGTTCTGATCATCAAACCCTAGTAGCTCCAACATTGTTGCCTGCTACTTCTCATCATAATCTTAGAGAGAGAGAGAGAGAGAGAGAGACCATGGCAAGCAAGAGAGCGAGAGAGACACAGATCTCTGTTTGTGAATTGATGGGAAAGTGAAAGGTGAAAGTGAAAGTGAAAAGAGTTAGGACAGGTATAAGAAAGGGGCAAAATTAATAAAAGAAAAAATTAGTCTCCTATTTGTTGTAAATATTATTGTTTGCGATGTTAAATAGTCGGTCAAAAAAAATTAGTCGCAAAAAATTACTTTTCTAACAGTGGCGGTTATCAAAAATAAGAATTTGTCTCAAGAGAAATCACAATGAAACTTTCTGTTCAACCATTCAGATTTCGAAAGTTCAATTTTTTTAAAACTTGAAGGTGTAAGAAAAAATATGTTCGTTGAAACTAAAAATCTTTTTTAAAAAAAATCATAAAACTTTACTAAAAGAGAAAAACAAATTGAAAAGTTAACAAGTTATTTTTAAAAATTTAAAATCAAATATAGTATTATGATTTTATTTAGCTCCTTTTGTTTTTTGTTTTATTCATAAGAAAACAGTTCAGAGCAAGACAAAAAATAGAAAGCAAACCCAACAAAAGTATCTAGGTTGCTAAAAATAGTAAGCAATGTCGCGACAAAATTCTCATAAATTTGGATCACTTATGATATAAACTTTATACATATATGAGTGGGTCTCACATATAAATAGAGGGACTAGATCACTTTGGTAGTGCGGGAATCATCCCCAAACGGGGTCTCAAACGTTTTCTTTACTTTTTTTTATTTTATCTCCAACCAACTATTAGAACGATTAAATTATATCTTTATTATATTTTTTCGTCAAATTTAATACTAATTTTACTTATAATTAAAATTGCTAGAATAACAAATTTTTTGACAATAAGGCCACGTTTGGAAACATGTTTTTTAAGTAACTTTTTGACTTTTTGATTAAAATATGATGTAAAAAAATTAGTATATTTGGGATGATTTTTTAGCTTTTTATGAAAAGATGTGCAAAAAGTAGAGAGAAAAGAGAATTTTTGACTTTTTTGTATAGATTATTGATTTTTTAACTTTTTTAGTAGCTTTTTGCTTTTTTGACTAAAAATCCACTTGCCAAACGAGGCCTAATTTCTAGTTTATTTAACAGTGGGAAGTTAGGTTTGAGATTTTTTTTGACTAAAATATCTATAAAAAATAAAATAGATTTTTTAATTTAATAAAATAAAATATCACATCTAATATATAATCATTATATTCTTTCTCTCATAAAAATTAAAAAAATTAAAAAATTCATCTAAAACGAAATTTTTTAACCTCAAATTAAAATAATTAAAATACCAATTCGAAATTTTTTAACCCCAAATTAAAATAATTAAAATTACCGCCGTCGCCTCGCCCAGCCTGCCTCCGCCCCCTCCTCCTCCATTTAGGCCCCCTCCAGTCCTCCCCTCCCCCTCCTCTTCTTCTCCCTTCTTCCCTCTCCCGATCTGCAACAAAACCAGGGGGAAAAAAAAAAAAATTCGACCCCAAAACGACGTCGTTTTGGGGTCGAGCCAAACCTTCGAGCCAAATATTCGAGCTACCAATCACTACTCTTGTAGAAATTGCCAAGTTACAGATTTTGAAGTGAGTCCGTCATGGATTAAATTAAAATATAGCAATTTTACTGTTAAAATAACTTTGCTTATTTTTTATTTTTGCAAAAAAATTTACTTTTATATTTTTTATATTTTTTTATTTTTACTGAATTTTTTTAATATTTTAAGTAATTTTTAAAATTTTTAGACACACTTAACATAAATATACATAAAAAGTATAATTTTTGTAAAAAAAATATTTTAAAAATTCTAGTATTTTTTTTATATTTTTATGTATTTATTAATTTTTAAAATATTTTATCACAAATTTTTTACTTTTTAAATACATTTAAGTAAGGTACATCTAAAAAAGTAAAAAAAAAATGCTTAAAATTTTAAAAATATTCAATAAAAACAAAAACGAAAACGAAAAATAAAAAACTCAATTTTCAAAAAATTTAATCCAAAAAACTCTAACCAAACACACATTGTTGTTTTATAATTTTTTTTTACATTATTCATTACTAAGGCCTTGGTTGGAAATAGATTATTTTAGTAATTTTTTTACTTTTTATGAAAAGATGTGTAGAAAAATAGGGAGTGATGTGACAACTTATAGTGATTTTTTGACTAAAATAGTTACTTCCCAAACGATGTCTAAATTATAGATTAGGAGGTGTTTGGCAAAGACTTTTTTTTTTTACTTTTGGGATTAAAATCCACAAAATGACAAAATGGACTAAAATAGCCAATAAGATAAAATGTCACATCAAACCCATAATTATTTCACTTTTTCTCTCACAAACATTAAATCTAACTATAAAAAAAATCTAATTATCTTCCTAAACACAAAAAATTTAATATACTAAAATAATCAAAAATTAAAATAATCGTGCTAGGGACCCCCAGTGGGGGGTGACCCCCAACACCCCCAGCTCCACGTGGGGGGTTGTGCTCTCAAGATTGAAAAAAAAATAAAAATTCAACCAATCAAAAAACAGTGGGGGTGGTGGGGTCCAAGGCATTTCTTAAATTAAAATAGTCTACTAAAATAGTAACTTTCCAAACACCTATTTTGTTATTCATTTTAACTATCAATCATTGAGATTGCTCTAACACAACATGCACCAACAATGTCTAGAATAATCAGACTTACATAGGCTTAGACCTTGTTTGAGAACAAATTATTTTAGTAATTTTTTGGATTTTTATAAAAAGATGTGTAAAAAAATAGAAAGAGTAATGTGACAATTTATAGTGAAACCAATTCGATACGATTTCCAGAAAGGATGAGGGAAACACCTTGCACAACAACAATTCGTTCCCAGTATACAAAGCTATTGAATTTAGATATAAACCGACATAAAAGTTCGGATCGGACTTACCATCATAAACTTGAAACCTCGACATGTGGAACCTTTTTCGGACCTCAAACCTATCCAACTCTATGGAGAACGGCGTTCTCAGCTTGACGGGGGATGTCACCTCGGCATTCTGCCGCTTCCTCTAGAGATAGTCCCTTAAATCCTCCTTAATCCGACGTGGAGCTCAGCTGTCAACAGATTTCAGTCTTTTTGGTGCGCTACTCCCAGTGTCGTTAGGTGTCCTCTTGGACTTCTCTTCATTCACCGTGTCAAGACACAGGCCCTTCCCTTGGATATTCCAAGGATCTTTGACATATGTCCCCCTGGTTTGAGGTGTCCTCTGCAAGTCACCTTTGACCAACTTTCCTCGTCCAACATCTCATGAAGGCCGATGTGAGGGCTCTTTTTCCCTGCCATGCTGTGTCACTGCTGGGATTGTTTTCTACCTCCCTTTCTGGGTGTCAGTCTTGGCCCCTGGCATCGACGTGTCCTGCAACAGAAATGATTGTTGCATGACATTGTTCTACATCACGAAGTTGACAACCAATTATAGATCTGCTAACTTGTTGGCCATTCCCTTTATCTCGCCGTCTCTCCTCAGGCATCTATCTTTCCATACCTGGAGGTCGTTTTCATTGTAACACTCATCTCGGCCTATTTTCTTTGGGGCGTCTCCATTCTTGCTGACATTCTTTTTCCTGGGATTCTGATCCCATGCTTCTTCATTATGGTTTTCTTTCTCGGTATTAAGATCGGCATGTTTACCACTCCCACATGGGACGTCGTTCCCGATATATTTCTTTCTACCCGTCGTTGGCTATCTATTCTCCTTACATTTCCACATATGGCGCTAAATTGTAGGTGTTGATTTCCGACCACACAACCAAAAAGGGGAACTCAGTTAGCGAGCACCGGCAGAATAGATTAAGCCCAAACAACTTATCACAGAAAGATAAGAATCCGGCAGTGGTTCGTCTACCCGGGGGCACTTTGACGCTCAAGTCAATAATCAAATATCTCTCAAAAATAGCAAATTGTACTTAACTTACAAGAAAGAGTTGATTTCTCACAGCATATCACCCATAAACACCTACATTAGGCCCACAAGGGTGTCCTGTTTTTATAACCAGCAGTGACTTGATCCCCTTAGAAGCCTCACTTCAGTGAACTTAGGCTCAATGCTCATCCTGGACTCTCAGCTAGATAGAGATAAACTCCCTAAGAGCTTTATCTTTATCCAAACTGAAACCCTTCCCTATTCTAGGACTTTTATCTCATATCCGCTCATATTGGATTCCAGTATCTCCGTAGATAATCTCGGCCTAGCCGAAATAACCTTGGCATCTAGACCAGGTCACGTGGCAGCTCGGCTGACACTTCGACGTCGCCTTGACCACGTATTGTCATTCACAAAATATGTCCCCACATTTACCCATGAGAAAGCCACAACCATTAATAATTTTTGGATAAAGCTTTCTTTTTGCTGACAAAAAACTAATATAATAATAATTTTTTTTTGAGAGAGTGGGTGTTTTTTTTGGGGCTCATTAACCTATTTGGGTTTTTTCTAATCCAAAATTAAATAATTAGATTGTTTTTTAAATTAATTCCTAGAATGGATCAAAACATATTTGCAAAATACGTTTTCTGTTGAAAATAAATAAATAAAATTTCATTAAGAAAGCGTATTTTGTAAAGAAAACACTCGTTTTATTTTTTGTTTTTTAAATCATATTGAAAGCGTACGTCATAATTTTTTTTTAAAAAAAAATCACTTATTTACAAAATAAACTTTCATTCATTATTTTATAAAAAAAAAAGTATTTGCCAAACATGTTTTATATTTTACCTACTTTCTATTGGTTATTTAAAAAAAATTATGATAAAACGTATTTGCAAAAATACAACATTATTAAATATTTAAAAATTAAATAAAAGTATATTTATGAAATACATTTTCCGTTTCAACATACTTTCTATAAAATAAAACAAAAAATTAAATTAAATTAAATTATTAATTATTTAAAAAAAAATTACGATATTTTCTATTTTTTTAAGGAGAATTTTTTTTAAGGTCCCTGATATTAAGATTTTATAGGATAAAGGACATGTAATATTTTCATAATGGTTAGGGTCTCTCAACATTTTTTTTCAGACCAGAGAACACTACAACATATAAGAGTTTTAGGGACCAAATATTTTGGTCTCTAAAAGTGAAAATTTTGTTGTAAAAGAAATTTAGGGACTAATTTCTATCGTCATGAGGATAGTCACTAAAAAGTCATCCTGAAAAAACTAGGCTTTTAGCGACAAAATTTTGAAAATATCACTAATAAATAGACTTTTAGGGGCAAAATGATTTGGTCTCAAAATGGTTTATTTTTTAAGACAAAAAATTTGATTCCAAAAAGATAATAATTTATCACTAATATCTAATTTTTGTTGCTAAGAATATAATGACACTTTTTGCAACAAAAATATTTGGTCCCTAAAAAATAATTTTGTCTCTAAATTTTGGTCTCTAAAACCTTAATTTTTTGTAGTGAAAATTTTGCTGAGTGTGTTTGTGTGTTCATGTTTGGAATTTCTCTGACCACATCAAAATTCCCTTAAAATTTCTCTGAGTATATTTGTGTGTTCATGTTTAGAATTTCTCTAGGTATTTTCACTGAAATTTCTCTAGACACATCACAATCCCACAGTATTTGAGAAAATTCACACAGTGACCATAGTCAGATAAAATTCATACAGTGACTACAGTCAGAAAAAATTCACAAAATTACAAACAGTGATCACTGCCAGAGACAATTCATACAGTCAGAGAAAATTTACAAAATTACAAACAATGATCACAATAAAAAAAAATTCACATAATTTTCATATCCGGAGAAAATTCACAGAATTCCCACATTTGGAGAAAATTCACAAGTTCAAAGAAAATTTGCTCTGCTTGAATTTCAGCAGCAGAAAAAGAGTAAAAAGAAGAATGTTGAATCTTGCCAACAGGTTTCACATCAAGTGTAGACCATGTACACACTTGCAGATACACATATCTCTATAAATAATAGGATATTTTCTGTATCACAAATCTATTGCAAAAATTGGAGTTGTGATTGGATTGCATGGTTTTTTCGGATCGATCCCGATTTTTTCAGGTTCTAAGCCAATCGATTACGAGCAGTTCTTGGCAAGTGAATTGGAGAGTTTATCGGAATTCAATGAGAGTCGTGACGATAAGGAATGATAGTCTATGAAAAATATTGTAGACAGTCATAGGAAAAGAAATGAGAGAATGAGGGAGAGAGATGAGAGATGACATGGCTGAGGGACCTTAGACTATAAAAAGAAATATTATGGACTTCTGTCATTACTAAAAGTTTGAAAGGGATGCTAGACTAAATTTTCCTTTTTTCTATTAATTATTTAAAAAATGTAAAATACGTATTTTCAATAGACTTTTATTAATTATTATTTTTTTTTAAAAAAAGTTAAATATGTTTTCATAATAATTTGTGAAAACGTATTTATGAAATACGTTTTTAACTTTTTATTTTTTAAAAAAATTATGATGAAAATGTACTTTTTATTTTTTTAAAAAGTACGAGTTCAATTTTTTTTATTAGTTAATGAAAAAAAAAATTATGTTGAAAACGTATTTTATAAATACATTTTCTAATTAAGGAAATGTATTAACAAAATATGTTTTCTTAATGAAATTTTATTTTACAGAAAACATATTTGCAAAATACCTTTTGACCCACTCTGAGAATTAATTTAAAAAGTAACCTAATTTTTTAATTTTAATTTTTTTTAAAAAAAACATAAATAGGTTAATGGCCCCTTCCCCCCCCCCCCCAAGTGCTATTTACATTATAACTTGGTTACCACCGATTTATGTAGTTTCTTTTAAAAATTATAATGTGGTTAATAATTTGAGACAAAGTAAATTAGTTCTAATAATCTAAGTATGTTAATTGCTGAAATTGATTGTTGATTGGGTAAATTTCAAAAGTGTGATAGTTTGAATGGTAAAATAAAATTTTTGGTCAAACATTTGTAATGTGTAACATGGTTAATGACTTGGAAAAAGTAAAATAATTTCAATAATTTAAGTTGTTAATTGCCATAATTAAAAGTTTAATGCCAAAATGACATAAGTGTGATTGTTTGGTATTATTTATTTTATTTATCGTGTTTTCGAAAAAACAATTGTATTTATTTTTGGGCTAAATATAATTTTTTAAAATTTTAAATTTTTTTTGATGTTTCATAAAAAATGAGTAATTAAATTTTGAAAACAATTTGTCAAAAAAATTACAAAAAAAAATAAAAATAAAAAAATTGAAGATTTGAACTTTATAACAAAAAAAAATTTTAATTTTAATTTTATCAATTTAAATATTAACAATTTAATTTGTTTTTAATTTAAACTTTTTGTCTATTTTAGTTAAATAGAATTAATTAAAAAATAGGGAAAATTATTTATAAGTCCTATTAGAGAGACTCATACTACATATGGTGCCTGTTTGGTGCAGCTTAAAAGCTGCTTATTTCAGCTTTCAACTTAATTTAAGCTATTTTGATGTATTTGATTTAGCTTATAACTTATAGTTTATAGCTTTTTGAAAGTCAGAAATCAGCTTATTCTTTGAGTGGGGCAAGAGATACTTAATTTATAAGTCAGAAATCAGCTTATGTTCATAGTTATAAGATATAAGCTGTTTATGCATAAGTTATAAGCACTTTCCCACAGCTCTACCAAACAGGGCCATGGTCCTACTAAAAAACTTATGTTCCCATAAGTCCTGTGTGAAGTTTGTTGACACATGTACCCTCAATATTAGTTGTTAATATCATAAATAATGGTAAAACCATATATAGAAAATTGAATGTTACCATAGATTAAGTTTACGAAACGTAATGTGACATCTATATAAACGTAACGTAACATGACCATATCAGATGGGACATTACATAAACGTAACGTGATGTGACACCTACATAAACGTAAAGTAACGAACACCCACATAAACGTAACGTAACGGACACCTACATAAACGTAACGTAACGTGACACCTACATAAACGTAACGTCACACCTACATAAACGTAACGTAACGTGTCACGTTACGTTTCGCAAACTTACTAGGTTTTTTATTTTTTAAATTGAATGTGAAAATGTTACTTGTTCGTGTATTTTGAAATTTACATTCATATAGATATGATTTATAGTAACATTCAATTTCCTATATATGGTTTTGCTATTATAGTGTATAATAGTATATTAATATCATTTATTTACAATTCATAGGATCTTGTGGAATATATTCCTATATAAATAGGACTTGAAACTCTATAAAAAATTACACAGGACTTAACATAGCATAAGTGTCCGAAATAAGACTTATAAATAAGTCTCCCTAAAAAATATATTTTATTGAGATATTTTGGACATTTTCTATATACCCAACCAAAATGAACAAATAATTTAAAGAGTGCTGCTATTAGCACCTACCAAAATTTTTTGAACCCCCATTTCTTTGGACCCCAACCATAAACCCTAAATTTTAATAATATATATTTTTTTGGACACTCCACTTATTATCAAATCTACCCATATTCATAATATTTTCACAATGAAATGCACACTCACCTAATTTTTCATCCATCTTCTCCCCTGACTCACTCAATCTTTAGAGTTTGGAGCTTTGGTCCAGTATAGAATTCTTGGACCCTAACCCTCAATCACTCTCGTCGCCGTCTCGGCCGTCAACGGAGCATTCCGACGACTCTCATCTTCTCTGAACGCTCTCCGTATCGCCAAATCAGTAACCTCTCTCATCCTCTCATCATCATCTTCTTCGTTGCTTTTTGTATCTTCGTCATCGTTGAGATCGATTGAAAATGCTCCAATTTCTACGGGATTTGCATAACCGTTTGCAAGATGAGGAAAAATAGAATCATCGTCTGAATTACCATCAGAATCATCGTCTGAATCGCCATTATAATTCTGAATATAGCCCAAAACAATTTGTTCACCACTGTGTAGCCGAAAAAATGTATTTTATTTAGAACTGTTTTGTCGAACAATAATGATCCTGTCAGCACTATATGTCCGAACAAAATTTGTTCATCACTGTGTAATTTGAATCCATTCCAATTCACAACTTAAAATAACATGAATTAAATCCATTCAAAATACATAACTTAAATCCATTCTAATTCACTATTTTCCATTCTAAGTTAGTTTAACAAAGAAAATTACATAACTGACTATCTGCATTAATGTTCGGAACCTATGTATTGAACGAAAGGATTATGCTCAGTACTTATCACCGAACATAATTCTAACAGTCAGCAAACCAGTACCGAACAACGCGAACGAAACAAGAACGATCGAAAACGACCGAGAATGTTAATACAAGACAGATAAACTTATTAATGGAACGCCGGTCTCACTAGAATTGTTGTCCTTATCCTCCATTGCTCTACACAGTGAAATAAGTGATGAAGTATACGTTATACTTGAAGCAAAACTTTCAAGTTCAATAGCGTCGATGATGGTGATGAAGATGACACATTCAGGATTTAAGATGATTATGAAAAATAATAGATTTAGGGTTTATATTTGTTAGGTATGAAAAGTAATAGGTTTAGGGTTTACAAACATAGAATACGTATAGTTGGAGTTGAAGGTGGAGGTGGGGGTGGGGGTGGGTGTCCAATATTATAGAGTATTAGTTCTTATTATTAGGTGAGTGTTCTATTTAATAATGTATTTTAATGTAATTTTACTTTAAGATATAATTATAATAAAAAAAATTATAAAATGAGGGTACAAAAAATTTTGACAGGTCTAATTTAAATTAATCAAACAAATTAGAGTTTAAAATCAGAAGTTTAACATGTTTGCCCCGGAGGACCTGTAGACGAACAAAGCAGATGGTTTGGCTTCTCGGAAGATTTCAGAAACTCGCTTCACTGGCCAGGTATTTTTATAGTTCAGACTCCATTTGCTTTTTTGTAATTGTGTTTTCGACTTGATTGCAATGGTCATGACATGAGTGAACAATTCAGTGATTTTGTATTGTATTGCCATGTATGTATGACTCCCTTTGCCCACAAAGTGTTCGACAAAATGATTACGGGAGAAATACCATACTGACCATTTGCTGAAAATGATGAATTACAGTTTAGGCATTCGGCAATTTATGTCAACATAGTACAATAGTATTTAAAAAGGGGAAAATTACAATTCAGTAAAAGACCGAAAATAATTAGCCGGAAAAAAAAAAAAAAAAATTTACACAAACACGGGAGGTGCTACTCAAACTTACTCTGTGCAGATGCAACTCTGAGGTGCAACCCTCCATATTTGTGGATTTTTATTTTTATGTTTTCTATCCCACAGTTGAGTGATTCCCCAAATAATTACAAATACGTGAGGGTGCAACTTTTCTGTGCAATAAAATCACATCATAAGTTGCACCCTCACCTTTTGGTAAATATTTTCCCTATTTCCCATTGGTTGTAATTAGTTTTTTCATGATTATAGTTTTTAAATTAGAAAAATGATATTCATACAAAATTTAAGGCTAGAATGACATAACAATGACATTTTTGCAATTATGAATCATAATGATAAATATTTTGACATGGATATGAAATGAGACATATCATTCTGTATAGACTTTTTGTATACAATTTTTGTTTGCATAGCATTAACCTTTAAATTATTAGCTTAAAAGAATTAAAACAACGTGTAAATATGTTTGGTGTAACTTTTGATATTATGTGAAAAAAGTTGAACCTATTTGGTTAAATAAGATATCATGTAGTTTGTTTTTTGGTTGTGCAAATATCTGAAATGCCCTGAAAAGTCTTGTTTGAAACAAAATAGATGTGGCTCTTTTGTCGATATTTAAGAGTTTCAACTAAACTAAAAAAGCTACAAATTGTAGCTTAAGAAAATCTTCACGTTCTTTTTTTTTTTTTTTTTGTGAATTGCAAACAAGCTAAATAGGCTAAAAAAAGGCAAATTATTTATATTTTTGAATTGTAACAAACACCATTAGTCAATTTTTTAAACAAACAAGCTAAATAAGTTGACTTATAAGTGCTACGTGCGAGAAGCATTCCAGCTTCGGGAAACAAATTGCTCGAAATTATTGTTTGAATATAATTGTGGATTTCTTGGATTTGTTGGCTGCAAAAAAAAAAAAAAAGAAGGATTTCAAACCTCTGGAATTGCAACTATATTTTACTTGGAACTAGGCTTCTTATTGCAGATTAAGAGCATCTCCAATGCACTAGGCATATAATACTTGTTAGTTAAAATGCCTAGTATGATTCACTTTTTTCAATTCCAATGCACTAGGCATATGATTAGGTATTTTGGCTCAACTCATATTCACTAACTACATGTGGCTAACCTTCAACGTTAGGCAAAATGTATTCAATCATTAAGATCATTTCCCTCCATCTTTGTTGTTGACGTGGCGTTCTATAAAATTAATAATATTTGGATAAATAGCTAAAATAAAGAGCATGGTTGGAGTAAAAACATAAAACAGTTGATAAGCAAAATAAAATATATACTTTATAGTAATATTTAGATAGGTAAAATGCCTACTACCATTGAAGATGCTCTAACAATGATTTGTGTGTGTCTGTGTGTGAAGTTTATTTGGCTTTATATTCTTATGTTTTTTAGCATTAACAAATGAATCTTTCATAAATAGTTTGTGTTACATGGACTCGCTAGTTTAGGACAGAGTGCCTGTGTCGACACGACACGACACGACACGACATGGGTGTAGGTGTGAGATATGTGTCGGATTAGGCATGGTTTTCTCGGACACGGCTGACATGAGAGGAGAAAGAAAAAGGGTTGTTGAGAGAGAGAGAGAGAGAGAGAGAGAGAGGGCTGAAACTCATCTTTGTGATGCAAGATCGAAGTGTGAACCCTAGTCGTGAACTAGACCGAATCGAAGGAGATCTGAAAACCAACATCTCAAAGTCGATTCCACCCTAGGGCTTCGATTCCCCTTTGGTCTCGATCTCTCTCTCACTGTTTTTTCTATCTTCTCTTCTTCTCTCTCTCTCTCTCTCTCTCTTCTTCTTCTTTGAATCTAACTTCTCTTCCTTTCTGTTCCATTTCTCTGCTTTCTACTTATAAATGATATTAATATAATAATATATAATAGTATTCATATTATATAATATTCACTCAAAAAAATATTGTATGATATAATATATTATAAATATTATAATTTTTATGTCTAAAATAAAAACAATTTATTTTATCATATATAATATAATTTATTTTGTATCTAAAATAATTTTTATTTATTATTTATATTTTATTTGTTATTTTTTTAACAAAATTTTGTTATTCCTTAACTTTTTTTTAACTCATCTTCATATAATAAATATATTTAAAAAAATAATTATTTAACGTATCCCCGTACTCGTATCGAAATTTGGATCCATATTCACGTATCCCTAATTTTTAATTTTGAAGTGTCCGACCCTTAGATACGCACCCACACCCGAGTCCGTGTAACATAGTAAATAGTTATTACTTAGGCTGTGCCATTTAGCTGGTTGAAGGGCTGCCTCAACTCTTGACCCTTTGACAGCCAATAGGAAATGCCCAGTTTTGCTATGCTGAATCTCTCTTGTTTGTCCCATGGCTTTCAGAAATGGTTGTGGCTGTTTCTTGCCTCACTGCTACCCAACCAGCTTTCTTTCACATATTGCACAAAAACATCTCTCATGCATGTCTTCAGAATTGGATGCTTCAGGGTATGTTTTTTTGTTGGAGATACGTATCAACTTTCCAACAGTCCCTTTCTCTGAGGGTGTTTGGATTTAATTCTCCATGTACATATGGTGTGTGTGCCTATGTATTTTGATTAAAAATTACCATCTTGTTTGCGTGCTGGGGGACTGATTTCCTCTCCAAAGTTTTGCATTGGTTCCACATATTCATGATGATTGCTATGAATGTGAGTGCTTATGGTGGTTGGGATTACCTAACTACACTCATTGGTGACACCATTTTTCCTCACTTGTGTGCATTTCAATTTATACTCAGGTTTGAAATTACAAAAATTTATAAGTTTTTTCTTGTTACTTTTGTTTTGGGTTTCTATTTGACAATACATTTTATCATATGGTTATCTAGTTTGGTATAATTGGTTCGTGAGATATGAAATTGGTCAAGATTTTGCACCGTTAAGCTGTACAAATATTTCTCTTTCAAGAAAGTTTCTTTATCCTTTTGATTGAAAAAATACAACAGTGATGTCCTTCAGTTGGGGTAGTTCCAAAAGGTACATAGAATTCAAAAAAAAAATGTTATGTGAACATTATATTTAGTAGCCTTAAATGATATCAATTATGATCCAAGCTCGTGAAGTAGGCGCGAGAGAATTGGGTTGAAGATGGCCCACCCCACTGTTTTGGCCAGTCGGAGAGGAGAGTCTTGTTCACCCACTGATAAGTGGGTGAATAAAATAATTATTCCTAGAGTATCCAATCCTAGCCAAAAAGTCACTTTAAGTTGTTACATCACTCTTTCTATTTTTTTGCACATCTTTTCGTAAAATGTCAAAAATATTACTAAAATAGCTTATTCCCAAACGAGGCGTTAATTATTGTTTATTTAACCTAGCTTCACAATCTGAAAGACACATATCTAAAATAATAAAACAATTATTCCTAGAGTACCCAACCCTGCTAATATAATTAGGCCAATTGGTTATTCTTTCACTTATTGTTTGTTTAATCTAGCTTCACAATCTAAAAGACGCATATCTAAAATAAATTATTAACATGTGGGAACCACCTCTAAAATAATTTCATTGATATGTGATAGATCATTGTCCTACTATTAACTAATGTGCCATATCTGTATGAAGGGGCTAATATGTTAGGTGGTGGAGATGCTCTTTCTTCCTCCTTCGACATTGACTTGGCAGAACAAAGAGCATGGAAGGAGGACAAAATTCAAGTAGTCAATCTCCTTTAATTCCAAACCAAGAAAGAAATGACCATGACTCTGATGGAGAGGCACATCAAGTAGGTTGTGGGGCAGAAATACTTGAAGAAGCAAAGAAGCAGCTAGGATTAGCAGGACCTCTTATAGCAGTTAGCTTGTTGCAGTACTGTTTACAAATGATTTCGATCATGTTTGTCGGCCATCTCGGCAAGCTGCCTCTCTCCGGTGCTTCCTTGGGAACTTCCTTTGCTTCAGTGAATGGTTTCAGTGTACTGGTAAGTGAATTTCAGCTATAGTTTTGTTGGGATATTCTCATATATTTGGGTGCGGATGCACTCATAGCTAGACTTGAGTCATGACATTCATGTTTTGGGCTTATAACCAGGCAAAACCAGATATTGTCTGGTTTCCCTAATAGGCCTGGGCTAGTATCTTCAGAATTTTATTATTGGGCTCAATTGGGACCTCTATATCTTCTCAGAAAATGCAGAGTTCACTTGTGTTACAATGCAATTGGGCAAAGATGCCAAGAAGCATAATCAAATTATAAGTGGCCCAAGGTTAGTCTTAGTTTCCACAATAAAGGCCTAAACTTGAGTCAACCAATGTCTAAGGTATTTTTGTTTTTTTGGGTCTTTAATGAACTTGTTATAAAATATTTGTCAAAATTTTGTACTTTTTTAGGTGATTCTAGACTAGAAGCTCCTAAATTTTTTTTTAAAATTAAAAAAAAAATTAAAAAAAAGACAAAATTTGAAATTAAAAAAAAAAATCCTAAAATTTAAAAATGGATCAAATTATAAATAAATAAAAAGCCTAGAAAACAGACTTGTTTTTGTCTTCAATGGGATTTTGTTTTTAAAATTTTAGCAGCCTCTAGTCTTGAATCACCTAAAAAGTACACAAATTTGACAAATTGTTTTTTAAAAGTTTACTAAAGAAAAAAATCAGAAGAAAATTGGCTTAAAAAGGTGGTTGCTAAAGAGCAAAATTTAAGATATGCTATCAGGTCAGATTCAAAATATACAAATTCACCCACAATTTCATATACAAAAGAAAAAGGAAAAAAAGTATCATGTGCCTTTATGGTTTTCCTGATCACTTGAGCTTCAACATGTCACAGCAAATTTGGAAATTTAGCTTGGAGGTCACGAACTTATCAATACATTAGTCTCTTAGCCTCATTATTTACCACCCAAATCTACACGCTAAAGCATTTCTAAGCTCCCTCACAACTTGTTATGTAGTTAGGAATGGGAAGTGCATTGGAAACACTATGCGGACAAGCCCATGGAGCCAAACAGTACCATATGCTCGGTGTTCACACGCAACGAGCAATGCCAGCACTTGTAGCTTTAAGCCTTCCTCTAGCATTGATTTGGTTCTACAAAAGCACCATCCTGATTACTTTTGGTCAAGATCATGAGATATCAATGGAAGCAGGAAAATTTAACCGTTGGATGATTCCAAGCCTTTTCGCCTACGCATTGCCTCAATGTCTAAATAGATTCTTACAAACTCAGAACATTGTTATTCCAATGATGGTAAGCTCTGGAGTCACAGCTCTGTTCCACATTCTCATATGTTGGGTCTTTGTGTTTGAAATTGAACTTGGAAGCAAAGGTGCTGCCTTAGCAAATGCCATCTCAAATGGGGTTAATGTGCTCTTGCTGGCAATTTATGTGAAGTTTTCACTAGCTTGCATGAAAACTTGGACTGGCTTTTCAAGAGAAGCATTGCATGATATTCTTAGCTTTTTGAAGCTTGCCTTTCCTTCGGCAACTATGATTTGGTAAGGCACTATTTGGCATAAACTGAATAAGTGCAATTATTTAGTTGAGTTCTTTGTTCCTATGATCTAGACTATAGAGACATCCATTTTAAAATTTTAGTCCATATTTATTAGTCACTGTAGTGATCTTATCTATAGGAGAATGATATTTGTTAGTACTTTTCTTATCGATGCTGCTATATATCACCGGAATATTTTATTGAACTTTCTTTTTACTTGGCTTTTCATGTGGCATGGTTGGTCCTATTATTTTTTAGCATTTGTTTTATAGATATACGTAAGCGAAATAAAACCATTAAATATATCTGGTGACAAATATCATTTTCTTTGTTGATCACCACTAATAATGACTGACTATACATGTATACTTATGTATGTTTGTTTGGTAACTTTTTCTATTATTTGAGCTGCAGCTTTGAATATTGGTCGTTTGAGATGGTTGTTCTGTTATCTGGTCTTTTGCCAAATCTGCAACTAGAGACTGCCGTATTATCAATGAGGTGTGTATTCTGTTAAAGTTCAAGAACTCCAAAGTTATGAATATGAAAAATAGTTTACAGAACTTGCATGGGTGGCCTCGTGGCTAAGGGGTTGAACATAGGAGCTCCACTGCGGGATAATTCTCAGATGTTCGACTCACATAACACAACACTCTGTGTCTTAATCGGTATGCGTGAATTATAGGTGATTGGGCATTTTCAAAACTTATTCATAAGGCCTTGTACTGGATGATAGTGTAAGCCAATCGAAATTCTCCATCACCAAAACTAAAAAATAAAAATAGTTGACATAGATTTGACATTTACAAGCAGTTGAAGATATTTTTATGGATTGACAATAAGATTTACATGAGTTATTGTTTACTTTTGCAGCCTCAATACATGCTGGATGGTCTATATGATCTCTGTTGGTCTTGGTGGTGCAATAAGGTCATTACACTGATTGTACTGGTTTTCTCATAACATTTCTGGAAAAACAAGAAACAATGTACAACCAAAAAGTTCTGTCTTCCATTGTTTGGCTTCTTAACTAATTATCTTTTTTCTTGTTATTATTACAGTACAAGAGTTTCAAATGAGTTGGGTGCCGGGTGCCCACAAGGTGCACGTTTGGCTCTGTGTGTTGTGGTTGTAGTGGCCATTTTAGAGGGTACAATAGTTGGAACAACTACTATTTTGGTTTGACATGTATGGGGAAAGCTCTATAGCAATGAAGAAGAAGTAATCAGACACATTGCTAAGATGATGCCGTTGCTTGCACTTTCTGATTTCTTGGATGGTTTCCAATGTGTGCTTTCAGGTTATTTATTATTTATTATGAGGTTTTTACCAATAAATTTTATTAGTTATGGTTAGGGGAGTGATTGGTTCGGTTCTGTCAAGTTGACAGAAAATTTATCACCAAACTAAACCTTTCAGTTTTGTTGGTCAAGGAACCGAAACTAACCACATGTGACAGTTTGGTTTTTATCGGATTTTGAAAAACCAGCTGAAAATCAAAATTTCGGTTGGTTTTGAACGATCAAATCATGTAACTAACTTTTCTCACAGCTATAATCTATTTGGTTGTGCTATAGCACACCCCTCTTTTTGGTGCGTAGCATATACAATTGTCATTTTGTGCCTACCCCAAAATTAGTTTGGGGCACAACCAAAACAACCATTTTGGCATAGCCAGCACTATTTTGAGAAATAACCAAACATTATTTTGGGTTGTAACTAAGGCTGGCCCACTTTGATTTGATCATAGATGAGTCCTACCATTGTTTTGTGACATAATCAACTATATCGTTTACATATGATCACACCTATTAAGGGGTGTATAGTACTAAATACTTGGCCTAATCTACACATTGGATTTTTAGGGGCTGCTAGAGGATGTGTCTGGCAAAATCTGTGTGCCTTCATCAACCTTGGTGCTTACTATGTTGTGGCAATTTCTTCTGCTGTGCTCCTTGCTTTTGTTTTCAATTTTGGAGGCATGGTGGGACTCTCTCTCTCTCTCTCTCTCTCTCTCTCTCTCACACACACACACACACACACACATTGTAGTTTTAGAGAAGAGAAAAAGTTAGGGAATGAGTTAGACTTTATTCCCTTTTATATTGATAATTTTGAGGAATTACAGCCATAATTCTGAGCAACCAAAAAGGAATAAATAAGATAAATAAGAATACAGTTATTATTTCCTATTCTAATATTTCTTATTCTAACAATTTCCTATTCTAACACTCCTCCTCAAGCTGGTGCGAAGATATCTCTCATGCCCAGCTTGTTGAGAATGCCATGAAAGGATTTGCTCCCTAGTCACTTGGTGAGAACATCAGCTAGTTGGTCCCTAGTCTTCACAAACGGAATGCATATGGTGCCACTAGTGAGTTTTTCCTTGATGAAGTGCCTATCAATTTCCACATGCTTAGTTCTATCTTGCTAAACTGGGTTATGAGCTATGTTAATTGCAGCCTTGTTGTCACAGTATAGTCGCGTTGAGTCAGTCTAATGAATTCCTAACTCTCCCAAAAATAGTTTAATGTATAGTAACTCACATACCCCCTGAGCCATAGCCCTGAATTGTGCCTCAGCACTAGAGCGAGCAACCACATTCTGTTTCTTACTTCGCCATGTGGCTAGGTTGCCACCAACAATTGTGTAGTATCTAGAAGTTGATCACCTGTCAGTGACTGATCCTGCCCAATCTGCATTAGTAAATGCTTCCATACTGAGATGACCATGTTTTGAGAAGTAAAGACCCTTTCCAGGAGAAGACTTCAAGTATCGTAGGATTTTCATAACTGCCTCTAAGTGGGAAGTTCTAGGAGTATGCATAAACTGGCTCACCATGCTCATGGTACTGGCAATATCTGGACGTGAGTGAGATAAGTATATGAGTTTGCCCACTAGTCTCTGGCTATGAAGCACGGGTGCGGGTGCGGGTACGGTTACGGTATGGGTACGAGTGCGGGTGCGCTGATACGTCAAAATTCAAAAAAAGTATGATACGGGTACGGCTGCGGTACGCCGATAATTTTTATTTTTATAATTATGGTTAATTATCCAATCTACAAATTAAAATTTAATATCAAAACTAAAAAGAGAATTACAAAACTAAATATAATTGTCAAATGGTCATAATTAATATCATTTTAAAAATTAAAAATTAAAATTAAAATGATTAAAAATTAAAAGTTTGATTTATCATTAAAATGAAAATTTAAATTATTATTATTTTTTTATAATTTTTTTTTCCCTTCAAAAGGTTAAGTCGGTGTATAATTTATATTATACTGTATAGAGAGAGAGTATAATTTATATTCATCCCTAGCTTCGTCACTCAAAGATTGTTCAAGCTCTCTGTCGTCGCCACCGCTATACCCATTATTGAACCGTCGACATCCCAGATGTGTCAATTTTGGTGGTTTATCTGAGGAGAAGCTGAGGTCTGATCCAACATCTCAAAGATCCAGCATTTTGGTCACGGTGCCGCCTCTCAGGTATGGTCTTCTCTCTCTTTCGTCAAACCTCACCTATTCTTTCCATTCCTTCATCAGATCTATGTTGAGGAGATATGCTAAGGAGAGAGAGTTGATGTCGAAGACATGGAGATGAAGAGTGTAAGGAGAAACAGAGGGGTGGTGGTGGTCGATCTAGATCTAGATCGAAGTCTACCTAAACCACTGTTGCCGTCTTTCACTGCCATCTACGGCGAAGAACGAGTCTCCTTCCTTCTCCAACTCCCCTTGCCCTTTATCCACTACCACTACTTCTTCTTGATTCGCCCTCGGCTCACTCTTCCCAAACCCATTCTCCAAACCCATATCTCTCTGTTTCGAACCTATATATATTAAAGCTAGGTTAAGTCGGTGTACCCGAAACGTACCCACGACGTACCCTTCGGTACCCACGGCGTGCCCATGCTGTACCCAAGTATACCAAACGTACCGGACCCTCTTTAGCCATACCCGGTACGTGTGCAGCCGTACCGGTACGCGTACCCGTACTTGGTACGTACCCGGTACTCGTACGACATTATTTTTGGAGTACCCGTGCTTTATAGGTCTTTGGTATCTCCCCCTGTCCACTGGCTCTCCCTCTTGATCCTTATTAAGTTTCTGGCCTGGTTCTAGAGGTGTATCATATGGTCTACCTCCAAGTAGTCCGATTTCCTTTAACAAGTCAAGCAGATACTTTCTCTGACATATAAAGATGCCATCCTTGCTCCTAGCTACTTCAATACCCAAGAAATACGTCAAACAACCCAAGTCTTTGATTTCAAACTCCTTGGCTAAGTATTCTTTCAACCGAGGATTCTCCTCAACGTCATCTCCTATTAGAACAATATCATCAACATAAACAATGAGAGCTGTGGTCTTACCATGTGAGGATTGTTTCACAACCAAGGTGTGATCAGCTTGACTCTACTTGAACCCATATTTTAGCATAGCTTGAGCAAACTTTTCAAACCAAACCCTAGGAGACTGCTTTAGTCCGTAAAGCGATTTTCGGAGCTTGCATATTTTACCTTTGGACTTAACATCCGCAAAATCAGAAGGAATATCCATATAGACCTCTTTTGCTAGGTCTCCATAAAGGAAGGCATTCTTTACATCAAACTGATGAAGCGGCCAATCCAAATTTGCAGCAAGAGAGTAAGATTCTCACAGAGTTCATTTTATCAACCAGTGCAAATGTCTCCTGATAATCTACTCCATAAGTCTGAGTGAAGCCTCTAATCTTGCTTTGTACCATTCTAGGGAACCATCTGCTTTGTGTTTACCACTTACACCCAACTGGATTTTTTCCTCTAGGTAACTCCACTAACTCCCAAGTGTCATTCTTGCTGAGAGCTCTCTTCTCTTCCATCATGGCATGTTTCCATTCAGGAATAAAGAGAGCATCCTGAAAAGTGGTAGGTAGACTCACAGAAGATACTTTAGACATAAAAGCTTTATATGAGGAAGACAGATTAGAATAAGAGACATGATTAGTAATAGGATGCTGAGTACATGACCTAACTCCCTTCCTATTAGCAATAGGAACATCAAGATCTGAAATATTAGGAATATGAGTACTAGAAGTAGAATTACCCGGACTCGTAGGAGATGAGGTTGACTCTGGACACTCATCCGGAGAAGAAGTTGGCAGTAATGGAGGGAGAGTAGGCTTTTGCATCCAGGTGACTTGCTGTCTGTCCTTATCCTTGATATAAACTTTGCCGACTTCCTTGTCTTTAACAACTGCTGGCACATTACCCTCTATCTGTTCAACCATTGGCGGAAGAGAAACAGGTGGAACAGGAATCTCTTCACACCTTACCAGAGAAGACAGAAAGTAAGGCTGAGACTCAAAGAATGTGACATCCATGGAGAGAAACCATTTGTGAGTGGGAGAGTGATAACACTTATAACCCTTTTGGGTGGCAGAATAACCCAAAAAAACACACTTAAGTGACCTATGATCCAATTTACCACGAGTGGGAGAATGATTATGGACAAAGCAAACACAGCCATAGGTTTTAGGAGAAATGGAGAACCCAGAAGAGGTAGACCCGAACAAAACTTGAAAGGGTGTTTGTTTTTAAAGAACTTGGGTAGGAAGACGATTAATCAAATGAGAGGTAGTGAGAAGCTTCCCCCCAATAGGATCGAGAAACTCGTATCTCAAATGATAGACAACGGGCGACATCAAGGAGATGGCGATTTTTGCGTTCTGCAATACTATTTTGTTAACGGGTATTAGTGTATGAAGTCTGGTGAATAATGCCATGTGTGGCGAAGTAAGTGGCAAGACCAGAGTCAATATATTTCCCCCATTATCAGAATGTAGAATTTTTACAACCGCCCCAAACTGAGTACAAACCATTTTATGGAAGTTTTGAAACACAAAAAAAAAACCTCACTTTTATTTTTCATCAAAAAAATCCAAGTGGCCCTAGAACAATCATCGATGAAGGTAACAAGCCATTTATGATTGGTTAAAGACACAAAACGGGATAGACCCCATATATCAGAATGAATAAAAGAAAATGAAACTAAAGTTTTATTAATAGAAGAAGCAAAAAAGACTCGGTGTTGTTTTCCAAGTTGACAAGACTCACATTGAAAATCTGACACATTATTTTTTTCAAAAACAAAAGGAAATAAATGCTGAAGTAATAAAAAAAGAGAGATGTCCTAAGCGACGATGCCACAGCCAAATGGCTTCCTTGGTGGATGGTAACTGAATAGATGAGTGAACTAGCTTGTCGGTCTGATCCAGAATATAGAGTTCATGTTCCTCTCTACCACTAAAAGACAATGATCAAGAAAAAATGTCATGTTACAATTTAAGTCACGAGTAATATAACTCAAAGATAAAAGATTGACACTTAAATTGGGAACATGGAGAACAGAAGACAAAGGAAGGGAAGAGGTGACATAAGTTAAACCTTTCCCTTACACAGATGAAATGGTACCATCTGCAATGCGTACTTTTTCCTGACTTGAGGAGGGGTTATACTCTGAAAATAAATTAGAAGAGCCGGACATATAGTCAGAAGCACCAGAATCAATAATCCATGGTACAGTCGTATGAGATAGCAATGCACATGAGGAGGAAGCCAAGTTACCTGAATTGGCAAAGGAAGAAGAGGGTGCACCTGTAGCAGAAGTGGAGGCTCGACGGTCTAGCAAGTGGCAAAGAGCAATCTCAAAATTCGAGGTAGATAACCCCGAAACATCCGCAGCGGAGGAGACAACTGGAGATGAAGATGGTGGCGCGACAGTGTTTGAAAGATGGGCTCGTGTATCGGCCCCGCGGCCTCTAGTACAAGACCGACCCCCTCGAGTACCAGGACGGTCGCCTCGGCCACCAAAGGGAGTTCCATGCAGCTTCCAACAAGTCTCTCGTGTGTGGTGAGGTCGACGACAGTAGTCACCGTAAAGGTTATCCTTTTTAGAGAAAGGACGAGAACCACGAGTCACACAGTCGCCATCGCGAGAGGGTGTAGAAACTAAGGCCGAGCGATCAGTAGTAACAAAAGGAAGCATCGCAGAACGGCGACTCTCTTCATTCTGCACAAAAGCAAAGGCTTCCTAGAGAGAATGAAGCACATCCATGCTAAGTACTCTGCTCCGAACTGGATTATACTCCACATTTAGGCCTTCCAAGAACTTGAAGACCCGCTCTTGCGCCACAAACTTCCGGTAACCAGCAGAATCAGTGGGACAGACAGGCTTGTAATCCTGAAGGTGATCAAGCCGCTTCCACCCATGACTAAGGAAGGTAAAATACTAGAGGATAGTCTGCTTACCTTGTACCGACCTTTCAATGGATCGACGTAACTTGAAAGCTTGTGAGATGTTCCCCTTCCTGGAGTAAGTAGTGGTTACGGCCTCCCAAATATCCTGAGCAGTGTCCACAGACAAGTAGCCCTCTTCAATTTCTGGAACCATAGTATGGATTAACTAACCCATAATCAGAGGGTGATCTCTTACTGGTCATAATGAGGGTCGGTGATATTGGGTGCCTGAACCCGCCCATCAACATATCCCATCTTTCCCTTGCTCTTCAAGAAAATAGTCAGACTCTGCGACCACGCGAGGTAATTCTGACCATTCAATAGAGAGGTGGTGATTCTAAGGCCAGTGTGGAGGGTATCAGTCATAGTAGAAGGGATGCCAGAACTCTTGCCCTGAGAGGGCTGAGAGGTAGGAGATTCACTAGTCAAATATGCCATGGGGGGACACTACTAACTATTCCTTAACCACAATGCCAATCACAAACTCGGAAGATGAGAGTGAAGGAAATGTCAGAGAAAATATGTGCTTGACTTGCTAAAGGAAATTGGACTGCTTGGGGTAGACTATGTGATACACCTCTAGAACTAGGCCAAAAACTTAGTGAGGGTCAAGAGGGAGAGCTAATGGACAGGGGGAGATATCAGAGTCTAGTGGGCAAGCTCATATAGTTATCCCACTTACGTCCAGACATTGCCATTGCCGTGAGCATAGTGAGCCAGTTTATGCATGCTTCTAGAACTTCCCATTTAGATACAGTTATGAGAATCCTGCAATACCTGAAGTCTTCTCCTAGAAAGGGTCTCTACTTCTCAAAACATGGTCATCTCAGTGTGAAAACTGACAGACGATCAACTTCTGGATACTGCACATTTGTTGGTGGCAACCTAGTCACATGGTGAAGTAAGAAACATAATGTGGTTGCTCGATCTAGTTTTGAGGCAAAATTCAGGGCTATGGCTCCAGGGGTATGTGAGTTACTATGGATTAAACTATTGTTGGGAGACTTAGGAATTCATCAGACTGACTCCATACGACTATACTATGACAACAAGGCTGCAATTAACATAGCTCATAACCCAGTTCAGCATGATAGAACTAAGTATGTGGAGATTGATAGGCACTTCATCAAGGAAAAACCCACTAGTGGCACCATATGTCATTACAAAAAAATTGACTTTTTGCGGCGGCAAAATGCCGTCGCAAATACTCCAAATGCCGTCTCAAAAGTTTTTTTGCGATGGCAGATGACTTTTAGTGACGGCAAGTAGGGGTCACAACAAAGGGCGTTGCTAAAAGGTTTTAGCGATAGCATAATGCCGTCGCCTTTTTTTTGCGACGGCAAAGTTGCCTTTTTGCGACGGAATTCTGCCGTCGCCATTAATATGTAAAAATCTGGGATTTTTTGAGATGGCACTGTGTTGCCGTTGCTAAAAGTGTTATTTGCGATGGCAAAAATGTCGTCGCGAAAGTGTTTTATTGCGACGGGTAACCTGCCGTCGCTAAAAGTTTATTTGAGACAGCACGATGACGCCGTCTCTAAAAGGTTATTTGCAACGGCAAATAATACCGTCACGAAAGGTTTTTTTCAACTTTTGCAAATATCTTTTGCGATTGCATTGCTTATGTCGCAAAAACAATTTGGTCCTAATGTTTTTTGAGACGGTGTAGTGCTGTCTCACACACACACACACAAAAAAAAAAAAAAAAAATTGCAATAAAATTATTAAAAATATGAAAATTACCTGTATTAAATGAAAAATAACTGAAAAATGAACCGATAATTATATAATAATATAAAAATTCCAGTATAAAAATAGCAGTTCATCCATAATAAAAATATTATTCCATTCATAACAATACATCAGCAAAATTATTCCACTACATAATGTTGCATAATACATATACTGTAGGAAATTAATGTATTGATATTGATTGATTGATTGATTGATATAATTACAATGGAGAGAATGAACTCTCTTTTATAGAGAGAATGGGATACAATGGAGTAATCAAATTAGTGGAGCACTAAACTAAATTAATGGAGCATTAACCTAAATGGAGCATTAACCTAAATGGAGTAGGTATAATGGTAATGGAGCACTAACTATGGTGCACTAACTATAGTGGAGTAGGTGTAGGAATTGTCACTAACTATAGTGGAGTAGGTGTAGGAATTGTTACATTCAACAGCCCCCCTCAAACTCAAGGGGGTTAGGAACTAACCAACTTGAGTTTGGAGAGAGTAACAAAACAGAAAAAAATAATCTGACAAATAAAAGTAGATAGGAGACACTGTATGGTCGTGTCAGACCGTTGTAGAAGACAGTTTATGGGGTCATGTCGGACCGTTGTAGAAGATAGTTTATAGGGTCATATCGGACCGATGTAGAAAACAGTTTATGGGGTCATGTTGGACCGTTGTAGAAAACAGTTTACGGGGTCATGTCGGACCGTTGTAGAAAACAGTTTATTGGGTCATGTCGGACCGTTGTAGAAAACAGTTTACTGGGTCATGTCGGACCGTTGTAGAAAACAGTTTACTAGGTCATGTCGGACCGTTGTAGAAAACAGTTTACTGGGTCATGTCGGACCGATATAGGAGCTAACCGGAATCAAAGTCGGGACAGTTTACCGAGTCTTGTCGGACCCATATAAGAGCTAACCGGAATCAATGTCGGGACAGTTTACAGAGTCTTGTCGGACCTATATAGGAGCTAACCGGAATCAATGTCGGGACAGTTTACAGAGTCTTGTCGGACCCATAAAAGTCGCACCCTCAAAAGGTGTGCCAATTCTTATCAAAAGGCGTGCCATCAAAAGGTGTGCCCGACAGCCATCAAAAGGCGTGCCATTAAAAGGCGTGCCCGACAGTCATCAAAAGTCGAGCCATCAAAAGGCGCGCCAATTTGTCGTCTAGCGCCGAGAGGCGCGTGAGGCGCGGGTCTGCCTTGCCTATTTAAACCAAGGCGAGGCTGCCACTGATGCAGAACAAACCAGCTAAAAAACTCTTCGTTCTCTCTATAACACTTCTGAGAGAGATACTCTGTAACACTTCTACAACCAACCCTGAATATGGCCTCTTCTTCCCGTTCAGCTACCCAGAACATAGCCTCTTCGTCCCGTGGTCTAACTCTCTTTCCCGACCTCAACGAGGCCACAACCCAGAATATAGCCATTGAACCTCAACCAAGCCCCCCTGGTTTTGCGCCTTTGAACTTTCCAATGTTCTCAGTGGAGCAGATAATGGCTACTCAATCTGATATTGAGGCCAATCATTATACTCTGAAGTCATGTGTTGAGACCATGACGGCGGTCAACAACCTGTCGCACCGGCTTCAGAGTAGAACAAATGAGGTGCAGCAGGTAAAAGCCCAACTGGCTCTGCTCCAGAGCATGTATACGGATGCCCGAGCAGAGATATGTGTGCTGAAGGCAGAGAACAAGGAACTGAAGCGGAAGGCCACCGTGATGCTTAGATTTGGAGGGCCGCCATATGTGACGGTTGAGGAGCAACGGGAAGTTAACGTGCTCGGCAGTGTGGGAAACACGGAGACAACACCGGCAAGGGAGGCCCAAGACAAAGGCAAGAAGAAGAGAACCGCTGAAGAGGTGAAGAAGTGAGGCCGGTTGTTTGTGGTGGTTATGGGTTTTTTTTTTTTTTTTTTGTAAAAATGTGATCGGGGTTGATCCCCGAGATGAATAAATGACAAGTTTGGAAAATGTTGTTGGTGGTGTTTTGTTTAAGAATAAAAATAAAATAAAAGAAAATAATGGATAAAGAAAATAAAGAAATAAAACGATGGGACTTTAATAAGAGAGAGACTGTGAATTTCCTCAAAATGAGGTCTCGTTGCGAGCTTTGTATCTTCGATCCACTGCTGAACTTTCTTGTGTGGGCCTAATATTCGATTGCGATCCTCCTCATCCAAAACCTCTAGTTGCATAATTTCACAAACCAAGCTGAGATCTGCTATAGATGGCTGGGCGTTTCCCAGCAAAAATTGCTCATTTTTCCTTGAGCCAAAATGTCTCAATCTTTTCAAGAGATGCAGACAATCCAGTGACAGATCTAGCAGACAAGAAGCCTCTAGTAATGAAAATAATGATGCCCACAATAAAGATGATTATATTGTTATACCCCCAAGAAAGAAGAAGAACCTTCTCATAGAATACGGTGGACAACTCCGAGTGGGCAAGGCTGAGGGCCCACAAACAAAGATATGAAGCTGTATTTGAGACTGCCCCAAATACAAACTCTATCGTATGTATAAGTTGATGGACGAAAATTTCACTAAACTCAAATTCCTCCAATTGTAATGAATCTTCTGTGCCTTGAAGTGGCACGTAGGATTGACCGTGGTGTCTATCTTCATGCTGTTTCTTCAAAAGAAGAGGCTTTGGGAGCAGCATCCATGGAACAGCAACGAGGGCCAGCAGCAGCAGTACAAGCTGAACTGTTCTCTGGCCAGCAAAAAACTCGTTTTCCCCAAGTTCGTCAGTGGGACTGAGGAACATATATATCATTACGTGATATAAATCAGCTTTTGAACCAGTGCACCATTTTACAATGATGAGGAGGGAGTGGCCTGTTTGTTTCTTGAATCTCCTCGATGGATGGGTCGACTACAATTAAGCCTGAGATGCTCATGTCAGGTTCAGAAGAGGCATCTGCAGCTGATTTTAAGAAATCCATGTCTGCTGCTAAGCTTGCTGAGCTCGCTCTTATTGACCCAAAGCGTGCCAAGAGGATTTGGGCAAATCGGCAGTCAGTTGCTAGGTCAAAGGAAAGGAAGATGAGGTACATAGCTGAGCTTGAAAGAAAAGTTCAAACCCTGCAAACTGAAGCAACCTCATTGTCTGCTCAATTGACCCTGTTGCAGAGAGATACAAATGGCCTGACTGCAGAAAATAGTGAACTTAAGCTGTGTTTGCAAACAATGGAGCAACAGGTTCACTTGCAAGATGCATTAAATGATGCATTGAAAGAGGAGATTCAGCATTTGAAAGTACTGACTGGCCAAACTATTCCGAACGGTGGATGAAGTTATTGTGAGTGCTGCTCCTGCTGCTGTTGCTGCTGCTGAAGTTGTTGCTGCTGAAACTGGTGTAGTTGATGCTGTGAAAACTGGTGCTGCTGCTGCAGCTGCTGCTTCTGGGGATGAATTTGGAGTTGCTGAAACTGCTGGGCAGTCAAGAGAGTGTGCATAGCATGATTGTTAGGATAAAATTGTTGGTTGGCTCCAAATGACGGAGGAAGTAGGTTGAGGTCCGGCGGGCGGCCAAGGAAAGGTTGCCGCCCGCCAGAAGACGAAGAACACTAAGAGCTTAACCTATAGCTTTGATACCATGTAGGAAATTAATGTATTGATATTCTTGATTGATTGATTGATATAATTACAATGGAGAGAATGAACTCTCTTTTATAGAGAGAATGGGATACAATGGAGTAATCAAATTAGTGGAGCACTAAACTAAATTAATGGAGCATTAACCTAAATGGAGCATTAACCTAAATGGAGTAGGTATAATGGTAATGGAGCACTAACTATGGTGCACTAACTATAGTGGAGTAGGTGTAGGAATTGTCACTAACTATAGTGGAGTAGGTGTAGGAATTGTTACATTCAACATATACAATGTTTAAATACATAATGTTATTCACAATTCAAAATAACGTAAATCAAAAACAAAAGTTTTCATCATGATTCTTCCGTGGGTAACAAAAACAAAAATTAATCGCAATCTTCACATGCCTGCACTCCACAAGAAGCAAACTGCTACTGGGAAAATATTTGAAAACAAAAAATAAAAATAATTACAAAACAATATAATTATGTGTTAATATTTTAATTACAAAAAAACATAAAAAAAATTAACTACTATATAATTACAAATATAATTAAGTAAATAATTTTGGCTAAACAGAAATCCGGCTCTAACTCCCAAATCGGGAACCCGATTCGAGCCTTGTCTTCTCTCACAAGTCTTTCGTGCCTAGGTGGTCGTGTGTGCCAAGTTTCGTGCCAATCCGACCCCATTTGGTGATTTTGGGGCGTCAACACCTCGAATTCAAGTTTCTTAAGGAACTAGTTTGCCTAGAGTGAAATCCGGCTCTAACTCCCAAACCGGGAACCCGATTGGAGTCTCGTCTTCTCCCACAAGTCTCTCGTACCTAGGCGGTCGTGTGTGCCAAGTTTCGTACCAAACCGACGCCGTTTGGCGATTTTTGGGCGTCAACACCTCGAATTCAAATTTCTTAAGAAACTAATTTACCTAGACTGAAATCCGGCTCTAACTCCCAAACCGGGAACCCGATTCGAGTCCCGTCTTCTTCCATAAGTCTCTCGTGCCTAGGCGGTTGTGTGTGCAAAGTTTCGTTCCAATCCGACCCCGTTTGGTGATTTTGGGGCGTCAACACCTCGAATTCAAGTTTCTTAAGGAATTAGTTTGCCTAGACCGAAATTCGGCTCTAACTCCCAAACCGGGAACCTGATTGGAGTTTCGTCTTCTCTCATAAGTCTCTCGTGCCTAGGCGGCCTTGTGTGCCAAGTTTTGTGCCAAACCAATGCTGTTTGGTGATTTTGGGGCGTCAACACTTCGAATTCAAATTTCTTAAGCAACTAGTTTGCCTAGACCGAAATCCGGCTCTAACTCCCAAATTGGGAACCTGATTCGAGCCCCGTCTTCTCCCACAAGTCTCTCGTGCCTAGGCGATCGTGTGTGCCAAGTTTCGGGCCAGTCCGACCTCGTTTGGTGATTTTGGGGCGTCAACACCTCGAATTTAAGTTTCTTAAGGAACTAGTTTGCCTAGAGTGAAATCCGGCTCTAACTCCCAAACCGGGAACCCGATTGGAGTCTCGTCTTCTCCCACAAGTCTCTCGTGCCTAGGCGGTCGTGTGTGCCAAGTTTCGTGCCAAACCGACGCCGTTTAGCGATTTTGGGGCGTCAACACCTCGAATTCAAATTTCTTAAGGAACTAATTTACCTAGACCGAAATCCGGCTCTAACTCCCAAACCGGGAACCCGATTCGAGCCCCGTCTTCTCCCACAAGTCTCTCGTGCCTAGGCGGTTGTGTGTGCCAAGTTTCGTGCCAATCCGACCCCGTTTGGTGATTTTGGGGCGTCAACACCTTGAATTCAAGTTTCTTAAGGAACTAGTTTGCCTAGACCGAAATTCGGCTCTAACTCCCAAACCGGGAACCCGATTGGATTCTCGTCTTCTCTCACAAGTCTCTCGTGCCTAGGCGGTCGTGTGTGCCAAGTTTTGTGCCAAACCGACGCTGTTTGGTGATTTTGGACCGTCAACACTTCGAATTCAAATTTCTTAAGGAACTAGTTTGCCTAGACCGAAATCCGGCTCTAACTCCCAAACCGGGAACTTGATTCGAGCTCCGTCTTCTCCCACAAGTCTCTCATGCCTAGGCGGTCGTGTGTGCCATGTTTCGTGCCAATCTGACGTCGTTTGGCGATTTTGGGGCGTCAACACCTCGAACTCAAATTTCTTAAGGAACTAGTTTACCTAGAGTGAAATCCGGCTCTAACTCCCAAACCTGGAACCCGATTGGAGTCCCACCTTCTCCCACAAGTCTCTCGTGCCTAGGCGGGCGTGTGTGCCAAGTTTCGTGCCAAACCGACGCCGTTTGGTGATTTTGGGGCGTCAACACCTTTAATTCAAATTTTTTAAGGAACTAGTTTGCCTAGACCGAAATCCGGCTCTAACTCCCAAACCGGGAACCCAATTCGAGCCCCGTCTTCTCCCACAAGTCTCTCGTGCCTAAGCGGTTGTGTGTGCCAAGTTTCGTGCAAATCCGATCTCGTTTGGTGATTTTGGGGCGTCAACACCTCGAATTCAAGTTTCTTAAGGAACTAGTTTGTCTAGAGTGAAATCCGGCTCTAACTTTCAAACTGGGAACCCGATTGGAGTCCCATCTTCTCCTACAAGTCTCTCGTGCCTAGGCGGTCGTGTGTGCTAAGTTTCGTGCCAAACCGACGCCGTTTGGTGATTTTGGGGTGTCAACACCTCGAATTCAAATTTCTTAAGGAACTAGTTTGCTTAGACAAAAATCCGGCTCTAACTCCCAAACCAGGAACCCGATTCAAACCTCGACTTCTCCCACAAGTCTCTCATGCCTAGGCGGTCGTGTGTGCCAAGTTTCGTGCTACTCCGACGCCGTTTGATGATTTTGGGACATTAACACCTCAAATTTTAAGTTTCTTAAGAAATTAGTTTGTTTCTGAAGAGTGAAATCCAGCTCTAACTCCCAAATCGGGAACCCGATTCGAGTCCCGTCTTCTCCCAGAAGTCTCTCGTGCCTAGGCGGTCGTGTGTGCCAAGTTTCGTGCTAATCCGACGCTGTTTGGTGATTTTGGGGCGTCAACACCTCAAATTCTCAATTTTTTAGGGAACTAGTTTGCCTAGTTTGCTAATGGTAGGCATGACCTTTTACACCTTGTGTTTTGCTTCTTTATGTGGTTAAATTCCAGCCAATATGAATAAATAAGCAAAAGCAAACCTAAAACGCACTTCCATATCTATGATGCCATGAACACATCAAAATGCTTGTACTTTTTAACCACTCAAAATCTCATATTAATAGCTAAGGGAACAATCAAGATTCAACTACTTACTATATTTGCATCCATTAGTAGTTCAGACACTAGATTCAATTAAATTAATATAGTAAACCATCAATATGCATAGAACATAATTTGCTATAAATCACATTAATATCAACAGTAAATGGAAAGCTACATCAAAGCATGCACATATGCAACTCTAGATGTGGTTGCAAGCAAATGTAGGAAGTGGACTAAGAACAGCACCATAACGAGTCACATGAAGCTGCATGGTCAATTTCCCATAATCTAATTTACTAAGTTGAAATAGTAAACAAGCCTATGGTACTAAAAACAAACACCACCTCATAGTTACAAAAACATCTATAAGCACAAGTGCAGCCAAACATACCCTTGCAACTATCCATGCAACCATCAATCTCTACCATTTCAATCAACTTACCGATTCCTCGTGCGAAACTGCGAATGCGAAAACCGACCGATTCCTGAAGCCATGACGACGGAGAGGAACTAGGCCGAGGCGGAGCTCCCTGGGACAAATGGTGCTAGCCGAGATAGAGATTTTGTGAGGTCGTCGGAGAGATTCAAAGGGGAGATACTTTGGGGATGGTAGTGAGGGACACAACGCCATTGAAGGTCTAAGAGTGGAGCTAGGGTTAGGAATTTTATGTGCGAAGAGGACTCGAGTGTAACACTCTGATGCCTGACTGGTGTTTGTAAACATATATATCTGTCGCTGCCGTGGCTTGATGCCGTTGTCTGCCATGCTCAGAGTCAGGAGAGAGAGAGAGAGAGAGAGAGAGATGGGGATATTTGGTAGAAAAGATTAGGGATTTTGGTTCTAAGAGATTGGGGATTTTTGGGGTTTTTTTTTTTAGGGGGGGCTGGGCGGGAATGGAAAAAAAAAAGGGGGGGAACCGAACGGGATTGGGAAATTTTTAATTTTTTTTTAGTTTCCATCACAAATGAATATTTAAATAATAAAACGATTTTTTTTTTTTTTTTTTTTTGCTTTGCGATGGGGGTTGCCGTTGCCAAACAAATTTATTTTTTGTTAATTTTGTTTTTTGATTTTTGATTTTCTTTTAGTTACTAAGGTTGAGAATTTATTTTTTTCATTTTTATTTTAATGAATTATTATTTTTTATTTGGTAGAAGTAGGAATAATATTTTAATGAAAAATATTTTCCATGAAAATAAAGTTATTTTTTTCTGGTCAATGAAAAATATTTTTTTGCGACCCATTTTTTTTTGTTATTAAAAATCAGGAACTAATTTTTTTGTGGTAGAGGATAGAGAGTGACAGTAGTGGTGAAGGTGGTGGATAAGAGGTGATAGTGGTGGTGGTGGCGGCGGCGGCAAAGGAGATTAGTGGTGAAGTTGTGGTAGTGGTAGAGGAGATAGAGTAGTGGTGGTGGAGGAAAGGTAGTGGTAGTAGTGGTGGTGGTAGTGGAGTGGTGGCGATAGTGGTAGTAATGATAGTCGTAGAAGTGGAGTGGCAACAATGGTAGTAGTGGTGGTGAAAGAGAGACGGGTGGTGAGAGAGAGATGAGTGAGAGACAGATAGAGAGAGACAGAGACAGAGTGATGAGCGAGAGAGAGATAAAGTGGTCGATAAAAGTGCATTTTCTTGTAGTGGAGAGCTCGGTAAATAGAGAAGAGGGGAGGGAAAAAGTGAGCAAGGTGAACACAATGGGGAAGAGAGACAGACAGACAGACACAGAGAGAGAAAGAGAGAGAGAAGAGTGATGAGTGAGAGAGAGAAAGAGATATATAGAGAGAGAGAGAGACAAAGATAGAGAGACAGATAGACAGAAAAAGAGAGAGAAACAAGAGATGGGCGAGAGATAGACAAAGAGAGAGAGAAAGAGAGCAAAAAGAGATGATCGACAGAAAGACATAGAAAAAGAGAGAGAGAGAGAGAAGAAAGATGAGTGAAAGAGACAGAGAGAGAGATAGAGAGAAGAGAGACGGGCGAGAGACAAAGAGAGAGACAGAGATAGAGACAAAGACAGACAGACAGAGAAGAGTGATAAGTGAGAGAGAGAAAGAGAAGAGAGAGAGAGAGAGACAAAAAGAGAAAGAGATAAAGAGAGACAGAAAAAGAGACAGAAAGAGAAGGGAGATGAACAAGAGAGACAGAGAGAGAGATAGAGAGAAGAGAGAAGAGAGATGAACGAGAGACATAGAGAGAAGAGAAATGAACAAGAGAGACAGAGAGAAGAGCGAGAGAGATAGAGAGAATAGAGATGAGCAAGAGAGATAGATAGAAGAGAGATGAGCGAAAGAGATAGAGAGAGAAAAGAGATGAGAGAAGAGATAGATGAGTGAGAGAGAGAGAGATAGACAGACAGACAGAGAGAGAAGAGTGATGAGTGAGAAAGAGAAAGAGAAGAGAGAAAGGAAGATGAAAAAATGGGTGAAAAGATATAGACAGAGAGAGAGAGCGAAAAAAATAAATGAGAGAGAGAGACAGAGAGAGATGAGCGAGAGAGCGAGAAAGATAAAGAGAAGAGAGAGAGAATAAAGACAGATAGATGAGAGAGATAGAGAGAAGAGAGATAGACGAGAGACACAAGGAGGAAGAGAGAGAGATAGACAGACAGACAGACAGACAGACAGAGAAGAGTGATGAGTGAGAGATAGAAAGAGAAGAGAGACAGAAACAGAGACACAGAGAGAAAGAGAGAGACAGACAGACAGAGAAGTGTGATGAGAGAGAGAAAGAGAAGAGAGACAGAGACACATAGAGAAAGAGAGAGACAGACAGACAGAGAAGAGTGATGAATGAGAGAGAGAAAGAGAACAAAGACAGAGACAGAGACAGAGACAGAGATAGAGACAGAGAAAGATGAAAAAATGGGTAAAAAGAGAAATGCTCAAAAGAGTAAGACGACGTCGTTTTTTTTTTGTGACAAAAAAATACTGTTGCATTTATTTAAACCATTTTGTGACTATATATATATGAAGCCGTCTCAAAGCCACAATATATATATATTTTACTCTTCTTTTTTTTTTGCAACGGTACCTATTACAGTTGCAAAAAACTCTTTTTTTTTTTTTTTTTTTTTGCGACTGCAGCTGGTACCATCACAAAAACTCTATTTTTTTGCGACAGCAATCTCTGCTGTCGCAAATACTCTATTTTTTTTTGAACAGCAATTTCTGCCGTCGCAAATACTCTTTTTTTTGCGACGGCAAGTTGTGCCGTCGCAAAAAGTCATTTTTTGCGACGGTAAATGTTCCGTCGCAAAAAGCCCCGTCTTTTAAGCCCCATTTTCTTGTGGTGTGTATTCCGTTTATGAAGATTGGGGATCAACTAACTGATGTTCTCACCAAGGGACTAGGGAGCAAATCCTTTCATGGCATTCTCAACAAGTTGAGTATGAGAGATATCTTCGCACCAGCTTGAGGGGGAGTGTTAGAATAGGAAATAATAATTGTATTCTTATTTATTCCTTTTTGGTTGCTCAGAATTATGGCTGTAATTCCTCAGAATTATCAATATAAAAGGGAATGAAGTCTAACTCATTCCCTAACTTTTTCTCTTCTCTAAAACTAATAGTAACTAGAAACTCATAAAGTTTTTTTTTTTTTTTAACCTATCATACTTGGTATCTGTTCTGTTTTTTTTTTATCTTTTTTTTTTTTTTTTTTTTTTGAAATATAACTAACATACCATTACAAGAAAAGAAAGAAAGAAGAACACTGTAAGAGAGAGAGTCGACACTGGGAGAGAGAGTCAACAATCGAGAGAGAGTCGACACTGGGAGAGACTCGATGGCAGCCTAGGAGATGCCGACAGAAGCCAAGGGAGCCAAAGGGGCTGCCGACAGGTCCTAGAGTGCTAGAGAAACTGCTGACAGACCCCCTAGTGGACTGATGATGGCCTGGGTGAGGCCCTAGAGTGCCGACAGACCCCCCTAGGAGACTGATGATGGCCTGGATGGACTGTGGGATGACAGACGATGGCTTGGGTGAGAGGCTACTGTGGCTGACTGGGCTCTTGGGGAAGATAGAGCTGCCGGTAGACAGGAAGAAGGTATGGGCTAGGGTTTAGGCTCTGATACCATGTACTTAGAGAAGAGAAAAAGTTGGGGGATGAGTTAGACTTCATTCCCTTTTATATTGATAATTCCGAGGAATTACAGCCATAATTCTGAGTAACCAAAAAGGAATAAATAAGATAAATAAGAATACAATTATTATTTCCTATTCTAACACATATATGACCAACACTTGAAAATATCTAAATTGTTACAGTTAGGGACTTTGGATGGGAATCATCTGTGGACCGTGTGTACAAATTATAGCACTTGTTACAATAAATCTGTGTACTAACTGGGATCATGAGGTAATT
The DNA here is from genome assembly GCA_036172215.1 of Camellia granthamiana. Taxonomy (NCBI): domain Eukaryota; kingdom Viridiplantae; phylum Streptophyta; class Magnoliopsida; order Ericales; family Theaceae; genus Camellia; species Camellia granthamiana. The sequence goes on along the minus strand of CM069904.1, from coordinate 147,878,856 downwards.
ACTTTCCTTTATATAGCCTCTAAAACATACTTATTTTTCTTTCGTGTAATGTTAGGATAATCAAATTATTATTCTTAAAATTATATACCAAATTTTATTAATGTATTAGTAGTATAATAAATGGAAAGTGAAGTTCCCTGCATTAATACAATGATGACATGATATGTAACTTCTAATTTAATTGTTTGGTCATCAGATCGATACTCTTTTCTTTTCACCAAGGCAATATGCATCAGTTGACTACGGAATCCAATTACTTTGACCTGTTGCTTCATGGTTTTACCATTTAGGAAAATCTTATACTGGCAATGTTTTGCTATCATCACGATTTATGTACTGTTATTGTCTTTTAGTAATTATATATATTGAAATACTTCGGAAATTGCTTGAGCAATCCAATGGTTAAAGTTTTTCTGATCAAATCAATTCTCTTAAAAGCAATGCATGCAGGTGAACTCTATAAAATGGTAGGTTGAAAAAAAAAAAAAAATGAAAAAATAGAATAACTTTGAGTGACAATGCATTCAAAACCCAACTCCACATTGGTTCTTCTTTCCCTCTAACAAGAGGGGTATCAGGTATGTGGTCTTATATTACAAAGGCTACAAACAGAATTTTTTGTATAGAAATTTCAGACAGAATGACATGGTTGTTTGTGATCCTTTCATTTCTAGCTAAAACACCCACTATTATGCCTCATAGCTACAAATATGCCATTGCCACACCATTCTAGATGCAATTTATATATACAAATTATGTTTATAAATCACTTTCCTATTTGTATGCTTTCTTGAATAACATCTTTCTTTTATCTTCTCAGGCAAGGAAGGCTTTAAACAGAGTCCAAAAGACTCACATGGTTGTTGGTGACTTGGTGACTACATAACACCATAGAGTTGGCAGTCACAAAAAACCACAGCTAATCAAACTAGGGTTAATTATATTTTTTGTCCCCAAGATAGGATTTTAGTCTCCTCGTCACCACCAAATTCGCCAACTCTACGACCGTCCTCGGTTCTTAGTGATTGTGAAATGGAGGAGCAAGCACCAACTTCTGGAAAAACTTCATTGTTTGATAATTTTATGTTTTGTTATACAGGCCAGTCAAAAAGAATTCGTGCTCCCATACCTCGTCGTCCTAAATCCTCTTAATTGATCTTTGACATTGCTGCTGGTAAACCTAAGCGGAAGCCACGGGTTGAAGATTCCTACTCTCATCCTCGTCTTTTCAGGCCACCTCGGCGTCAAGCTTTTGGACTAGGCTAGGGGATTCTTTTGTTGGTGCTTGTTTATTCTAGTTTTATTTGTACTCATGATTATTATAACTTGTAATGCTATTTTTTTTCTTATTAATGTATGGTGATTTCATCGTCATCAAAAAAAAAAAAAAAAAAAAATGAATGCATTCTTTTTTTGGGCTAAAAGAAACGTACTTCAATAATTAAAGTTGATTGATATTTCGATGTACCAAAAGAAGGGAAAAAAAAAAGACAATTAAAGTTGATTTTGTTAATTAACCTATTGAGATGCACATGAATTTAAATATTGAAAACTAAAATGACACTTAACATTTTAAGAACAAAAAATATAATTAACCCTGTATTTTATGTATCTTTTATCCTTTTGACTGGCAGATTGAGGTTAATGACCAAAAGTTGCCTTATTTTTATTAAAAGCATGTCATGCAAACATCCATGATAATACCACTAAAGTTACACATAACAGGAAGAACCCAACAATTGTTACATCAGAAGAAGCTGGTAACATGGATCCAAGGATCATCATTTACGGGAAGATTTGAGCTCATTGATCAAACCAACAACATCAGCATCGGATGACCCACCTGGTTCAACAGCTTTCTTAGCCTTTTCACTCAATTCTCTTGCCCTCCTCCTCATCTCCTCCACCTCCCCACCACCACCCATCAGTCGTTTCACCGCCGTCTGCACCTTCTCTCTCGTGACCGTCAGCTTGGGTTCCCAATGCAACGACATCCACTCCTCGTTCCCCACCCGGATCCCCGTCTTCAACACATCCACTACCAAACTCTCAATAAAGAACTGCTCTGCTGCTAACGGCCACGTAATCATCGGAAGACAAGCACATATTCCCTCCACCGTAGAGTTCCACCCACAGTGAGTCATGAACCCTCCCACAGCACGATGTTCCAAAATTAGCAATTGTGGGGCCCAACTCCTCACTATCAACCCCTTCCCCGATTTCGTCATCCTCTCCTCAAATCCCTCTGGAAGCACTCTCCTTCCACTGCCTTCTTCTTCATGCTCGCTGTATCTGGCCACCCAAATAAACGAGTGGCCAGAAGCTTCCAGAGCTTCAGCGAGCACGAAGAACTGTTCGGGAGCCATGCGACCTTGGCTCCCGAAACTAACATAAAGAACTGACTTATGTTCTTTGGAATCGAGCCAGTTCAAAATCGTAGCTCCATCAATGGAGTTCTTTTGGCCTCTCTGGGCCTTTTCTTGGTAGTTTTTGTTGAAGAGATAAACCGGACCAACGAGCCATAGCTTTCTTCCCATATCGTTCTTGAAATACTCGGCATAAGGGGCTTCCAAGTCATAATAACTGTTGATTATAACTCCATGGCTCTTCAACTCGGCATCTACAATGGCTTCAAAAACTTTGGCTCCTTTGCCTTCAGTGGTAAGCCAGCTTTGCATCTTAAGCCTTGTGAATTCGATGTTGTGATTGGGATTGGGAAGACCTGGCAGAGCAAAGGTTGCCTTATCGGAATCTACCTGTAAGAATTTAATTTTAATTTAATCCAATAATTGTATTCATACGATCTTATCAATTTTTATTTCATATATGAGGATGTAGTATGAAAGTGCACAACCTTACTTTAAGTAGTTTTGATTTCCTAATTGAAGTCTATTTAGTCCTTGTTTAGCGTGCACTAAAAAAAGTATATTTTTTTGTATACATACACTTATTTAGGTTATATCAATTAATATCTATCAATATTTATCAACATTTCCTCTCTACTTTTCTACCCACTTTCTTTAATTTTCTATATAATTTTTTTTTATAAAAAATCAAAAAGTATATTTATTTAGAACATTTCAACCCACCCCTTGCTGTGGTTCCTTTTTCTACTCTAATCCTACGCTTAGTAACCGTCGCCTTGTGGGGACCTCACAAGGCCTGATTTTAAAATGAATTATATTTTACATTTTTGCAAATTAGATTAAATTTCATTTTGATCAATCATTTTTTAATTGTATCACTAGATCTCTTGTACTTTTGGTCAAGGTACAATATAACTCTTTTATTATTGGACAAATTACGACGGTAGTTTTTATACTTTTTTTTCTTGTATCATTTTAGTTATTGTAATTTCAAATGGCTCGATTTTGACTATGATTTTATGGTTTTATCTCAATTTGGTCCAATTAGTTACAACTCGTAGTATTTATTTATAAAAAATATGTACATTAATGTCATATATCATATTTTTAAGGGCAAAAATTATAAAATTTACCCAACTCGGTGATTTAAAACTTAACTAATTAAGTAATATTTTTTTTCTTAAAAAACACAAATGATATTATCAATTGGATTGAATTGAAATAAAATTTAAAATTAATAGTCAAAATCGAATCAATTGAAAATATAAAAATAAAAATAATACGAAGGATAAAATATAAAGACTGGCGTAATTTATCATTCATTATTTGGTGTTCAATTTCCTAGTAAATTGTCACGTGACTCTCATATTATACATTTCTTCAGAAAAAAATGGTGGTGTTTGAAAGGGTTTTGGAATTATGATTTGATAATAAAGTTGTATTTTAAGTTTGTGAGTTTTGGAATTATGATTTGAGTGTGAAAAATTTGTTTCGTTAGGAGTTTTGAAAAAAGTTTTTAAAAGAGTTTGAAATTTTAGATGTGACATATGATATTTGATATAAAAATTTACAACTTATAACCAAACATACAAATCAAAATTCTATTCAAAGTTCATAAAAAAAAATTTTAAAAATTCTGAATTTTTTTTATTTAAAATATAAAAAATAATAGGTGCCAATTGTTTAAAAAAAAAAAAAACACTGTTTCGGTCAACTAGTTGGACGTCCAGGAGGACGACAGATTAGCTCAAATTTTTTCGCCTTAAAAAGAGTTTTCAAAAGTGGGTATGAAATTAATTTTTAAAAAATCTAAACAAACAAGACATTCAAAACAGAGAGTGAAAATATATTAGAGAAGCTAACCAAACGCATTTTTTTTTTTATATTTATCCTATATTTTTAACCTTTTAAGATACAAGCAAAGTAGTTTCACACCCACTTCTTTACGATTCTCACATTCCATTTACAGAGATTTTGGAGGAATTGCACACACAACTAGTGCGTGCAGCGCTTCTAGCAACAGTAATTTCGGATCACAACAGAATAACTACTTCACGTGTATAATATATATACTAGCGGCCGGACACACGTGATCTGTGTGTAAATTCATTTAGAATTATAATATGAATTTGATATTATTGTTTCTAATAATATACATATAAATCATATAAATAATTATGTACAATGTAACATTTGATATTAATGTATTTGATAAATAAAATATATGTACATTAAAATATGTATACATCTTTAAAAAAATGTAATATTTACTAATCTTAACTAGAAAAAATGTACAATAAAAAATTATATAAAATCTAAACAATTACACACATTTTATGATTCACAATTTTGGGGGAAAAAATTGAATATAAATATACAGAAGCACACAAAATAAAAAAGTACAAACCCAAGACATTTAGAACATTGAAAGCAATTTTAAAACAGATTTGATATACATTGAATGTAGTTGTATACAAAATTTAAAAATTAAGACTATTATTTTTTTAAATAAAACAAATTTTATGAACATTGAATTGTTTTTAAGAAAAACACAGACACAAAAGTAAGCAATCAAACAACCTAATTTTTTGAAAACATAAATTGTAAACACACAAACACAAATGTTGATATAAACCAAGAAAAATAATAATCCCACTCTTTTTAAACCTGATAACACAATAAGACATTTCATTTTCTATAAATTTTTTATAGAAAGTATGATTACGCAAAAAAAAAAAAAATACAAAAAAAAAAATAAAATCCAAGACACGCATTTTATATGGTTTTTTTTTAAGAGCACTGAATTTTATTTTAAATAACAAAAACACAAAATTAAGTAAACAAACAAATCAAATTTTAAAATATTGAATTTATACACAAAAAAACAAATAAAAGCTTAAAAAAGTGAAATGGGAAAAAATTCCAAACTGTTTAAGAACATTGAATTATTTAAACACACACCAAAAATTTAAGAACATTGTTTTTTTTTTTTTTAACACACAAAATGAAGACAAAAAACAAATAAACATTGATTTTTTAAGCAGACACAGAAAATTTAAGATCATTGATTTTAATTTTTTAAGCGCACACAAAATGAAGACAACAAACAAATAAATCAAATCAATAATTTTTAAAATACTTAGAGGTAAAGAGATTTGATATACACTTTAAATTTATAAACACTTAAAACGCTGATTATATTAACAAATAAATCAAACCAATAATTTTTTAAATTTTTTTTTTTTATGAACACTCAGATTGTATTTACAAATAAATCAAACTAATAAGTGTATTAACAATAGTACACTTACAGTGTTAGATGATTAGTCCATATATACTTTGGATAACCACTCTACTAATTCGCAACAAAACCATAAAATTGAATGTAGTTGATTAGTCTTTCACACCAAATAAAAAAAAGGAAAAAGTTGTTTGAATAGTTGAATAGTGTTTTCCCAAAAGAGACAGAAAAGTTTGTGAATAGAGGGAACTGAGAAAATGGCTAGCGGCAGCAATTGTTTTGGAAACGTGGAACTGTACAGCAGCATTTTGTGAAATGTGGGAAGTGGAGGTTTTCCAGTTTGTGAATTAGTAATTTATTATGTTACCCTTGATATAAGTGTCAAAATAGTATAATTATTTACAAAATTAAGGTTATTTTAGGAAAAATGGAAAAAAGTTTATAAGGCAATGACTTCAAGACTCTAAGAAAGATGTTCCATTTTAATAATAGAATAGATTTTAACAGAAGTTGAGAGACAAACGTAAAGTTCAGAGTTGAGACATCAAAGGAGTAGTGTTTTTTTTTTTTTTAAAGAAAAAAAAAAAGGAGGTTCATTTTTTAAACTCAATAAACCTAAGTTCATATTTTTTTTGGATCAAAAGAATATTATTTGTTTAAAAGGATATATATTTATTTAAAACTTACATATTTATATAATTATTTATTCAAATATTATATATTTATACTGGTATCGCTTATCTGTCTAACCATCTGTTCAGATGTCTAATTATTTATACATGTATTACTCAAATGTCCACCTCACTTCACTACCACTAGCTGTCGTCGGCTACTTTTCGGTCAATTTTTCAATGAGTTTTCAACGTGTGTTCTTAAAAAAAAAAAAAAAAAAAAAAAAATACCTTATGTTGGGGTGCATGGCGCCTGGTGGCCTCTTCGCAACATAGAGGGAACAAACAGGTACCACGGAAGACGATCCTCGGAATCCCGAGCCGAGCACCGGACTCTGCCGTCCACGGATAGAACATGTCGCTGACAAGGCAGTCGGGGCGGCGATCTCGTAGAATTTGCTCGATCGGTTCTCTCAGTTTCTCGATGAACAGCTCTTCGTTCAAATTAATGGAGAAGATAGAGAGGAGGTTCTCGCATCCCTCGGGCAATTCGAAGGTGAGGAAGTCGATGTTGCGGCCGAGGGATCGGTCTCGGTCGACGCCGTTTTGGAAGAGTTGGAGGTTGTCATGAGTTGTTAAAATGGTGACTTTGACACCATATGAAGCAAAGAGTCTGGCTGCGTTTATCATTGAAATCATGTGGCCTCTTGCTACCAACCATGGCAAGAAGAACATTTCCACCTTCTTATCTTCTGAAGAAGCCATGCAGAGAGAAAGAAACAAAGATATAGAGGGAGAGAGACCTGGTGTGTAAGAAATGTGAAGCTCACACTTGGTTGCTCTGAAGAGCAGTGGGATTTATAAGGAGTGTTCTTTTAATTCTACAAAATTCCATCACAAAATCAAATATAATATATTTCGGCCACTATTTTATATGAGAGTTCTATCCATCCGATCCTGTAATTAGATTATATAGGTATCATCTTGACACAGTAGTTTTAATCAATGACATAAAAAAAAATTAAAAAAAAAATTACGAATGAAATAATATTGATCCACTTTTATTACTGATAATTAAGAGATTAAAAATGTCCCTTCACTGATACGTGGTTAAAAGTTCTATTGGTTGGGTGTTTATGGATTGGTTTAGTTTGGTTTGATTTCATACTAGGACCTTATTTGGCCTGTTTGCTAATTTGATTTTTTGGTTAAATTAGTCACAAAAAGGTAAAATAGATTAAAAAGAATGTCACATCTAAACTATAATTATTTTATTTTTTCACTCACAAAAGTCAAAAAAGTTTTAAAAACCAACCTAAACAAATTTTTTAACTCCAGACTAAAATAACTAAAAAAAGCCAAAAAAATCAACGCAATAAATTTAGAATCAACTCAATCAGTTGCAATTTTGAACCTAAAACCAAACATAAATTTAGAATCAGCTCAATCATAATCGGTTGCATTTTTTGAACCTAAAACCAAACCAATCATGTATTAGAATCAATCAAACCCAACCCAATGTAGCTCGAGTTGGTTGAGATTAAAACCATGTTTCCTCTATATCAAAAATAAATAAATAAATCAATAATAAATAATTTAAATAAACAAGTCTTTAAAAAGGCATATTTATATATGATATTTTCCTTAATAAATACAAGTAAAAACTCTCTTATTCTTAATTTTAGATATAGATGAATATATATCAGTCTCACCAATTTGATATAATTAAATTGACTTTCTCTTTAATAAGATTAAAATAAACAAAATTAATGCAGGTGGTGTATAGACATACAAAGATAATCAACGATAAAATATATTTTTCAATTCAAAAGAGTTGATAAAATTATTCTCCAATCAATATAACTAAGGCCAAGTTTGGGAACATCCCAAAAAGTCAAAAAGTCAAAAAGTTAAAAAGTTAACACTATTCACCAAAAGTCAACAATTACGGCTGCACAACTCCCAATTCGAATTTTATCTTACAAATCAATTTTTACAATTTTTTATTACACATTTTTCCATAAAAAGTAAAAAAATTAACTCAAACATCCATATTTTCAACCTCAATTTTTTAGTCTAAAAAGACAAAAAGTACACTTATTTAGGACACCCTAAACAACCCCTAAATATGACTAATGAAATGAGAGTTAGCACATGTCTCATGACAAATCAGATTTTTATTAACTATATTTAAATATTTGTATACATTGTATATATGACGTTACATGTATTGTTTTGAAAAGTAAGTTAAAAGTTAATTTTTTAACTTTTTTAAAAAAAAATATGTGAAAAAATAAAGAGATGATGTGACTCAAAAGAGGTTAAAAACAAAAAAGCTAGTTTTTAACCTTTTCCCAAAAGAGGCCATTGTTAATTGCAAAAACATATTCGGTCGACCGACTGGACATTCACCCAGTCGACCGGTGTTCTGATGAAATTTTAAAAACCTCCATTAGAGCACTTGATATCAAATAGAATTTTTATTCAAATTTGATAAAAAAAAAAAGATACATCGTTGGAGGTGTTCTAACAAAAGGAAAACAAAAATGTTAGAGGTCCCAAAAGTTCTATCAAAATTTCTAGAAATTTTGATAAAACTTTTGGGATCTCTAGCATTACTCAAAGGGAAAAAAATAGACTTAGCAGGGCACATCAGTTCAAACCTTTTCTTTTTCCATGAGTTGTCTGTAGAAGCATTGTGTGATAAGGGGAGCGTTTGCCTCCCCAACAGATATATTTTTAGATATAACTAGAAGTGTTTTGTTTGGAAAAAAATTAAGAATTGAAGAGAAAAACATATGTGTGTTCTGAAATTTTGATTGTATTTTTCACTCTACTCTTTCACTTTCAAATCTGAGTGTTTTCTTTGTTCTTACACTTTCATATCTACTCTTTGCGCAAAAATTATGATAAAAAAAGGGCTGAAATACCTCTTAACTTTATTGATTATTTTGTGAGAGAATTTTGTAAATGGGAGACATTATTGAGTGAGGCTTAACAAATAAAAATAAGACATGTTTAAAATCCATAAGCTTGGTGAAATTATAGTGGTGTATTGATTCATTTTGATAGTGAAGAAATTATCAAGGAAGATCCTTGAGGAGTGGATGTAAGTCCGGCATGCCAAACCATTATAAATCGCTGTGTTTGATTTTCTCTCCGCATCTTTTTTACATTTATATTGATTATTATTGCCTTTTTTTTATTTATTAAAATTAGAATATTTTTTATTATTATATTTAATATTGTGAAAACAATTTTAATAACTCAATTCACCCCTCTTAAATTGCCTACGTGAAATAACATATTATATACCCAAAAATTTTATCTAAACTTTTATTTTAAAATATTAATACACGATTCAAATTTATTTTGTTCCTACAACTTACAAAACAGTTATTGAGGGCTGGTTTGGGACGTTTTAAAAAAATGTACTTTTTGACTTATTGGCTTATATGGGTTGGGTTTGATGTGATGTCTTAGAGAGGTGATGTGATTTAAATAAGATGATATGACTTAAATAGGATAGTGACTTTTTAATTTTTTGTATTATTTAGTAGATGCCAAACTTGGCCGGAATCTCAGCCATACTTATTAAATTTAAATAAAATTTCTGTTAACTTTTCTGAGACGGTAACTTTATTGATGTGAAATGCAACATTTCATTTAAATTTTTTAGTTATGAGAGTAACCACCCATGTGGGTTACACTCTGCCATTTATTTAAGAAAATGTTGAAATCCTATATGTAATAAATTTCTTACTTATTTTTCTCACTTGTAGTTTTATATGTATTTATTAATAAGTTTCGTTATTTTTTATTTAAGAGTAAGAAAATGAAGTAAAAATTAAAATTGTATATAACATTACTCATTTACTTTTGTCAAGAAACATTTTCAACCTTTTTTTTTTGGTGAACTTCTCCCACGAGCAATCATAATAGAATAAAAATGCTAATCACAGTTTCATAGATGGAAAATGTTCGATGACCCAAATTTTTGTAACTCGAATGGCTCGAACGTATCAAAACGATATATTTTTACACTCAAAACGACGTCGTTTTGAGTGTTTCGAACCATTCGAGCTACCTAGCATTGTTGTTCATAGATAGTCATTAATTTTGAAAGATGGTTAAAAATATATATATAAATCAAAATATACAAAGGTATATTAAAATAAGTAAAAGAGTTTTATTGAAATTTTAATATTTTTTACCTTTTAAAGACAATTTCATAAAATTGTCCATGACCCCAAGTGGGAGAAGTTGTCCCCCTTTTTTTTTTGTTTGGAATAAATGGTGTACATCTTTTAAAAAGTGAGTATAATTTATTGAGTCATAATTGTAAAAAATATTATTGTCATACCATTCTAATTATAAATTTTTTATAAATATATTTGGACAAATAACATTTACTTCCTTAAAAATAAAAAATAATATAATTAATCTTATACTTTTAACATAATTATATTGTCTCTCTCTAGATTTTCATTTACATAAAACATAATTCCTTTCTCATTAGTAATACATGAGTCATGTATGTGAAAAGATGATGTTACCTTATATTTTCTATTAAAATGCATATACTTTTTTTATTTTAATATGTATTTTGATTGTTATAACTTCATTAAAAAGAGAGAGAGAGAGAAAAGAAAAAAAGAAAAAAAGAAAAAAAGAAAAAAAAGTCAATAAAATCATATAAAAACTTACAAAACTAGTATATATTTTTTTAAACTTAAAAAATGATACAATTGCTAATTAGTTATTTTAATAGGCTATTTTAATAGATTAAAATAGTTATGTTTGCAAAAAAAATAAATTTTTTTTGTAGTTAAATATGATATTTGTAAAAGAAAAAAATGAAATAATTGTAAATTTTAATATGACATTTTATATTATTATTTTAACCTATTTATCTTTTAGTACTATTTAATCTAAAAAATTAAAAAAACTTCTTGTCAAAAACCTCAATGCTAGAGTTATCAAAAATTTTATTATTTTCTAAAAAGTTCGAACGGTCTTCAGTCTAGATCTGGGATAATTCAGTCTAGTTCGGCTCATTGGGCCCACTTTTGGGTCATTTTTCGATAATCAAAATCGTTCATATTTTAAAATTTATTGAATACATTATTCCTGTAAAAAATCATATCGATCGAATAACGGATACTATGTATTTTGATCACTTTTGTCTAATCAAAAATATTTAAGACTCCATTTCGAAAAAGGACACGTCAACCACTCTTTGAAATGTGACTATTATGCGCCCACGTCAATCAATCGTGGTTACATATTCAATGAGATCAATTAATGATTGATGTGTTGTTTGCCGCAGGTACAGAGGACCAGGGAGGGATTCACGTTATTTTGGATTTTTTTTTTTTTTTTTTTTTTTTTTTGAGAATGTTTTTCATAAATCCAATTTCTAACATTTTTATACTATAAAATATAAATTATTTTTTATTACTCTATTAAGTCATATTCAATATAATAAGATTAAAGTATCCTCCATCTATTCCCCATTTCTTCATTCTAAAAAAATTAATTAATTATACATCACTATTTAATATTTCTATATCTTCACTCTAAAAAATATATTAACTACACATCATTATTTAATATTGATATACATGACACACAAAAAATTAGTGTATCAATTAATGATGTGACATAATTAGTGTATCAATTATACATCACTATTTAATATTGATATACATGACACACAAAAAATTAAGAATAATGTTATATACACCAATTAATTTACTAATTAGTGTATCAATTAATGATGTGACATAATTTAAGAGATTTTTGATATTTATAATGTGATTAATTAGTAGGGTCAATAATAATATTATAACTAGTGTTGATATACTAGTTGGTACACTAATTAGTGCATGTAGAACCACCGGAAAATAATAATACTATATGTACTAACTAGTGTACCAATTAATGATGTGGCATAATTTAAAAGATTTTTGGTATTTGTAATGTGATTAATGAGTGGGATCAATAATAATATCAGAACTAGTATTAGTACACTAATGTGTACATTAATTGGTACATGTAACACTACTGCTAAGAAAATAATGTAAATTAAGAAAAAAAAAGACCTTATGAAATAAAGGTATAAATACATGAGACTAAGTGGGTTATAAATTTCCTTCATGAATTTCTTGGATTTGAACACTCCTAAATAGAATTTATCAATAAAAATCCTTTTTTTTTTTATCAAACATAAAAAATAAAAATAAAAAGTATAAAAATATTATTTAGAGTGAAATATTAATGATATTTTTAAAATTATGAGAACAATAATAGTTATTTTGATTGAAAATGAAGAGATTACAATAAGCTATATTGTTTATAAAAATTTTATGAAATTTCTTTAATATAACGATAATATCTATTATTATTGACATATAAATATAATTAATTGAATTGTTAATTACATTTTCATGTGTTTCTTTATTATTTGTTGATAATATCACATATAAATAATGACATAATATTACCATTATATTAAATTTTTACTCAAATTTTGTATAAAAAAAGTTACTTTGTCATTATATAATTTATTTCAAGACTTATATCCATGACTGTTTTTGTATTGTCTATGATATAGTAGTTACAAATAATTTATATATATATATTATCTTTCTTAAACTCAATCGTAAAAATTTATATAAAATATTTTTATAAAAATTTTCAATATTGTAATTAATAAGTATCCCTTTTCATTTAATTTATTAGTTCCGTCACTGTGGCCGATGATGTGTTGTCATTTCAATGGCTATATATTTCCCTTTTTAATAGACAAATGGGAAAGGTTTTGGTGTGTAATGCACACCGTATATAATTTTATACAAAACTTATATAAGTTTTTACGATCTTATATAAGTGATTTCAAAAAAATGTGTTAAACACAAATTCGTGTTAAGTTCGTGAAAATTTATGTGATTACACAAATTTGTGATTAATTCGTGCATTAATAAATTTATCTATTGAAATACAATATATATATATCATTTAACATGGGTCTCATTTTATGTTGTACCTAGTTGACATATGTACACTAATGTTCTATTTGATTTATTGAAATATAGTCAAACAAAATGATCATTTTATTACAATATTCATTATCATGTTTGCATGCTTGGTGTATTAAAAAAATAAGTAAAAAATTTATAACAAATGAAATAATTATTTATCATTGTATTAGGGAGACCAAGGAATAGCTAGAGAATTCTAATTTATTTATTTTAGTGAATCAGACACTACCGAACATTATTTATTCCGTTTAATTTTGAGTTTTCAAATACAATTTTTAAGTTTTTGAATTTGGAATTTTTCATATTTTTATGTCTTTATTTAACGTTTTTAATATTTTAATTTGTTTCTTATTTAAACTTTTTGGATGCACCTAACTTAGACGCACTTAAAAAAATATTTTATTAGTTAGGTATATTTAGATTAAGTATATCTAAAAAATAAAAATATAAAACTAAAATATAAATTAAAATTTTCACTAAAAATAACAAAACATGAAAAATAAAAATAAAAAACTTAAAATTTGTATTTAATAACACAAAATCAAACTGAGACATTTGATAATCGGTTAATAGATTCAAAAAAAATATTAAAAATGTCAAAAAATCAAAATATATATATATATTATACAAAAATAATAATAATTTCTTTCCATTTTCTATATTTTTGGTATTTTTTTATTAAAAAGAAATTTCCAACACTTCAATTTTTTTCATCTTTTATTTTAAACAAAAAAAAAAAAATCAATAAGACACTAAAAAAAGCCAATAAGTGATTGACACCCAGCCACATTACACAACAAGAGTTGTGCCACATTTCCTGATATATCACCTTCATTTTGATTTCTAATAAGGTGGAAGAGAGGGATAATAGAGAGAGATAGAGAGAGGAATGATAAGTGAAGAGTGGGATCCATCCCACATCATTACACGGATAAATTACGAGTGCTCAATTCGAGTTCTCAAGTATTTTTGTACTTTTTAATGATCCTAGCACATCATAGAAATTTCCATGCATATAGAAACTTTTTTTTATATTTTCTTTTGAGGAAATTGCATTTCAGCAAATTGCATTTCAGCAAATTGCATTTTTATAGTGATATAAATCTCGTGTGTATGGTAAAGTCTATTCCTGTCTTGGTACAAGTCTTTCTTGTATGTTAAAATTATACTAAAAATATATTTTCATCTACAGAGTAATTATGGCGGTATTTGGGAACAAATTTTTTAGGTTTTTTTTCACTAAAAGACAAATTAGTTACAAAACTAAAAAAACAAATCCAAACAAAATATCACATCAAAATATCACTACTTAACAGATATTTTTTGGGTTGTTTTTGGAATGTAGGTTAAAAGTTAATTTTTTGATCTTTTTCACTATATATTTTTTATAAAAAAATATGTAAAAAAATAGAAAAATAATGTGACCCAAAATAGGTTAAGAGCAAAAAAAAATTACTTTTAACCTCTTATCAAAAGAGGCTCAGTTGCATGTTTGGATTGATGGCTCATGCTAAAAGTAATTCATTAGGATAGTGGTTGAATTATGCAGTTGTGTATGAATTTAAAAAACATATATATTTTTTAAAAATTAAAGTAAAATATAGATTAATTTTTTTAAATATGTATTTTAATTTATGATTGAAACGCAATTCAAATTATTATTAAAGTAATGCTAAAAATTTATAATTTTAAATTTTAAATTCACTTATATTAGCCAATAAAATTGAATCATTTTATAATTAAATGTGTGACAAATAAATATAATTAAAAATTTCGTATTTAATTACTGATCCCAACCCGTTGCCTTGACAAGTAGGTGACAAAAGTTGGAACGTTAGGCCGCACAACTGTCTTGATAGTTCCAAGCATTAAAGTCACATTTGTTCGGCTGTGTTGAGGGGTGTTTGGTGTGGATTATAGGAGTGATTATAGTTTATTTTAATTTAAGAATTTGTGTTAGACTGTTTGATGTAGTTTTTATTTATAATTTTTTAAGTAAAAATAGCTTAAATAATCTGAAAAAAGTTGATTATTTAAAAGTTGGGAAATGAGTACTTCTACTTACAGTTTTCTAATTATCAACTTTTAACTTACAATAATCCGCACCAAACACTCCCAGAATAGAGGGAATTAGTAGTACGATAAGATTGAGTAAGAAAATTATTAGCGTAATGATATTAGGTTGGAAATGTAAGATAAAGTGCGTTTATTATGCACTAGTGTGATGTTACTAGTTAGGCCTCATTTGGGAACAGGCTAATTTAGTAACTTTTTGGCTATTTGACTAAAATATGAGCTAAAAAAAATTAGTATGTTTAGAATGACTTTTTGACTTTTTACGAAAAGATGTGCAAAAAGTAAAGAGAAAAGAGAATCTTTGACTTTTTGGTATAGATTGTTGGCATTTTGATTTTTTTAGTGACTTTTTGGTTAAAAAAGTCACTTGCCAAACGAGGTCTTAGTTAAGATTAAATGTATAAATTACGTAAAAACCTTTATTACATAGAAGATAACTTTATTAATTTTACAAAATAAGGGGCAAAATGATCTTTTAACCATTAATATATGGGAGTGGACTAATAACCCCACCTCTCCTATGGATATGTTAATCCCACCATGGGAGGAGATTGATAGTCCCATGAGATTAGCAAGCCCATATCATTTCTCTACAAACAAACATGGCATAAGTGAGGTCCACCGATTGCTAATCAAATCCCCCAACCTAAACCTCCAAACAAACATGACCTAACTATTATCTATTATCTGCTCCCCTCCAATAGAGAACGGAAAGGCTATGCACCTAGAAAATAAATTCAAAAATTGACATAAAATAGTGCGTATTTAATTTTCTTTTGAGGAAATTACATTTTAGCAAATTATATTTTTATAGTGGTATAAATCTCTTGCGTGTATGGTACAAGTTTATTCTTGTCTTGGTGAAAGTCTTTCTTGTATGTTAAAATTATATTAAAAATATATTTCTATCTACAGCGTAATTATTTTATAATTGTCGCATTTATTTTATATATATATATAAATATTAGGATAGTGGTTGAATTATGTATTTGTTTATGAATTAAAAAATATATAATTTAAAAATCAAAGAAAAATATATATTAATTTTTTTAAATATGTATTTTAATTTATGAGGGGGGTTGGACCAAGAAAAGTTGGTGAGACTATCAGTTAGGTCAATTGCTGAACATATATTAGTATTAGTATAGTCGTTGAATTATGTATTTATTTCCTCTCAGCTTCATTTTTGGATTATGGCTCATGCTAAAAATAATTCATTAGGATAGTGGTTGAATTATGTATTTGTTTATGAATTAAAAAATATATATATTAAAAATCAAAGAAAAATATATATTAATTTTTTTAAATATGTATTTTAATTTGTGATCCAAATGTAATTTAAATTCTTATTAAAGTAATGTTAAAATTTTATAATTTTAAATTTTAAATTCACTTATAATAATAAGCTTAGAGAATTGAATCATTAATTATATAATTAAATATGTTACAAATAAATATAATTAAAAATTTGCATATTTAATTATTAATCCCAACCCCTTCCCATGAGGGGAATGGAGTAGGTGACAAAAGTTGGAATGTTAGGCTACACAACACGACTGTCTTGACGGTTCGAAGCATTAACTGTTATTATCTGCCCCCCTCCAATAGAGAAGGGAAAGTATGCACCCAGCAAATAAATTCAAAAATTGACATAAAATAGTGCATATTTAATCTGCCCCCCCTCCAATGGAGAACGGAAAGGCTATGGACCCAGAAATTAAATTCAAAAATTGACATAAAATAGTGCATATTAAATCTTCTTGTGTGGGTCACCGTAGAAATAAATCTCAACATTTTATTTTATTTTATATTCTGAATAATTTATATATATATATATTTTTTTTTTTTGAGTTTGTAGACTCGCGGATAAGAAAAAGGGTTTGATAGCGTCGAGAGCTTCTAGGTGCAGTGTAAAAATTTTCCTTCACATCCATTTAGATGATGTTTGTTTGGACCAATTAAATAAAAAGATATTATAATTTATTAGATTATTAATTTTAGAATATATGGAAAATATGTATATCACTTGTTTGTTTAGTCATAAAATTAGATGTCATGAAATAATTATTTTATTGAATCAAATGCTTATTTGTGATATTATGAAGTAAGATAAATACTCAAAAGACTATTTATTATTTTGAATTGTTTACTAAATAATAAGAATACTAAATCTGAGTTATAAATTATATTTTATTTTTTGGCTATAACTTTTAAAAAATTAAATAAATAGAACATCAATAAAAATTAAATATATATTTTTTTAATTTTTAGTTGAGATTTTTATATTTTATTTTATTAAGTACAATAATCCAGAGGGCCAAAAATGTCATTTTATCCTCTAATCCAGAGGAAAAGTTATCCCACCATTTTGTATCCCACACCTCCCATGTGACACAATAATCCCACAAATAAGGAACAACAATGATTCATCCCACTAAAAACATCACCACTAATAGCACTAATGCATTAAAAAAATAGAAAAAAAACAAAAAAAATACAACTCCAAGACCAAAACATCACATCATTTCTGGCGGGACCCACTGCCACCTAATTAGTGGGAGCACTAATTAGTGCTCCCAAGCATTTTTCAATAAGGAATTGATAGTTTGGTTTAATTAGTTTGGCTTACATTTTTTGAACCGAACATTGGACTATTATATGGAATGGGCATGGAGTCCTATCCTACCCTTTAATCCCCTCAAATAGGAGTGTAAAAATGACCCACGGCTCGGGTGGGCCAGCTCGTTTGGGTCTGGGCCTGGGCCATCATGTGAAGCCCGGTCTGTGGCCCAGCCCATCGACTCACTCAAGGCCCGACCCGACTGAGGCCTAGTGTCTTTTTTAGTGAAAAATAATAAAATTTTGGTAGAAAATAATTTAAAAATACAAAAAAAATGGTCAGGTTGGCCCAAACCCAAGGCCAGGCCAAGCTCAGGCTCAGGCTCAGGCTCAGGCCCAGGCCCATCGGGCCGGTCCCCCCAAGGCCCGAATACCTCTAGACCTGGGCCTAATTTTTTGGTCCGTGGCCCGACCTGACTTGAATTTTGATTGGAGCCCGCAAGGCCCAACATGGGCTGAGCCGAGCCAGGCCAGACTTACACCCCTACCCCCAAACAAACACCCCCTTAGGGTGTATATGAAAATTATAGCGACCCCGGTCTTTTCCCATTTGATTATTGTATCCAGACTGAGATTCCGTAGATTCTATCTTTGTGTAACTGTTGTTGTCGTCCTATATTTTCTTATTTGGAGTTATAGGATGGGTTGGGCAGGTTTGGAACAGGTTGGTTGATCTTAGGAACCAAAAACTAGTTGCCCAGATTTTGGCTTGTCCGCTCGAGCGGGGAGTTTTACGCTCGAGCGGGGACTTGTTGTTGCTTGTACGCTCGAGTGGAATTTTTGGCGCTCGAGCGGGAAAAACACCCATACAGTATTTCTAGTGCAGGGTTGGACGCTCGAGCGGGAGTTGGGCCGCTCGAGCGTAAGTGTGTGAGTGCCGCTCGAGCGGGAAGTTGGGCGCTCGAGCGGGGACCTGCTGTGTCGAGATGCTGGGAGCGTGCATCCGCCGCTCGAGCGTAGGATTGTCCGCTCGAGCGGGAGTCTGTGAGTGTCCGCTCGAGCGTAGGTTTGTCCGCTCGAGCGGAGAGTCGGGGTATAAAATCGTGTTTTAGCGTTTTTAAAGCAGTTTTTCATCTTCTTTTCAGATTCCAAACCCTAGGTCCGACTTCTCTTTCCCTCTAAACACCTTCTCTCCTAGGATTGATCTAGTTAGGGTGTGCTTTTACCCTAGTTGCTTTACAAAAAGGTAGAGGAGAGTGAGGGCTTTCATTTAATCTGAACAAACTTGGATTTGGAGCACTTTGGAGTTTAGGCTATCATCTTCGTCTCCTTCTTTTCGGATTCTTTCTTCGAGGTAGGGATTTCCTACTCCATTTATACGTTTTAATCCTAAGTGGTGGTATTTTGGTATGTGGGGGTAGTTTGGGATTTTCGAGAGAAACCTTAGGGTTTTGTCATAGATTAATTGATATAATTAATTTAAGAGAATATTGTGATATTGGGTTTAATTCATGAGATTGGAGAATTTAGTGATTTAACTGTGTAATTGGGTAGTTTAAATACTTACCTATGGAAGTGATGAAATTTCATTGTGTTGTTATATTTATTTCTTGTTTAGAAATAATTGTTTTGGGCTATCGGTGGAGGATAGCCATTGATTGTTGTAGACCTTGCATGCGGCTTAGGTATAACTGAAATTGAGTCATTTATCTGACTGCTGAATTAATACAGAACATTCATGTATTGATTACGTGTTGTATATGGCAAGTATTGATTATGTTGCATATGCATTTGGTTTTGGAGGAGATAGGGGATGAACTCCACGGTTTAGGGGAAGATAGGGGATGGACCTCTAAACCGGATTTGTTGGGAGGAGATAGGGGATGGACTCCAGTAGCATCACATATGTGTGTGCTTATTGATAATAGAAATATTTCTATTTGTTGTTGATATGATACATCACCACCATGTGTATCAGTTGGGAAGTATGGAAGTGGATTTGATTGAGATTGTTATAATACCAGCATGTGTGTTTATTTTGTTACGAGAAAGGTTTAACCTGAATTGTTATCCTTGTTGGGTTGTTTGGCCAGGTTCTGAGCCATGTCTGTATAAATGGAAAGTGTATTGTGTCATAGACCATGTGTCATAGACAATGTAGACATTCGTGTCATAAAATTGCAAATTGATTATTTTGTGTTAACCATGTATCGGGTACTACTGCTTTAGTTAATTCTTATGCTTGGTTTAGTATTTCTCTACTGGGCTGTGGCTCACCCTATATGGGAACTTCATTTTCAGGTTCAGGTGGTTCACTACCTCCAAAGACTTAGCTTGTGAGGATTTGGACTTGAAGACTTGCTTTATTTGCTTAGTTGTTTTATTTGAACTATGTAAACATTCAAGCCTAGGGCTTTATTTGACTTGAGTTAGAACTCATGGAATTGTGTCCAAGTGTTGGCTTGGCAAGATGTAAGCCCGTAGGGCATTTATTTTGATGATTTATTTCGTAATACTCTGATGATTGAAATAATATAATGTTTTTTTTTAATGAAGCATGTTAAATATATATATATATATATTATGGGCTTAATTTTGAGGGCGTTACAACTTGGTATCAGAGCGTACCGGGTTTGAATACTTTGGGTACGTGGGAAGTGATTAGAATCACAATGGGTTCGTCTCGATTGATAGAGACTTAGTGTAATGATTATATGCTTATATGATAACATGTTTATGTGACTATGTGGGTATGGAATGTAGTTTCTAGGATGTTGATTGGACCCTTGAGTCTCTGAAAGTCTTGTTGGAAAGGCACTTGATCAATGTTGTTTCCAACCGGAACTTTAGTGACGCCTCGGGACTATCATTATCCAAGAATGAAATTCGTAGGTGCTTATGTGATTATGTGCTTACGTGGTGTGATTTATTGTTGTCCAATGTATTAGGACGCGAGTGTTATAGTTTTGGCATATTATTTAGAGTGCTAACGTCTTTGTTTCCTTTATTAGGATGTCAGGACGAGGACGAGGTCGTGGTAGGCGTGGTAGGCAGGCCAGGCAGGAAGTGCCTATACCGGAGGAAATTCCGGCAGTTCAGGAGGGTGTTGGCCAGGCCAATGTGGCCGAGCCAGTGGGACAGCAGGTTATGGGCGCTTTGGCCCAAGAGATAGCAGGAGCGTTTAGGGAGTCAGTGGGCATTCTTAGGGCTCAGAATCAGGCTCAGGTTGTTGTGGCAGATACAGGACCTTCTTTTCTGAAGAGGGAATTCTTCCGGTCTCACCCGGACGAGTTTTTAGGTGACCCTAGCGAGCCGCTTAAGGCAGACGAATGGCTCGAACAGACAACGAAAACGTTTGAGATGCTAGGCATCGAAGACGAGGCATTGAAGGTGACCTTGGCATCTTTCCAGCTGAAGGGGGATGCGGGTCAGTGGTGGAAGTTCACCAAGTGTCGGATTGGAGGTACTTGGAAGGCTTTTGTTGATGCTTTTCAGGAGAAGTACTTGTCTCCAGCTGTTCAGGAGAAGTTGAGAGATCAGTTCCGCCATCTTGAGCAGAACAGTTTATCAGTGGCCGAGTTTGAGGCGGCATTCACTAGTTTGTCCAGGTTTGCACCTGAGCTGGTGGCGACTGAGGAGCGTCGTTGCATTGAGTTTGAGAAGAAGTTGAGGCGTGGCCTCATGCTGAGAATTGTTGGGTCTATGATTCGGGATTTTGGGCGTTTGGTTGATGCAGCAGCCCATACTGAGATTATGATGCAGGAAGAGAGGGAAAGGCAGAAAGGCTCCAAGAGGAGTCAGGATGGACAGAGTGATGGCAGGAGGCAGAGAGGTTTCACTCCTCAGCAGCCTCAGAGTAGTTTTTCTAGATCCACTTTTCCAGTGCCGAGTGCTAGTTCTGGGAAAGGCAGTCAGGGAGACATTACCTGTTTCAAGTGTGGCCAGCTGGGTCACAAGTCTCCAGTTTGTCCTCAGAGGGGAGGAGTGCAGAGAGCAGCATCTTCTTCGGCTCGATCTCAGAGCCAGAGTCAGGGTAGAGGTCAACCGCTCTCTTGTTTTCAGTGTGGTCAGCCGGGGCACATGAAGAGGTTTTGCCCACAGTTGAGTGGCACGTCTGGTGCATCTGGTTCGAGGCAGACTCAGAGTCAGCTGCCTGCTCAGTCAGTTCAGGCCTCGAGGGCCAATCAGGGGGCTTCTTCGTCCCAGTCTATGCAGCAATCTTATGCTCCGAGGGGTGAGCAGGTTGATCAGAGGTCGTCTGGGCGTGTGTATGCTGTTACCGCGCAGGATCTTGTACCGGCTCCGTCGGTTGTGAGAGGTACCTTCTTGTTTTGCAATTCAGTTGCTAGTGTTTTGATTGATACGGGTGCATCTCATTCCTTTGTGTCTGCTGCATTTGCATCTATTTTGGAGTTGGAGTTAGCACAGTTAGCATCTCCTATCTGTGTAGTGTCACCTCTTGGGGGTGAATTGATCTTGAAACAAGGTGTTAGGGGTTGTGATATAGAGGTCGATGATCATAGAATCCCTTTTTCTTTTGTGGTTATGCCCATGAAGGGCTTCGATGTTATTTTGGGTATGGACTGGTTATCGTCATACCGGGCATTTATTGATTGCTACCGTCAGAGGGTCACTTGTTGTACCGTTAGTGGAGAACGTTTTCACTTTCTGGGGGACCGGGTTAGTAGTGTGTTACCACCGGGGTATGATCCGCGAGGGCGGAGTGAGCTTAGTGGTCTACTTGCTAGCCTTGAGGGTAGTGAGTGTGATGAGACCCAGATTGTGTTGCCGAGGGTGGTTTGTGAGTACTCGGACGTTTTTCCCGAGGATCTTGTTAGTTTGCCACCTCATCGAGAGATTGAGTTCTCTATTGATTTAGTGCCCGGCACAGCACCGATTTCTATGGCACCTTACCGTTTTGCCCCAGCCGAGTTAGTTGAGTTGAAGGTTCAACTCCAGGAGTTGCTAAATAAGGGCTATATACGTCCTAGTGTTTCGCCGTGAGGAGCACCGGCCCTCTTTGTTAAGAAGAAAGGTGGTGCTCTGAGACTGTGTATCGATTACCGGAAATTGAATCGGGCTACGGTTAAGAATAAGTATCCTATGCCCCGTATAGATGATTTGTTTGACCAGTTGAAGGGTTCCCGTTGTTTCTCTAAGATAGACTTGAGATCGGGTTATCATCAGTTGAGAGTCAGGGAGGAGGATATTCCGAAGACGGCATTCCGTACACGGTATGGCCACTACGAGTTTCTGGTGATGCCGTTTGGGCTCACCAATGCACCGGCAGTGTTTATGGATTTGATGAACCGGATCTTCCGGGAATTCTTAGATCGTTTTGTGGTCGTCTTCGTGGACAACATTTTGATTTACTCACCTTCAGAGGAGGAGCACGAGGAACACTTGAGAGTGGTGCTTGAGTTACTTAGAGCCCATAAGCTATATGCTAAGTTTGGGAAATGTGAGTTTTGGCTTAAAGAGGTGAAGTTCTTAGGCCATGTAGTTTCTGGGGAAGGGGTGTCTGTTGATGCATCCAAGACTGAGGCAGTGCAAGATTGGGCACAGCCTAAGAGTGTGTTTGAGATCCGCAGTTTTCTGGGATTAGCTGGGTATTACCGTCGGTTTGTGAAAGATTTCTCCAGGTTAGCTGCACCTTTGACTAGACTGACTCGGAAGGGAGTCAAATTTGTATGGGGTGAGACTTGTGAAAAGTCGTTTCAGGAGTTGAAGGTTAGATTGACCACCGCTCCGGTCTTGATTATTCCGGAGAGAGGGTTGGGTTATGCAGTCTATTGTGACGCCTCACGAGAGGGTCTGGGTTGTGTGTTGATGCAAGAGGGGAAAGTGGTTGCCTATGGCTCACGTCAATTGAAAATTCATGAAAAGAATTACCCTACGCATGATCTAGAGTTAGCAGCTGTGATATTTGCCTTGAAGATTTGGAGGCATTATCTTTACGGTGAGAGATTCGAGGTGTTCTCGGATCATAAGAGTCTGAAATATTTGTTTACACAGAAGGACTTGAATTTGAGGCAGAGGAAGTGGATGGAATTTATTGCGGATTATGATTTCGAGTTGCACTATCATCCGGGGAAGGCCAATGTTGTGGCCGATGCCCTTAGCAGGAAATCTGTTGGTGACATAGCTAGTATAGCCATTCGGGAATGGGAGATGTTAGGTGCACTTGGGGAATTTGATTTGCTTCTAGGTGAATCCGTTGAGGCTGCGGCCTTGTTTTCTGTTGTTGCGCAGCCTACGCTTGTGACTCGAGTGTTAGAGGCTCAGAGGGGGTGATCTTGAGGTAGAATCTCTCCGAGAGAAGATTTCCAGTGGGAAGGTTGAGAAGGGTTTGACGGTGTATCCCGACTTGAGTGTGAGATACCGAGACCGTTTGTTTGTGCCGGAGTCTTGCCGAGAGGAGGTGCTTCGAGAGTTTCATCATTCGCGCCTTGCGGTGCATCCGGGAGGCACTAAAATGTATCGGGATTTGGGTCGCCAATTTTGGTGGCGAGGTATGAAGAGAGATGTGGCAGCTTTCGTGTCTAAGTGCCTTACTTGTCAGCAAGTGAAGGCCGAGCATCAGAGGCCAGCGGGTTTGTTGCAACCCTTGCCTATTGCCGAGTGGAAGTGGGAACATGTCACTATGGACTTCGTTGTGGGTCTTCCGAGAACTCAGCGGGGTAGTGATGCTATTTGGGTGGTTGTAGACCGGTTGACTAAGTCGGCGCACTTCATTCCTATGCGCGTTAGAGATTCAGTAGATCATCTGGCCGACTTATATATTCGGGACATAGTGAGGTTGCACGGGGTCCCAGTGACGATCGTCTCAGATAGAGATCCTCGTTTCACGGCCAGGTTGTGGCAGAGTTTGCAGAGTGCTTTAGGCACTAAGTTGACATTTAGCACTGCTTATCATCCTCAGACTGACGGGCAGTCCGAGCGTACTATTCAGATCCTTGAGGATATGCTTCGGGGTTGTGTTCTCGACTTTAGTGGGTCGTGGGAGAGGCACTTGCCGTTAGTGGAGTTTGCCTACAACAACAGTTTTCAGTCTAGTATCGGTATGGCACCGTTTGAGGCCTTGTATGGCCGACCGTGTAGGTCTCCAGTTTGTTGGGCCGAGGTGGGTGATGCACCTTTGTTGGGTCTGGAGTTAGTGAGGGAAACGACGGAGAAGGTTGAGCTTATCCGTAGGACGCTTGTTACAGCCCAGAGTCGTCAGAAATCTTATGCCGACCGTAGGAGAAGACCTTTGATGTTTGAGGTAGGTGATCATGTCTTTCTGAAGATATCACCTAGGCGAGGTTTGATGAGGTTTGGGAAGAGTGGGAAGTTGTTCCCTCGGTTTATTGGCCCTTTTGAGATTCTTGAGAGGATTGGCGAGGCTGCATATCGTGTAGCTTTGCCACCGCAGTTATCCGGAGTTCATGACGTGTTTCATGTGAGTATGCTTCGGAAGTATGAGCCGGATCCATCGCATGTATTGGATTGGACCGACTTAGTTGTTGACAAGGATGTTTCGTATGAGGAGAGACCGATTCGGGTCTTGGATAGGCGGGATCAAGTACTGCGTGGCAAGACCATCCCTTTAGTGAAGGTTTTGTGGAAGCATCACGGAGTGGAGGAGGCCACTTGGGAACGTGAGTTGGAAGTTCGCGAGAAATATCCGGACTTGTTTATGGATTTGTAATCTTGTATTTAGATTTTATAACATTGTTGAATTTGAGAGCTTTAGATATGTCTTAAGTTGGAAAACATTGAGAATGTTTTGGTTTAATGTTAACATTTTGAAACTTGCTTCATAATGGAAGTAGAGTATAACATTTATATATTGAATGCGTTGTTTATATCATGAACTTGAATAATGATATGGAAATTGTTAACATTGAAAGGAATAATGCATAATATTGATGCAGGTCGAATATATGTTGATTTATACATATTGTGAGATTCCTCTTGATAAGAGATGAAGTGACCGGTATTGGGTCAAGTTGTTGTTTATTGTTTTATAATATCATTGGGAATTGAGAAAAACTTGTTTTTACAAACTCATACTTAATTTCGGGGACGGAATTCTTTTAAGGGGGGGAAGTTATAGCGACCCCGGTCTTTTCCCATTTGATTATTGTATCCAGACTGAGATTCCGTAGATTCTATCTTTGTGTAACTGTTGTTGTCGTCCTATATTTTCTTATTTGGAGTTATAGGATGGGTTGGGCAGGTTTGGAACAGGTTGGTTGATCTTAGGAACCAAAAACTAGTTGCCCAGATTTTGGCTTGTCCGCTCGAGCGGGGAGTTTTACGCTCGAGCGGGGACTTGTTGTTGCTTGTACGCTCGAGCGGAATTTTTGGCGCTCGAGCGGGAAAAACACCCATACAGTATTTCTAGTGCAGGGTTGGACGCTCGAGCGGGAGTTGGGCCGCTCGAGCGTAAGTGTGTGAGTACCGCTCGAGCGGGAAGTTGGGCGCTCGAGCGGGGACCTGCTGTGTCGAGATGCTGGGAGCGTGCATCCGCCGCTCGAGCGTAGGATTGTCCGCTCGAGCGGGAGTCTGTGAGTGTCCGCTCGAGCGTAGGTTTGTCCGCTCGAGCGGAGAGTCGGGGTATAAAATCGTGTTTTAGCGTTTTTAAAGCAGTTTTTCATCTTCTTTTCAGATTCCAAACCCTAGGTCCGACTTCTCTTTCCCTCTAAACACCTTCTCTCCTAGGATTGATCTAGTTAGGGTGTGCTTTTACCCTAGTTGCTTTACAAAAAGGTAGAGGAGAGTGAGGGCTTTCATTTAATCTGAACAAACTTGGATTTGGAGCACTTTGGAGTTTAGGCTATCATCTTCGTCTCCTTCTTTTCGGATTCTTTCTTCGAGGTAGGGATTTCCTACTCCATTTATACGTTTTAATCCTAAGTGGTGGTATTTTGGTATGTGGGGGTAGTTTGGGATTTTCGAGAGAAACCTTAGGGTTTTGTCATAGATTAATTGATATAATTAATTTAAGAGAATATTGTGATATTGGGTTTAATTCATGAGATTGGAGAATTTAGTGATTTAACTGTGTAATTGGGTAGTTTAAATACTTACCTATGGAAGTGATGAAATTTCATTGTGTTGTTATATTTATTTCTTGTTTAGAAATAATTGTTTTGGGCTATCGGTGGAGGATAGCCATTGATTGTTGTAGACCTTGCATGCGGCTTAGGTATAACTGAAATTGAGTCATTTATCTGACTGCTGAATTAATACAGAACATTCATGTATTGATTACGTGTTGTATATGGCAAGTATTGATTATGTTGCATATGCATTTGGTTTTGGAGGAGATAGGGGATGAACTCCACGGTTTAGGGGAAGATAGGGGATGGACCTCTAAACCGGATTTGTTGGGAGGAGATAGGGGATGGACTCCAGTAGCATCACATATGTGTGTGCTTATTGATAATAGAAATATTTCTATTTGTTGTTGATATGATACATCACCACCATGTGTATCAGTTGGGAAGTATGGAAGTGGATTTGATTGAGATTGTTATAATACCAGCATGTGTGTTTATTTTGTTACGAGAAAGGTTTAACCTGAATTGTTATCCTTGTTGGGTTGTTTGGCCAGGTTCTGAGCCATGTCTGTATAAATGGAAAGTGTATTGTGTCATAGACCATGTGTCATAGACAATGTAGACATTCGTGTCATAAAATTACAAATTGATTATTTTGTGTTAACCATGTATCGGGTACTACTGCTTTAGTTAATTCTTATGCTTGGTTTAGTATTTCTTTACTGGGCTGTGGCTCACCCTATATGGGAACTTCATTTTCAGGTTCAGGTGGTTCACTACCTCCAAAGACTTAGCTTGTGAGGATTTGGACTTGAAGACTTGCTTTATTTGCTTAGTTGTTTTATTTGAACTATGTAAACATTCAAGCATAGGGCTTTATTTGACTTGAGTTAGAACTCATGGAATTGTGTCCAAGTGTTGGCTTGGCAAGATGTAAGCCCGTAGGGCATTTATTTTGATGATTTATTTCGTAATACTCTGATGATTGAAATAATATAATGTTTTCTTTTAATGAAGCATGTTAAATATATATATATATATATATATATTATGGGCTTAATTTTGAGGGCGTTACAAAAATGAATTTGCTAACATAAAATTTGATTGAACTAAATATGTAAACACAATATTCAAAAAGTGTAATATCTCTACCCAAAACGATAAGCTCCACTCTTTTTCCGCGATCAAAATATGTGTATTATTCATACACTTAAAGAGTGTGAATAAAATCATAATCGGGTGTATGTGATCATGCTTGGGTTTTAGCAACTCAGGTTTTTAATTATTCTTTAAAATTTATACTAATATTATATAATCACAGTTGGAAAAATATATGATTTATTTTGTATTATTATGTGTAATTTTGTAAAACAATATAATTAATAAGAAATTAGGGATCAAAGTGTAAATATAAAAGGGAAATTGCCACCTTCAATTTGGAGAAGACATTTGGCCTTGCCAGATGTCACTTATGCATTAGTTGCCTACCTATATATAGGTGTGGTGGTGAGTCATGGCAAGGAAAATGTTTGGAACCTCCACAAAAGAGGATCCCCTTGACCCCTACAGATATATTGACCATTGATGTATTTAATTTTTTTTTGAAAATTGTGTCTGACAGTGACATAAATGGTTCATATCATTTTGGAAATTGTGAGGGTTGTGTTTTGTGGAGGTCTCTATCATTGTTGGTCATGGTAAAGGAAAAAAGAAAGGTGGCATTGCCTTAGGCAAGCAACGTGGTAACCATCCTATAACGTAGGAGGTCTATCAATAGGGTAATTATAGTAGCTACGGTAAGAAACTTGGTATAAATGGGAGCAAGGAAAAAGAAGAGTGATAAAGTAAAATAGGCATAGGTGAAAAAGTTATAAGTTGAAGGAATTTATATTAAGGTGAGTTATATTTTATCGGAAAAGCACCAATAAATCCCAAATTTGGAAATGTTAGCCCATTTAGTCCTGAATGTTTTTTGTTGGACTAATAGGTCCTATTTCTCTAAAAGCTTACTATAGACCTTTTTATATCAAATATTATTCATCAAACATCAAACATTATTCAACATCACCAACATCAAACATTATTCAACATCACCAACATTATTCAAACATTTTTCAACATCACCAACGTCATCAAACATTATTCATCAAACATCAAACATTATTCAACGTCAGGATTATTTATCAAACATCAAACATTATTCGTCAAACATCATCACATATTTTCAACCATTAATCATTAGAATTATTCATCAAACATCAAACATTATTCATCAAACATCAAACATCAGATTTATTTTTTAAAAAAAATGAAACTAAACATCACAACATTATCATCAAAACAACATAAAAAATAACGATTAAACGATTTTTTTTAATAACGATTAAACATCAAAATAAACGATTAAAAAAACATCAAACATCAACATAACGAATGAAACATTATTCTTCGTCATTAAACATTATTCATCAAACATTATTCTTTAACATTATTCATCAAAATAAAACATTATTCTTCAACATTAAACATTATTCATCAAACATTATTCTTCAACATCAAACATTATTCATCAACCATTATTATTCATCAAACATTATTCTGGATTCATCAAACATTCGGCTCTGTGATCGGACTCATCTTCCGATCCGTGAATCGATTTCAATGGACGAGAGCGAGAAGATTGATCTCGAACTCAAACGTTCCATAACCATTCACGTCGATGTCTCTTCCGAGAACAACAATTTCATTGTTGCTTCGTCTTCGTCCACCAGTTCCCTCTGTGAAAATCAATCTTCAGGATTATTATTCATCAAACATTATTCTGGATTCATCAAACATTCGGCTCTGTGATCGGACTCATCTTCCGATCCGTGAATCGATTTCAATGGACGAGAGCAAGAAGATTGATCTCGAACTCAAACGTTCCATAACCATTCACGTCGATGTCTCTTCCGAGAACAACAATTTCATTGTTGCTTCGTCTTCGTCCACCAGTTCCCTCTGTGAAAATCAATCTTCAGGTTGTATTCTTTCCATTTTTTATTAGATTGAATAGAGCAGTTGTTAGATCAGCCTCTATCGAGCCCTATTTTCATGAACTGTGGCTAATTTGAAGTTGAATTTTCTTTGTGATTAGGGTTATCAAGCATTGGATATCCATTCTGTATTCACACAAAAGAAAAAAGAAAAAAGATATCCATTCTGTTCAATTTATTTGTTTTTTCATAAATTTAAGAGAAAAAAAAGGAGTCAATCTTGGAACTGATTTTTCTGGGTTACTGCAATTTGGTTCTTCCTGATTTGTATGAGATGAATCTGATGTTGTTTTGATGATGATGTTTGATGTTGTTTTGATGATAATGTTCTGATGTAAAAAAATGATTAAAGGGAAACCATAGATGCACATAACCATTTCCCAAGGCCGCTTTTTCTGATGTTTGATGATGTTTTGTTAATGTTTGATGTTGTTGATGTGTTTGATGATATTTTGTTGATGTTTGATGTTTGTTGATTTTTTTGATGTTTGTTGACGTTTTAATGTTTGATGTTATTTTGATGATGATGTTGTGATGTAAAAAAAGGACTAAATGGTTTATAAAAAAACATTCAGGACTAGATGGAGTAACATTTCCCAATATAGGACTTATGAGTAATTTTTCCATATTATATCTTGAGTCACTATAATATATTTTATATATATTTTAAGTTATCATAATTTATTTTATGCAAATTGTGTATTATAAATTATATTAGCATTTTTAATTAGGTTATTTATTTTATGAACCTTATTTTATATACTAAGGAAAACTCATGGATATAATTATTTATTAAAATGCGCTTTGAGTAATTATTTTATAAGTATCACTACAAAGGTCCCACGCTTTGAGGAACTCAAATAACCATTGGTTCTTTGATTAGTCACTTTGTGACCCTCTACCTGTTATGGATCCACTAACCTTCTGATTTCTAGTGTGGAGCAAAGTGTTGTACAGAACTAAGTGCTACACTATTGTGGGAGCTACCTCTAGAGTTCGTATGAGCTACCTCTTGAGTCCATAAATTTGTTCTGTACCGTGCTTATGACAATTTTGTTTATATAATTTCTGTATTATATATCAAATGATTTTTGTATTATATATTCTTTATTTTAATATTAAACTCTGTTTAGCCCAATACTTATCCATGGTGATTTTTATACCCTCATACTCTTAGTATAATATTTCTCACTCTGCCATGTGCTTATAGTTGTTTATCACTTTCAGGTGATATGTTAGGACCAGTGCATGGAGTTGGCACAAAACACTTTGTAGACACGGTTCAATTCTGACAATTTAATTAAACAGAAGCTCCAATGAATATATTTTGTTATTATTAAATAAAATTTTGGGTACCTTTTATTTTACTCCGCTGCTCTATTAATTTGTTAGGAACTCAGTTATTATCTTGTCACGATGCTGAATCTCTAGGTACCGAGTTTGAGTCGTGACATGGGTTTGCGAACCGAGCCCATATTAGATACAGATAATTACGAGTAGGGTTGTTCAACAACCCGTCTAATCCGATCAACTCGCCCAAATCGACTCGAACTGAGACTGAACGGGCGATTTCAAATGATGCTACGGTCGGCTGCAGTTTGTATTCTTTAATTTTTATGAATTGGCAGTTGGCATTGGATTTGTTTGAAAGAAAACGAAAAAAACCGACTTGACCGATATAATATACAAATATATATACATTACCTCCACGTGTTGGTGACTTTTCATATTTCGGCAGATCTATTGTTATCCTCATCTCAAGTCTAGAAATTTGTTTATCAACTATCTCCATGCAAACCCAGGGGTGAGTGGCAACTTGGTAAGGGCCTGGGGTTTAAGCCCCTAGGTCCTGGGTTCAACTCCCCTCTGGGCCAATCTCCTAGGCGTAGCACAGTTGGTTAGGAGGTTGACCTCAAGGATGCCTTATCAGCTACTTGGTGTGGGTTTAATTCTCCCCCGCTGTGCGAGTCCTGACTTAAGCGGAGCTTGCCTTGAGAGGTCGGGACAAGCTTCTAGGTTATAGTCTCTTACTTGGACCGAACAACAGGACACCCTGGTGATCTCCTCGGGGCGCTGCCTTGGACCTGCGGGAGAGTGGGAGGATTTTCCTGTACCAAAAAAAAAAAAAAAAAAAAAAAAAAAAAAACTATCTCCATGCACACTGACACATTTTCTCTCTCTCCTGTTATAATATCTGACTTGTATCTCTTCATCACATTAATTATACTCTGTCATTCCCTAGAGATAACTCTTATTTTTTATTTATTTTTATGAGGCTTAATACTTCTTGATAAGAGAGCTAGCCTCTCTTGGTCAAAGAGTTAACTTTAAGGGGTTGTTTGGGATGATCTAAATAAGTATATTTTTTACCTTTTTACGAAAAGATGTGTAGAAAAGTAGAGAGGTGATGTGATGGAAAAAAGATAAAAAGATAAAAAGATAGATTATTTTGGTATTGTCAAACTTGGCCTAAGTCTTTTCATTTTATTTTTATTTTTATGTTATTTATTCTGTCTTCTCATTCTTTCTATCTCATTTCGTTCGTTTATTTTCATCAATTTCCTCTCTTTTGTGAGATACAAATACTCTCTCTCTCTCTCTCTCTCTCTCTCTTTCTCTCTCTCTCTCTCTCTCTCTCTCTCTCACACACACATTTTTCATTTGTTTATCTATCTCTACTGAATCAACGAAGATCACTACCATTGCCGCTACAACAGTTGGTTTACCACGTCGCTATTTATCTTTTTTCTTTTACCCTTTGACCTTATCAGATCTTTGACACTCCTCTCTCAAATCTTCCTACCTCTTATTCTCCTCTTAGATCTCCTTCGAGTATATTGACGAGGGCTATACGTGTAACGCTACCAATCCCCTAACCAATCGACCCTTAGGTTCTCTCGCTCGTCTGTATGTGTCCTCTTCATTGCGCACCGACCAAATCCGACCGTGAAAACAGTGGCCCAATGCTTTGCGATTTCGAACCATACTTGGTCGGAATCAAATGTTTTTTCTTCTCATCCGAAGATGTCCGTTCGGTTGATGGTTGAGCACCAAACTCGAACCGACTCGACCGTGAACAACCCTAGTTACGAGCCAATTCTATAGATTGAATTTATTTATCAATAAATCCTATTAATGCATAAATAAGTATCAAAATGTTAAATTTATCAGCTACATTGATGAATTTTATTAATCTAACAAATAAAGCTCACAACTACACATAATTGAAAAAATAAATAAATCAAAAAAGATAGGAACCCATACTTAGAAAACCAGAATTTAAACAAAATCAGATTGTGCGGTAAAAACTAAATTGATGACGAGTGAAATCTATAAATAAAATAAATTTAATCATTAATTCCTATGCCTGAATAAATTCTCAATGTATAATTCTGAATTTTTCAGATAAACCCTATAAGCCTAAACCATATTCTCATGGCCTACACCTCCTTCCCCATTACGGCATAGTCACTAACTACCCACCCATGTTCCACCACTTCTATCCCTTTCTCCACCTTTAAAAAGTATGTTATCATGCAAAAGAAATATTACTTCAATAAATATATGTGATGATTTTAATTAATTATTTGTGTATGTGTCTCTGATTTATATAATGTTAAATTATAACATAAAAAAGTAAATAATTTGTTAATAGTGGAAATAGTGATTAAATTGGAAGAAAAGTATTAGTTACTTAAATTTAAAGATTGATTCTAATTATTTAATTTGATAATATTAATCATGTTGTGCTTTAAAAATATTATTTAAATAAATATATGCGATAATTTTAGTTAAATTATTTATGTGTATGTTTGTGTGTATATATATATAATTATTTTAAAAAGTATGTTGTGAGTTATATAGTGGATGTTTGGGAAGTGAGTTTTTTTGTAGGTTTTTTTAGTTGTAGGATATTATTGGAGAAATTTTTTTTTTTTGTGTTTGGTAAGATAATTGGATTTTTTTTTGGTTGGATGTGATGTTTGTGAGAGAAAAAGTGAAATGATTATGAGATTTGATGTGATATTTTGTTTGGATTTATTTTTTTTAGTTTTGTAAAATATTTGTCTTGTAGTGAAAAAAATAAAAATAAAAACCAAAAATCACGTTCCCAAACACCCCCATAATGTACGAGAATAATTCTAGTCCTATCGTGTGATAAAAACATAAAACATCAATTTTATATAATATTAAATTAAAATGTAAAAAGTGAACAATCAGTTTAATAGTGGAAATAATGATTAAATTAGATGGAGAAATAGAATGGCCCTGTTTGATAGGGTTTATTTCCAGTTTATTTTAGCTTTTAGCTTAATTTAAGCTATTTTGATGTGTTTGGTTCAGCTTAATAATACAGCTTATAGCTTCTTGTAAGTTAAAAATCAACTTATTCTTTGAGTGGGGGAGGAGAAGCTTAATTTATAAGTCAAAAATCAGCTTATGTTCACAGCTATAAGCTATAAGCTGTTAGGCTATAAGTTATAATCACTTTCCCACAGCTTTACCAAACAGGGCTATTAACTTATACTCAAAGAGAATTATTGATTATTTAATTTACCTTTTTATTCATTTTGCAATAAATTATTTAAATGTATGCAGAAACTAAAAGCAATAGAAAATTTATTTTAAAGAGTTGAATAGAAAGTATATGTGTTTGTAGGTGAAAGGGGTCAATCGAAATGGGGCGAAGTCTGGATTGGGCCAACCACCCCAAATAGCCCAAGATGAGATTAATTTTGTAGTTTGGGCCGATCAATGGCATAGTTCTGTCATCATTTTTAACATGACCCAATCTTTGATGACCAGGCTTGGGCTCAATGTTTGAATGTACATGGGTCGAATCGAGCATCTTTTTTTTGTTTTTTTGTTAATTACCAACTCTTCTCATTAAGTACAATTAAATATCATTAAATTCTATTAATTTTTTTTAATGCACCAATAAATCCTGCTCTCATTAAATTATTAATTATAAGCTCTTTCATCTTCTTTTTTCTTCTCTTCTCCACTATTTTTTCAAAAGTTTCACAGTTACTATTCATCCACCACCACCACTGTTACCGTCTATCCACTACCATCGTCATGGTTGTTAGTTAAAACCACCGTCGTCCTTAGTCGAATTTATGTGCTTGGAAATCGCAAAGTTGTCGTTGTCGATGTTCCTTACAGACTGAGGAAGGTGGGCTACCATCTGTCACGCACCACCAAAAGAGCACATGGCTCCTTAACACTGGTCAAAAGTTCCTTCCGTTTTGAATCCGCACAAAATGGCTTATGTTCATTTTTGATGACGTTAAAATGGATTTTGTGCATATTATTAATCAATTGTGATTAGTGCCCCGAAATTGGGGCACTAATGCCCCGAATTTCCATATAAGGTAAAAAAAAAAAAATTTACTTAAATTGGGAATTAGGGGCATTAGTGCCCAATTTTTTAGTGCCACAAAACATTTCTGATTATTAATTGAAAACTTTTTTTTGGGATTTTCAACATAATCCAGAGAATGAAGATGGGATATTATTATACTAATAAATCTTCAAAGGATGAACAGTTTAAATTGTATATCAAATAAATTAAGATTCATACTGTCGTAAATCTACATAATTACCATACAACCATTATTTTTATTTTTCATTAATAAATTTATTAGTCTCTCTTATTCTTTATTTATGTGAAAATAGATAGTGAATTCTTATAAGTGAGTAAGTGAATATGAGTAAAGATGATGAATATTAGTGAATAAATTTACAGTTATAAATTTATCAGTCAAGATTTATAAATAAATAAATTTAGTTAATAGAACTAGCCAATAAGTGTCCCTTTTTTTAAAAAAGGGAGTATTTACCATTAGGAAATTTGAGGGATAAAAAATTATGGGTTTGGATTGCATCTAGTCCAGTCCAAATTTAGACTGGAAGGTGCTATCTAAGTTCGTGTGGTCTACTATGAATTTTGTTTTGTTGATTCGAATCGTTCATTTCGTAAGACTCTTCGTGTATATCACTCATACAAAAAAGTAAGTTGATTCGATAATCATACCATGTTCAATTTATCACGTTTATAAAAAAAAAAAAATGAATGTTCTATTTTTTAAAAATACACTTGTTGTCCATTTTTTTTTAGACAAATATAATAAATTAAATAAGTTATGATTATTGAATTGATCTAATTTTTTGTGGGAATAATATACCTGAAGAACATTATAAAATGAACCATTTAAATTATCGAAATAAGACTCATGGTAAATTGCACGGTCTGGACAACACCCTATAGTCTAAATTTTGGACCGAAGACAAGTTTAGTCCAAAAATTATTGACTAGTTTAATTCAATAAATTCATGAAAATTACACAAGTTAGTAGTCATTGCTTTAATTTGTCTGCTAACAAGAACAAACTACATAGAGATTTCATTAATCTAATTACAGTAAATACTAAATATAGCAAGGATTAAGTTTTACCTTCAGATTAAGTTGTGGACACCTTGGGCACTACAAAAAAAAAAAAGCTTTTTTTGCGACTGACGCTACAAGTCGTCGCAAATAATAAAAACACAGCCGCAAATGACCTTTCGTGACGACAAATGGGAGTCTCGAATATGGGGATGTCAAATACATTTTGCAATTGCAAAGCAGCATTGCAAACGATTTGTGACTGCCTAACCTACTTATGGTGACTGATGTTTTGCCATCGCAAAAAAGTAAAAAAAAAAATAAAAAAATACCGACAATGTATTAGCAACCATTTTGTAACCGTTGCAAATAATTTTTAATGATATTTTATAAATAGTACGATAATAGCTTTTTAGCGATGAATATTTTGAGACAAATCTACCAAATAAGATCCCGCTGAAAACAATAGCACAAAATTATTTATTTGAGACAAATCTGGCAAAACCATCTTTAACAAGCTAGCTAAAAGAAGGATAAAGTGTCAATTCTTAACACAGTACAAGTGGAATGCAAGAATCTTACGGTGGTACAAAATTGGAACCATCGCTCTCATAATCATCCCCATTCGAGACAACAGTAGAGTTGAGCGGAGGAGATTCATATCCATTACTAGAGGTGAATGACGATCTGCCTGCTCTAAAACTTTGTGCGATAACTGGTGGTATATCAAATGTCTTTGTACCAAAAATAACCCAATTTTTCTCAAATTGTTCTACCTTTGAAACTCTTCTGGTCCTTAAAACCCCTTTGAGCTATTCAACCATGTCATTAAACCGATTTGAAACAAAAATAAAAAAATAAATTTTAATGTAGTGTTAGCTGCAAAGATAGGAAATTGTATATGCTTAAGATGAATCACAAACAGTCTACCAATTCTTCCAACACATATAGCTTATTCACTAAAGAAAATCAGGGAATCATATCAATCACTTCAGTGTGTGGATTTAGACTATCAATCACTTTAGTGTGTGAAGTGCAGTGCCCGTAAAAATTACTGCAAGCATATCTACAAATCTCACACCACAATTTTCAGGATCAATTGAATAAGCATAGAACATCAAAACTACAAGAATGTAAATAAACAAAATTTTAAAAGAAAATATCGCAACTCAATGTTTATTCTCCAAAATCCATTCATACAGCCACGCTGTTTCCATGAATGCAATGGAAGAAAGGAAGACTTTGAACATATAACATGGTAACTTGTGCATGTACATCATACTTATAAAATGAGACCCAAAATAAATACCTGGGCACACTTTGACTTGTAAGCATTCAAGACAGCAATCTGAAATG
Source organism: Camellia granthamiana (assembly GCA_036172215.1). Lineage (NCBI taxonomy): Eukaryota > Viridiplantae > Streptophyta > Magnoliopsida > Ericales > Theaceae > Camellia > Camellia granthamiana. The sequence goes on along the minus strand of CM069904.1, from coordinate 147,841,134 downwards.
ACTAGAGGAGTATTTCAAATACCTAATAACCGCATCAAGGGAAGAAATACATCAATTAGAGGGACCAAGGCAGTAAAATACTTATGATCTTCTCGAAAGAATCTCAATCCAGTGATACAGAGTTCATACCATGCCACATGACAAAAGAACGAAAGAAAATAGGCAATTCTTGCTAAACATAAAACCAATAAATAATCTTGGTTCTTTGTCATTATACACTAAAATTCAATCAACCATTATTTTTTAAAAGCATTTCTTTTCAATGGACTGGTAGCAATTCTTGGACCCTTGACCTAAGGATGTTGGTATTTCAACTCATGCACTGATCATGAAGTTTATAAGGATTTGGTGTCAATCAACATCATTTCAAGGAGAGAACACATTCACTAATCACCACCAAAATATATAATTATAAATGCCCAACTTATCTACTTTATGAGAATCATAAGATTTAGAAAAAGAAAAATCAATCCCAAAGATGTTAAAATATAAAACACAACTGCCCATATTGGGGGGGGGGGGGGGGGGGAATATTAGAAAAATGCTATATATGACTATTAGAGGTTTGAGAAATTCTATATAAATGTTATGGTTCTAGATGGGGTGAAATGGTGAAGTAGAATTAACATAGTTTATCATATATAATAGGGAGTAGGTTTTAGGATACCTAAGCTCTAAGAAACAACATTTATCAAACAAATGTCTTAAAATTTATCATCCACCAAATTCCACTAACCCATAAAAGTTCCTAATAATATTTCATATCGCCTGTCACGATCCAACCCCAGGAGCTTAGGGCTGAAATCGCAACTTACTAATTTATCTAATCTTAATAAATTAAATAGCGCAGGTGGAAGCAAAATGGAAGTAAGAAAATAATTAAACATAAAATTTACTTCATTCAACTATTTGATAAAAGAAAGTACATCTATAGAGTTTTTATTTATTTTTTATTCAGTGACCGACCCTCAATAAAAAAAAAAAAAGGAAGAAAATGAAAGAAAAACAAAATAACGGATTAGCATCAAATTCTTGTACGGGTTAAATTGAAACCCATGGATATGTTTGTTTAACTCTTAGAAATTATTTGACAATGGTTTTATAAACAATTATATTTTGTAAGTACCTCCACATGAGTCCCATGCCTTGGGGGACTTAAATAACCATTAGCTTCTGTTTGGCCACTTTGTGGTCTCCTTTTTGTCATAGATCCATTGACCTCTGTTCTGATTGTCACTCTTGTGACCTCTGTTCTGTTCTGTTCTGTTCTGTACCGTGGTTATGGTTATTTATTTACATAATTTCCGTATTTCAGTTTCTGCCACTTTGAATAATTTGTTTAATCAAATTCAATTATGCAAATGTTTTAACTTAACTAACTATCTATGGTTATTTTGTATACTCTTGAAATAATATTTCTCACTCTGCTGTGTGTTTATAGCTGTTACCCTTTCACGTGAAGAGATGCAAGGAACACCCGTAACCTCATGTAGTGGAACCCGTACAAGAATTTGATGCTGATCCGTTATTTTGTTTTTCTTTCCTTTTCTTCCTTTTGTTTTTTTTACTGAGGGTCGGTCACTGAATAAAAACTAAATAAAAGCCCTATAGATGTACTTTCTTTTATCAAAATAGTCGAATGGAGTAAATTTTTTGTTTAATTATTTTCTTACTTCCATTTTCCCTTCGCCTTCGCCATTTAATTTATTAAGATTAGAATTAATTAGTAAGTTGCGATTCCAACCCTAAGCCCCTGGGGTTGGGCCGTGACAAAATATTTTACATTTAATTAATTCTTATTCTAATTTAATTGTGGAATTCTCAATAAGGTGAAATTGATGAATTGAATTATTTTAATGTTGAGTATCGAACCATATGAGAGTTTTAATTAAATATCCGATTCAGTTTAGTAAATTTGAAATTTTATTAATTGGGTCCAAATTAGGGTTGATTAAGTTATAAAAAGAAAACGAAATAAATAATAATAATAATACATAGCAATACATGTTAAAGATGTAATTTAATTTAGCATTGGGTTATCAAAAGTATGATTAATATATTGTTTGGGGCCAAATCAAAACAACTATGACATTATGATACTAGTTGGGGCCAAGTAAGAATATAAGGAAAGATATGCAAGTTGGCTGAAAGCTTGTGATTAGGCCACTTGTGAAGGCTAAGTAAGTAGGAGAAATGAATCACCAATTAGGGTGATGATTAAGGGATGAGTCATCACCAAAGGCTCGGGTATAAAAGGGAGGGTTTGCTCAGGATTTGCTCAAGATCAAGAGAAAAAGAGAAAAATAATGAAGGGAAAATATACCGCGGAAGGTAACTATTAGGTAAAATGGTCTTTGACAATAGAAAGTAAGAGTGAAGAATCACTATTAAGGTGAGTTATATTATACATTGAGTCACCATAAAATATTTTACGTATGTTTTGAGTTATCATAATTTATTTTACGTAATTTGTGTTTTATAAATTATATTAATATTTCGATTATGTTAATTATTTTTTGAACTCTATTTGCTTAAATTGAAACTCATGGATATGTTTATTTAAATTTTAGAAATTATTTGATAGTGATTTTATAAACAATTATGCTTTGTAAGTTCTACTACGGGAGTCCCATGCCTTGGGGACTTAAATAACTATTGGCCTCTGTTTGGTCACTTTGTGGCCCTCTGTTTGTCATAGATCCATTGATCTCTGTTCTGATTGTTATTTCAATGACCTCTGTTATGTTCGGTTCTGTATCGTGGTTATGATTATTTTGTTTATATGATCTATGTATTATATGTTTGTTATTCAAAATGATTTTCGTATTATATATTCTGTATTTTAATATCAAGCTTTGTTTAGCCCAATAATTATCCATGGTGATTTTTATACCCTTATGTTCTCGGTATAATATTTCTCAATCTGCCATGTGCTTATAGTTGTTTATCACTTTCTGGTGATATGTCAGGACCAGCACGTGAGGTAGGCACAAAGTACTTCATAATCATAATCTGGGCTCGAGCAGTGAAGCTTAATAGAAGTTCTAATGTATATGTTCTGTTATTATTAAATAAAGTTTTGAGTACCCTTTTATTTTACTCCGCTGCACTATTAATTTGTTTTGACTTTAGTTATTGTCCTGTTGCGACGCCGAACCTCCGGGTACCGGGTTTAGGTCATGACAAAATGGTATCAGAGAAATAGTTTTTCAAAAACAACAAAACAAATATTGGAGTATATGACACACGCATAATTATGTAATGGGATAAGGGTATGCATGATAAGTTTGTGTGATTTTGTACCAAATTTGATATAAACATAATAGGAAAACAAAAATGAATGGCGTCGGGTGCTGCCAATGATGAGTAAGAATAAGTGTTGTGCACTTTGTGTGTTTGGTCTACGTGTTTGGTCCGTACCTAGATAGAGAAAGAGGAAGAACAGGCAAAAAAAAAAAAAAAAGCAAAGAAGCAAACCCATCACGTGGGTTTCAAAAAAAAAAAAGAAGAGTAATTGGCAAGAGAGAATGGTAGGTATAGGAAAAGAAAAGTGAAAGGGTTTTCGAAACTGTCAGCTTTTAAGTTGCTCAAAATCAAGTTTCGAGCATACAGGAGATAAGTCTCGACAAGAGGAGTCTAGACCCAGAAAGAATAAGCAAAGCGAAGGTCGGGGTGGACAACACGCGCCGGTTAAATCTTTGCACGTAAAGTCAACTTGAAGTTAAAAGCCACATGCGGCCAGAGGTTGAAGATGCCCATTTTGTAGCCAATCTAAATACTTTATTTATTTGGGACAAGGGAATCACAAGAGTAAGGTGTATGGTGTTGGCGATGTAGTCAAGAGTTCGAATCCTCTTAGCAGCGTCCGCGGATTTAAATGTTTAGGTAGACATCATCACAAAATATTCTGTTGGTATCAACGGAATATTCTGAAAATTACAATTTGGTCCCTGAAGTTTTTAGAAATTACAATTCGGCCACGAGATTCCTGAAAATTTTCATTTTGGCCCCAGGAGTTTGGGAAATTTGCTCTTTTGTATTTAAGGATGGAAATGATAGGTAGTCAGTCATATATTTGGCATTATAGTTTTATGTGATCATACATACAGAAGCTGCATGCATATAGTAAGTAAGTGATAAATTGTGCATTCAGGAATATGTACATATGTATGTATTAAGGTTAAAACCTATGAGCTACAGGGAACTTTGATGATTATAAGAGGACCGAGATGTATTTGTTAAATAGCCTAAGCATTGGATCTAAGAATTTAGAGCTGTTATTAAATTTTGATAATTATGAGGAAATTGAGATGCGATGCTTAGTAAGTGTGGTATTGAGGCCAAGAGCTAAGAACTATTGAGGAATGTCTAACATTATAAGGAAATTAGAATTGTTAATTGGCATATTAGGGAGTACAAATATGATGATTTGTGAAAATATAGTATTATAGGATTTAATTGTTATTTCGGAACTTCGACGATGAAAAGAGACTGGGATGTGTTTGTTTAATAAGTTTAGTGTTGAAGTAAAGAGCTATTGTGAAATCTATAATGCTATAAGGAAGACGTAATTTTTGACTTGCATATTGGGGAATACTAGCATATTGATTCATATGAATACGGTGTTATAAGGGATTAAATTTTTGATGGAAGCGATGAAAGCTACATAGTTACATGTGAAGTTAAGCTATGAGAACATTTCGGGAAGTTAAAATATCTGATGATTAATGAAGTGTATGGAACTATGGTGATTGGAGGCTAGGAAATTATTTGATATGAAGAAGGTATGTCGTTTTTGGAAGGGACCTAATGTCTGAGCCATAGGGTCTCATACTTTTGTTGAGTGACCTTGAAAGTCCGATTGAAATCACGTTCGGCCGATGTAGCTTCACATCTAAAATTCTCGATCAACTTCGTGGAAATGAATAGGTTGCCCTACCGATGACCTTGCATAAGTATTTGGTTTACGGTTGCATCTGTCGTGTTATGTTCCGAGCTAACTACGATTACCCCAAGTATTATCCACCTTTGTCGTATGACTTAAGGAAACAATGATGAGAAGTACAACTGACATAGAAATTGTTGAATCTCTGTTGAAAAATTACACAAAGTGGATGAAGTATAAGAAAATATAATGAAACATATGCAAACATGTCATGAGAAATGACAAAGATTAAAAGAAAAAGTTAAATGTGGAGTTAACAATAGAATAAAAGGAGATGTTTAGAAATTTTGTGGTGCGAGAGGTAAACAATCTTAAGAAAAGTCGTAAAGAAATGAGCCTACTGTAGCTCGACTTTTTCGGACCCCCTTTTGGAAGCTTCGAAAGAATCTCTACAGTTTGGACTCCCACGGTTTTGAATCTAATCTCACAAGTGCAATGTGAAATTGATAAACACCAAAGAGTCCACATCCGACAAATCATTTTGGAAAATTGATTTTGAATAAAAAAAAGGCCAAAATTGGACTGCTTTGCCAGATATAGAGTCGCCACCTAAATATTTTATTTTGAAAAAATTTAGGAAACCCATGACTCGTGCCAAAGGCCACATGTCCGTCATCACCAAAGTTGCCTCGGCTCGGAAACTTAGGTACGAGAGGAGAATGTCATGAATTGAGCACCCTCGCTCGCCCGATCAAAGATCGGCCTCTACTAATCATGATATGATTTTTATATACATTATATGCTCTTGTTCTGGTTTATTAGGCTAGCATTACTACGTGATGCACACAAGCAAATATATATTAGTTTGTTCAAATTAGAACAATTCAATTTCATGTTTATTTTTGCGAAAAGGGTTTGATTTTGCCACCACAAAGTTTGCTTAAAACGTACATTCATTAAATTATTCCAATTCAAACAACAAGTCTTCCTCCATAGGCATTCAAGCAGTTTAACAAGTAAGCACTTAGCCTCATGGCAAGCATGCTAGACATGGTAGTCACTCACACTCATGCAAGTATGCTAAAGCATTAAAAACTCACCTAGTACTCCAAGCTAAGAAAGAAATAATGTTAGAAAAAAGAATGCATGATTCCTAACTATGCCAAATGTCTAATGCAACACATTCAATAATGCAACTAAATAGGCTCGGCTATTTAATATGGTATATGAATTGACTTAAGACATGCGTTCTAAGCACGTATTCAATGAAGTATTGAAACAACAATGCAGTTTGAATGATGCACCGAGCCTCGGTGCATGCAATACAAGATGAATGGATGCAAGCATAAGGTATGCTAATTGAAACATGACCCTAATCTAACCATCAAAAACTGGTAAATAAAAGGGAGAAAGACGTGGGGTTAGAAGACATACATGTTATTACATTACGCTCTCACGAAGGAGAGTCCAAATGAATAAAAGCTAACTAGCTAGCTAAACTAAGCTAATTAAGCTAATTATTACAAAACCGAATAAATAGCTAAACTAATTTAACTAATTATTACAACATTTGAACTAATTAGTTAACTAACTAATTGAATAATTACAACACAAATTAATTAGCTACAACTAACTAATTAAAGAGTACAACACAAACTAATTAAATTACAAAATAGGCTAATCATAGGCTAATTAAATTAAACTAATTAACTAGATAACTCGTCTTGGGAAGCAAGAGAGGCCCATGCATGCTCGGTTTCCACCGGAAGAACATCCGTTGTCTGCCCTTGAAAGCCTCTGTTTGCACAACCTTTGCACTATTTCCTTCTCCAGATCAACTTTGCCATGCCTTACAAGTACACTGCTCAAAATTCAGCCTGCAGGCCGGCCACCACTGAGGGGTTGTTGTCCAACATTGATGGCCTGCCGGCCAGTGGCAGTGGCCGGTCGGCCACTGATGACACACATTTCCTTGCTGCAACAGACAGCAAACAGGGCAAAGAGAGGGTATTCTCACAGGTTGTTTGTGTTCTGTATCCCTCCTTATCATCAAAACAATCTCAAAGGAGTGATACACTTGGTTCCAAAACCACCAATCAAGCAATTTCATTGCATGATGGCCAAAGAACCAAGATGTACAAGTTAATGAATGCACAAATAAGACTTCAACAACCATCACCCTATCATGCATGATCAAGGGCAATGGAGAGCTAGGAAAGTTGGCACATTTCATCACTTTGAGTATGAAATGCCCCAATTTTCCTTATGTTCAATTAACGTCTGATTGAACACATGCAACACAAACAAATGCTTACTTTATACAATTTTACTTGCCACTTTTATTTACTCATTTTAATTACCAACCATTACTTAGTCAATTAAGTCCATTGGTGAGAGTTTTCTAAAGCGAAAGAAGTGTCAACCAAGGGGTGGTTTAAGGCATGAGAGAAGTTTCATGTCGTTGGTAATGAACCCTCAAAAGAGGATTAAACTATTAAGCATGGACCTCAATCTCAAGCTTAAAGAATCCCAAGTTTGAAACAACCTTCAAAGAAAATAAGGCCTCGTTTGGGAATAGGCTATTTTAGTAACTTTTTGGCTTTTTATGAAAAGATGTGCAGAAAAGTAGAGAGGTGATGTGACAACTTTTAGTAACTTTTTAGTTTTTTGGCTAAAATAGCCACTCCCCAAACGAGGCCTAAAGAGTGAAGAAATTAGGGAGGTTGCAAAGCTTTAGGTGCTGATATAAAGTGCAAAAACAACACCAAAACATGCAATCAACTCAAACAAGGGGTGTCTAATGGCCTAAAACACCAAGCTCGTGAGGACCTTTACACTACAACTATGCAAAACAAGACTTAACTGATCCAAACAGCCCAAAATAGAGCTAAAGTAGTCTAAAACAAAGGCAAAAACATGCTAGAATGTAGCTACAAAAAGCCAGAAAAATCATGCTAACATATAAAACTAACTAGGTTAGCAAACAAGACATAAGGAGGGGAGGCTAACCCCTCCAATTTTGGACTTCAAAACATGGTTTTTGTCACTAAAGATTACTCTGAAATTCAATGGTTAATGGCCCAAAAAAGGCTGGTTTGAAAGTGGAAAACAAAGGTGCAAAAGCCTTAGAAGCAAAAAATAAATAAATAAATAAATAAATAACTAGTATATTATAATTTGAAGAATTGGACCAAAATAAAATGACACCAAAAGTTAAAATAAATAAATATAAAAAGCAATAATAATAAGAATGAGAAATAATAATAGTAATAAGTTTAACAACAATTAAGGAGTAGATTGGCAAATTTTTGGAGAGAATGATATTGCGTCACCTGTGCCATCTAGCTCTTAGGGGGAGGTGAGTTGCCAACTTGAGGCATCATGACAAGGTGATTCATCACCCAGGGGTTTGTGTATATAAGAGGGTGGTGGGGCTGAGAAAGGTAGTATAGGAATGAGAGGAAGAGGGAAAAAAAAAAAAAGAAAAAAAAAAAAGAAAAAGAGAGAAGTAGAGGAACAGTCCCGGGTAGTTGGCAAAAAATAGGAAGAAATAGTAAGAATTAATATTAAGGTGAGTTATATTATACCTTGAGTTACCATAATATATTTTACGTATGTTTTGGGTTACCATAAATTATTTTATGCAATCTATGTTTTATAAATTATATTAATATTTTAATTATGTTCTGAACTCTATTTGCTTAAATGGAAACCCATGGATATGTTTGTTTAATTTTTAGAAATTATTTGACAATGATTTTATAAACAGTTATACTTTGTAAGTACCACCATGGGAGTCTCACGCCTTGGGGGACTTAAATAACCATTGGCTTCTATTTGGCCACTTTGTGGTCCTTTGTTTGTCATAGATCTATTGACCTCTGTTCTAATTGTCACTCATGTGACTTCTGTTCGGTTCTGTTCTGTACCGTGGTTATGGTCATTTATTTACATAATTTTTGTATTTCAGTTTCTACCAGTTTGAATAATTTGTTTAATCAAATTAAATTATGCAAATGTTTTAAACTTAACTAATTATCCATGGTTATTTTGTGTTTCCCTATACTCTTGGCATAATATTTCTCACTCTGTTGTGTGTTTATAGCTGTTACCCTTTCAAGTGACGAGATGTAAGGAAGACTCGTAACCTCAAGTAGTAGAACCCGTACATGAATTTGATGCTGATCCGTTATTTTGTTTTTCTTTCCTTTTCTTTCTTTTGTTTTTTTTTTTTACTAAGGGCTAGTTACTGAATAAAAAATAAATAAAAGCCCTATAGATGTACTTTCTTTTATCAAAATAGTCGAATGAAGTAAATTTTATGTTTAATTATTTTCTTACTTCCATTTTGCCTCCGCCTGCGCCATTTAATTTATTAAGATTAGAAGGAATTAGTAAGTTACGATTCCAGCCCTAAGTCCCTGGAGTTGGGTCGTGACAATGTTTAATTGAATACCACATAAATATTTATAACTATATATAATTATGGTTGTATGTGATAAAATATTATTAAAAATAAATAAATAGATAACTAAATGAATATAAAAGTAATAATAATAATAATAATAATAGGAAATAGTAATAACAATAATAATAATATGCATACTAATAATGATAAGGCCAAAAGCAATTAATTGAGTAGATTTGTAAATTTTTGGAGACAAGGATGTTGCGCCACCTGTGTCGTCTAGCTCTTAGGGAGAGTGAGTCACCAATTGGAGGCATCACGATTGGGTGGTTTATCACCCAGGGGCTTGTGTGTATATAAGAGGGTTGGGGAGGAGGGGGGGTTGCGAAAGGAGTAAAGGAACGAGAGGAAAAGAAGAAGAAGAAGAAAAAAAAAAAAAGAGGCAGAGAGGAAAAAGAAAAAGGTCTCGAGAAGCCGGCTTAACTAAGAGGGAAATAGTAGGAACCAATATTACGATGAGTTATATTATATCTTGAGTCACCATAATATATTTTACGTATGTTTTGAATTACTATAATTTATTTTATACAAGTTATGTTTTATAAATAATATTTATATTTCAATTACGTTAATTATTTTCTGAACTACATTTGCTTATATTGAAATCCATGGATATGTCTGTTTAAATTTTAGAAATTATTTGACAATGATTTTGTAAACAATTATTTTCTGTAAGTATCACCATGGGAGTCCCATGCCTTGGGGGACTTAAATAACTATTGGCCTCTGTTTGGCAACTTTGTGGTTCTCTGTTTGTCATGGATCCATTGACCTCCATTCTGACTGTCACTCCTGTGACCTCTGTTCTATTTTGTTCTATATCGTGGTTATGGTTTACATAATTTCTGTATTTCAGTTTTTGCCACTTTGAATAATTTGTTTATTCAAATTAAGTTATGTAAATGTTTTAGCTTAACAAGCTATCCATGGTTATTTTGTGTTCCCTATACGCTTGGCATAATATTTCTCACTCTGCTATGTGCTTATAGCTGTTACCCTTTCAGATGACGAGATGTAAGGAAGACCCGTAACCTCATGTAGTGGAACCCGTACAAGAATTTTATGCTGATCCGTTATTTTGTTTTTATTTCATTTTCTTCCTTTTTTGTCACAACCCAACCCCAGGGGCTTAGGGCTGGAATCGCAGCTTATTAAATAATTCAAATCATAGCAAATTAAATGGCGCAGGCGGAGGCAAAATGGAAGTAAGAAAATAATTAAACAAAAACTTTAATTCATTTGACTATTTTGATAAAATTAAGTACATCTATAAGGCTTTTATTTATTTATTATTCAGTGACAGACCCTCAGTAAAAAAAAAAAAGAAAGAAAAGGAAAGAAAAACAAAATCACGGATCAGTATCAAATTCTTGTATGGGTTCCACTACATGAGGTTATGGGTCTTCCTTACATTTCGTCACCTGAAAGGGTAACAGCTATAAGCACATAGCAGAGTGAGAAATATTATGCCAAGAGTATAGGGAACACAAAATAACCATGGATAGTTAGTTAAGTTAAAACATTTACATAACTTAATTTGATTAAACGAATTATTCACAGTGGTAGAAACTGAAATACGAAAATTATGTAAATAAATAACCATAACCACGGTACAGAACAGAGGTCACAGGAGTGGACAATCAGAACAGAGGTCAATGGATTCATGACAAAGAGATGACTACAAAGTGGCCAAACAGAAGCAAATGGGTGTTTAAGTCCCCTAAGGCATGTGACTCCCGTGGTAATACTTACAAAACATAATTGTTTACAAAATCATAGTCAAATCATTTCTAAAATTTAAACAAACATATCCATGAGTTTCAATTTAAGCAAATGAAGTCCAAAAAATAATTAACTTAATTAAAATATAAATATAAGTTATAAAACATAACTTGTATAAAATAAATCATGGTAGTTCAAAACATACGTAAAATATATTATGGTAACTCAAGGTATAATATAACTCACCTTAATATTGACCCATACTATTTTCTTCTTATTTTTGCTACCTTCTCACGGCCATTCCTTTGCTCCTCTTTTTCCCTTCTATTTTTTTTTTCCTTTCGCCCTATACACTTTATAGCCCCACCCATCTCTTTATGTATATACACTGCCTAAAGGTGCATTAATGGCCCGAATTTGATGATTTGTCCTCCCTAATCGTTGACAGCCCAGATGGCTGAGGTTTTTATTCGTCCAGCACATACACAAGTTTATTCTTGCTAGATTTGTTATTGTTATTATTATTAGATTTGTTATTATTATTATTATTATTATTATTATTATTATTATTATTACTACTACTACTACTACTACTACTTTTATATTTATTTATTTATTAATAATATATTATACAACCATAATTATAGTTATATATAGTTATAAATATTTAATTAAATATTCAGGGTGTCCACATTTCTCTCATTCTAAATAGAAATTTGTCCCCAAACTTATCGTACCTTAGTTCTTGAAGAGGTGTGGCTATTTGGCTCGCATTTGACTTTCAGTTTCCCATGTCACTTCTTCGACACGATGATTCTTCCATAAGACTTTTACCAGCGGTATGGTCTTGTTTCGGAGAACTTGATCACGACGATCGAGAATTTGCATTGGTTGTTCTTCATAAGAGAGATCTTCTTGAAACTCTCAGGTCCTCATAATCAATCACTTGCTCTGAATCTCGAAGATACCACTAAAGCATCGAAACGTGAAACAGTAATAAGTTAAACAACAATTAAGGAGTAGATTGGCAAACTTTTGGAGAGAATGATTGTGACAACCCTCACCTCTGATTAGTGCTAATCTATGATTAAGCATGATAAGTAACTGATTAGAATGAAATTCTGAATTGATTGCATGAGTGTATTGTTTTAAATGCATTTCTATCTGTTTGATTACTGAATGATTTGTTCGTGTTTTAACTTCGAACTGCAAATTAAAAGGCCTTATCGGCGACCGAATCTGAAATTGATTAGTGTTATATGCTAATTAGAATTTATGTGATTTTATGGTAAGTTTAATTAAAATTTGATTTGGAATGATTCTATTGATTAAATTAGAATTATTAAAGTTAAATTACATTAGTTGAGTTAATTACCCAAATGCCATTAGTGGGCCCACTTTCATAAAAGATCTTGAGACTTGATTTTATATCATCTTGTTGCATCATCTCATCCATTTCCTCAAGGACCAATTCGAGAGAGAAAGGGAGAGTAGGAGAAAAAAACTTGAGTTCATCTAGATTTTGACTTGGAATTAGAAGAATTGAAAGGGATTTGCAAAATTGAGCTAGCACATTTGAAATTCAAGGACCTAAGGTAGGAGATTCACCTTCTTGAACTTGAAATTAAGTTGTTTCTTGCATGGTTCATGGAAAAATTGGTGTTTAAAGTCAAGAATCAATTTAAAGTGTTGTTTTGAGAGTGATTTCATGCATGCATGTTCATATCATAGCATTTTGAAGTTGTTTTTTCATGAAATCCTTACATGCATGTCCATATTTTGGTTATAGTCCCATGAATTCACCATGTCTCTCTATCAAATTGCCAATTTAATCTTGGTTTGAAGTGTTGGAATTCAAGGGAGATCATGCATGTTGCATTTAAGTTTTATTCTTGAAGTTTCTTTGAAATTGGTGTTCAATTGGCTTACCTTTGGGTTTTTGATTTTACAAATTGATCTTCAAAACAAGTTATATTGTTGGTTTTCAAGTGTTTTCCAGAAAATTGGCCCAAAAGGTTGAGTTTTGATGTGTTTAATTCTTGGTTTGAGCTTTGGGAGCAAATCTAGAAATTCCAGATTTTGGCTTCCACGCTCGAGCGACCATCTTTTTGTTCAGAGCTCCGCTCGTGCGACGGAATGTTGGCTCGAGCGTAGATTGCAAGCTCTCAGGTTTTTGGTGCACGCAGACGCACGCTCGAGCGAAGAGCTGTGTCTCACGCTCGAGCGAGCATCGAGCGGGGATTTTCAACATCCAGTACTTTTTATGTTTTTATAAAACCGCTTGAGCGACCCCTCTGTTTGGGTAAGCTTGCTCGAGCGAAGGAAGCTACGCTTGAGCGAGACCCCTGTTTTCAGCAAATTTTGAAAAGTGTTTTAAAGTACATCTTTGCATTCTCATTCCATCCTAGGCATTCATAGGCCATGTTTAAGGCATCTTAATGAGGATATTGATGTAGAACCACACCAAGTCAAGATAGGGGCTAAGTTGTTATCCCGAATGTGTAACTTAGTGTGTGTTCATCCTATTACTGTGTAGGGTTGGCATCCGAGGACGCTCATTAGCTTGCCTTTAAACCCAGTGCTCTGTGAGTAACAATGTTGGAAAGATATGTTTCAATTATAATTATTTTCTGAACGATCAACTGTAATGTTTCCTGAAGTGATACTATTTACTGAATGAATGTTTGTCCTATTTGTGAACTGTATTCGTGGCATCCATAGCAACTTACTGTTACTGCTACTGCTACTGTCACAGAGATCTCTGTCAGTTTCAATGCTTTGAACTACTACTGTTTACTGTTATGATGGCCATCAACTGACTGTTCGGTCTATTAAGGACCTACTGTTACTGTTTTGCTATTGGATGTACCACATATAACTACTATGGTTTCTAAATGACTGTTGTGGCATGAAATATGAGTCACTGATTGAATAACTGAACTACTGATGCAATTGACTATTTTAAATTACTGAAAGGACATTCATTCTCAACCCCTTTACGCATTTGTTATTCACTGGGTTTTAGCTCACTGTTTATATTTATATGTAGGTGTCCCAGGCTCCGAACCGGAGCTAGGAGCGTCGAGTTAAGCTCTTGTTTTGTCAAGCCCAACCTTTGTGCCTCACTTCGAGGTTCCAAGTCCGTTCAAGCTAAGGCTATTTTTGGGGGTGTCTCAGTCTCACCCTTCTGTCTCTGTTTTGTAATAAGTGTTTAAGACTTGACTGTACAGTTTAGTTACGGATTTGGTCCCTAATCTGGATATTTGTATATATGATGTTTGTATATATGTTTTGATGATGAATGTGGCTTGTTCATAAAAGTCCTTTTTGCATTCAGATTGTCACAGCTCATTGGACATCTTTTATTTACTGTTTGGCTTCCGCCAGCCCCTTACTCTGTATTACTGTCTTTACTGTTAAGCAGGCCCTTTGGTAATCACAAATTACTGGCCGGTTACGATGCTAAAACCCATATGGGCGGGTTTGGGTCATGACAATGATATTGCACCACCTGTGCTGTCTAGCTTTTAAGAGGAGGTGAGTCACCAATTTGAGGTATCATGACGGGGTGATTCATCACCCAGGGGTTTGTGTATATAAAAGGGTGGTGGGGCTATGAAAGGCATTATAAGAACGAGAGGAAGAGAAAAAAAAAAAAAAAAAAGGAGAAAAAGAGAGAGAAGCAAGGGAACAGTCCCTGGGTAGTTGGCAAAAAATAGGAAGAAATAGTATAAAATTAATATTAAGGTGAGTTATATTATACTTTGAGTCACCGTAATATATTTTACGTATGTTTTGAGTTACCATAATTTATTTTACGTAAATTGTGTTTTTATAAATTATATTGATATTTCAATTACATTGATTATTTTTTGAACTTTATTTGCTTAAAATAAAACCCATGGATATGTTTGTTTAAATTTTAGAAATTATTTGACACTGATTTTATAAACAAATTATTTTCTGTAAGTACCACCACGGGGAGTCCTATGCCTTGGGGGTCTTAAAATAAACTATTGGCTTCTGATTGGTCACCTTGTGGCTCTCTGTTTGTCATGAATCCATTGACCCCTGTTCTAATTGTCATTCCAGTGGGACCTCTGTTCTGTTCTATACCATGGTTATGATTATTTTCTTATATAATATCCGTATTCTGCTTTTGTTATTTAAAATTAGTTTATGTATTTTAGTTACCAAACTAATCTCTGTTTAGCCAAATAATTATCCATTTTAATTTTTGTACCCTCATGCACACTGTATAATATTTTTTCACTCTTCCATGTGCTTATAACCCCTTTCAGGTGACGTGTCAAAACCAGTGTATGGGGTAGGTATAAGGCACTTTTGTAGTCATAGTACAACTCTAGTATTGCAATCGAATAGAAGCTCCAATGTATACATTTTTGTTATACTTAGGCCCTCGTTTGGGAACAGGCTATTTTAGTAACTTTTTGGCTTTTTACGAAAAAATGTGCAGAAAAGTAGAGAGGTGATGTGACTAGTTTTTAGTTGGCTTTTTGGCTTTTTGGCTAAAATAGTCAGTCCCCAAACGAGGCCTTAAATAAAGATTTTGGGTACCCTTTTATTTTACTCTGCTGCATTATTAATTTGTTATGACTTCGGTTATTATCTTGTTGCGACGCTGAACCCTTTGGGTACTGGGTTTTGGTCCGTAAGAGGTTTACCAATGGTATGGTCCTTGTTTCGGAGAACTTGATCACAACGATCGAGAATTTACACTGGTTGTTCTTTATAAGAGAGATCTTCTTGAACTCTCAGGTCCTCATAATTAACCACATGCTCTGGATCTCGAAGATACCGCCGAAGTATCGAAACGTGAAACATATTGTGAACATTGGATAGTTTCAGGCGGTAGTGCAAGGCGATATGCTACAGGACCAATCCTTTCTAGTATCTCGAATGGCCTGATGTAACGTGGGTTTAACTTGCCCCACTTTCTAAATTGGATAACTCCTTTTGTTGGTGAGATCTTGAGGAACACATGATCCTCTACTTGGAATTCCAAGTCCTGTCTCCATGTATCTACATAGCTTTTCTGGCGGCTCTGAGCAATACAAATTCGCGGTAGGATGAGTTGGATCTTCTCACTTGTGATTTGCATGATCTCGAGGCCTAATAGTTTCCTGTCTTTGACTTTCACCCAACACAGAGGTGATCAACATCTCCTTCCATACAGAGCTTTGTACAGTGCCATTCTAATGCTTGCTTGGTAGCTGTTATTATAGGCGAATTCGACTAAAGGTAGGTGCTCATCCCAATTACCTTTGAGGCCCAACACGCATACACGTAACATGTCTTCCAAAGTCCAGATTGTTCTTTCGAATTGCCTATCTAGAAAGATCCCGATTTTGACTCGACACTTGTGGTAGTCCAAACTCGGGTTTATGGTTTCTGAATGCTGTTCATTGTCATTTTTCCTTTATTCCTCCTTAAATTTGGTTATTTGGGCATGTTGAGCATGTTTAGAACAGGTTGGTTGCTTGGTTTTCAAACCTTAGGTTGCCCAGATTTTTGGTCCTTCACTCGAGCGGCACATCCGTCCCAAATCTTGGATGTGACCAAAACGGGGCTGAGGTAAGATTTCCTCATTTGCCGGGACTCCATAAGCACTTGAAATTCTTCAATCGTCGGGCATAACTCTTATCTCCCGAAGCTAAAGACATGTATGATTGGGTTCCAACATCTAGCCGCGACATGCAGGAATGAAAAACAAAGTGGAGAACGGCTCAGTGGAAATAGTGCGTTTATATTGAAACCCTGAAAATTCACCTTTTACGAGCCATCCAAAGTTGCAATCCAATCTGAGGGTTTTTCGGCAAGAAATGGCTCCATTTGCGAAGAATTTGCAGCTGAAATGAAGAAACTACGAGGTCCAAACCTTTTGTAGAAGATAAGGCAGTAAGTGAAAGCCAACTATCAACAATTTGGAGGTTTTACGCATTGGTGGCCGGCCGGCCACCACTGATGGCTGGCAGGCCACTCTGATGGCTAATAGGCCACTGTGGGTGGCCGGCAGGCCACTCTTATGGCCGACATGTGGCCGGCAAGCTCTCTAAGTGGCCGGCAACTGTCTCGTCTATCTTGCTGTCCCCCTATGTGCTGAGAATGCTGAAAGCATGTGTTTTGTTCTGCTTTTCATGTATTTTAAGGTCTTGTTTTGAGTCCTTTTAGTTTTATCAAGTTTGCTGAGTTGTATTCAAGTTGTTTCGTTTTATTGTTTATTGAGTTGTTGCTATTTCCATTATCGAGTTGTATGTTATGTTTAGAATTTCAGTTATTGGCCAGTTCATTACCTGATTAAGACTGTTGTGACAATATAAGTATTCGATTTTCAATATCAAATTTAATCCCCATTTCATGCTAAGTGGTGCTCAGGATGCAAAATACAACACTTTTTCAAAGAAAAGCTGGTTTTTATTCTGATCATGGTTGTCTTTTTTACAAAAGTACAGTACAAGTTTTTAAAGCAAATAAAACCTGTCTAAAGCTATACAATGTGTTAACACTACTAACAAAAAGAAACTACACAAAAATACAAGAAAATCAGTGCCAGCTATCTCAAGCTCGAGAGGCCCTCTTCGTCCTCTTCTTGGGCGGGGACTCAGAGCTGTCTCCATCTGTACCGTTGTCTGATTCAGATGCCGAACTGGAACCGGAATCACCTCCACTCTCAGATCTAGAGTCGTCGCCATCTCCATTCTCAGAGGACTTAGACTTGTTTCAGCATCGTCATCACTCAGCACTGGCTCTGAAGGGCTCCTCTGGCCTCGACCACGACGTCCCTCTCGACTACGCGCTGGGGGTTGTCTCTCTCTCCCCTCTGCTGCTGGAGGAGGTGGTGATGGTGTAGGTACGACTGCTACCGTTGGTGCTCTCAGTATGGTTGGAACCTAAAAAGATACAGAATTGACGTATAAGATACAAAGTATAGTTACAAATGTAGTACAATGAAAATAGTGGAATGCAATGAGCCAGATACAGTGCAAGTATAGTACAGTGTGTCAGTGCAGCACAGCAGTGTGATATGACAAGGGGCAAAATGTATACCATAAGATGAGTATCAATGCTTTAGTCAGAATACAGTGCACAACAAGTCAGAATGCAGTGCACAACAGTGTGGAACATGATGAAATATGGGTAGAAAGTAGGGAAAGAATACCTGAATGCCATGGAGACTGAGTAGTGCCTCATTCATCAGAATCATGCTCTTGAACGAGGCTACTAGCTCGAGCAGTCCCTCAGTGTATCTCGGGGGTGCCTGTAAATGTATTGAGTATGATCAGTATCCGGAAGGAACAGATATCAGAAGGAAAATGAAGAGCTAGAGAAAATGTGGTACATATCGGAAGTGCATCGTAAGCTCGGATGTATCTATGCCCGGCTTCTGCTGGCTCAATCAGAATCTGGTACGATGTCCTGGTCGGCCTCCAGCATGTCAGTGTGGTCGAGATCTCTGACCAACTAGTAACCTATCCAGCAAAAGGAACCCCTCCAGTCCTGGCCCTCGTCCCCCGGGTCCTACTCGTCGAAGGGGCATCTGTTGCTCTAGCTGCGCGAGCATGAGCACCCGTTAAAAGAGGCATCAGATGTGTCTGGATAAATGTCGCATAATCTCCCTCCCCAGGGAAGTACTCGACGTCGAAGCCCCCGGTAAACTGAATCATCTCCTGGGATAAAAGACTCTTTGTAGCTCTCATGGATGGTGGGGGCGGTATGGGAACTATCGGTTGAAGCAAACCTAAGGTCTGGCGCACAAAACGCTCGCCTAGAAACTGGGCTCGGCAAACCGGGCCCTCGAGTAGAAGCCAAAAACGGGAAGCCCCTCGAGCTTCGGCATACTAGTCCCGGACTCTATCCGGTATCGTCGCCCAAGGCTGCCAAGCGATCTGCAAATAGAGAATGCACAGATTGTTTAGTTGCAATATGAATCAGAGCTAAAGTAAAGCAAAAACAATTGTGAATTTTGAGTTACCTCTGCGGCAGTCACTGTATCGAAGTACCGACGAAAAAATGTGAAAGTCTCCCGGGTCCTCCGCAAGCATCTCCAGTCATACCGGTGAGAGTATGGCATAGTAGGAGGCATCTCTACCTCTGGCTCTAGGGCAAGGGTTGGGAAATATGCATATACCCCTAGCTGTAAGGAAAAGGTAACAGTGAGTATACAGTGTACATAAAGTATAAACACAGGATGCAGAAAGCGGAATGTGCGTACAGTTTACAGAAAGTACAAATGCAAAATGCAGAAAACAGAATAGGTAGTACAATGTACGGAAAGTGAAAGTACAGATACAGAGGATGCAAAATGTCCAGTACAGAGAGCGCAATATATAGGTGTAAACAATGCAGTGTGCAATGTATAGACAGTGCAAAGCAAAAAGCACATAAATGGCGAGCAGAAAATGTAAAACAGAAATGTAAAGTGTACCTTCGACTCTATCTCCCCTCCTGTGGGATGTCAAGCTCATATAGCCATACAATGTGGCTAGGCCAGCACCGCCCCAATCATAAAGCCAGACCTGAGATAAGTCCACCAAAGTGCTTAGGAGATATAATCCTACAGTGTTGCACCAGTTCGGAAACAAGGTGGTGCCGAACAGGAACATCAAGAAGCCTCGGGCGTAATGCTCAATCTTTTCCGGGGTCTCTGGCTCTCTCTCTCAAAAACGCTCGGCGAACCAGCTATAGCGTACCATTCCCGGCCGGAAGAGAGATGGACGTGCTCCTAGTAGGTGAAGTCAGGCAGCCTTTCACTCACCCATGTCCATATCGTAAGGAATCTGATGACCCCCTACCTTTACGCCTGTGAGCATGGTGAAGTCATAGGGAGTCATCATCATCTCCCCAGTAGCAGAGAAGTTGAAGGAGTTGGTGGTGTCCCACCACTGCTCCACTAATGCACCAAGAAGCGGGTGACTCGCGATATGGCATGATAGACCCATGTAGAATACGCCGAAGCCGGCCTCGTCGATGATGTAGCGGACAACGGCAGGAAGCTCCATGTACCAGTCCCTCGCGGACGTGGCTCCATATCCCCTGATAGCACGAGAGTCCTCTTATGATCAAAACAGTGATATATAGTGATATGAGAACAAGCAGATGAAAAAGGCAGTGTAAGAAATACAGTGCAAGAGTATGATTAGAGCAAGAAATGCAGTAAGAGGCAAGAAGTGTCGTGTAAACATTACAGTTGAAGCAAGGAACACAGTTAAAACAAGAAGTGCAGTGCTGAAATGTAGAAAACATGAGAATACAGTGTGTACCTCGATGGCGTCGTAAGACAGATGAGAGTCCGGCTCCTGTAGCAAGAGGTCCTTTGGGGCGCATTGCGCAAATGCTCTGAAGTGCCTGATACCCCCAGGAGGGAGCACATGCGTTTGAGGATGATATGTCGTCGGATTAAAGGGTCAAATCCTGGGTGGTAATAGCACTAGCTCAGGATCCGCCTCCATCTCTAGAGACAACTAGGGTGGGATCTCCGGGGAAGCTCCGTCGTGAGGTATGTCATCGGCCATCTGGAAAGAAGATGAGAAAGTGGTCGAAAATGAGGAAAATATGTGGAAAGTGCCAAAAGTCAACCCTAAGAGAGAGAAAGTGGAGGAAAAAGTCAAAGCCCGGGAAAAGGTGCAAAACCCAAGAGAAACTCGAGAGGAATAAGCCTCACAAGGTGAAACTCCAAGAAAAAGCATCGAAATCAAATTTCAATTGGTTCAAAACGGAGTAAACAAAGAGGATTTAGCGAATAAACTTCGCGTGGGGTGTTGGAAAACACATAGAAAGCGCGAATCTAGAGAGAAGGAGCACGTAGAGAGAGGAGAAGCAATTTCGGGCATGGGGTAATGAGGAAATGAAACCCCATGCCCTATACTTAAAGACCCAAGGCAAATTAACCAATTTGCCCCAAATCTGCCACGGACGGTCGGCAGGCCACCATTGGTGGCCGGCAATGAGCACTAGTGGCCAGCAGGTGGCCGGCCGCCCCCTCTAATGGCCGGCAAGAGTTCTGAGGCTTCCCTTGGAGTCTTAATGCTGCTTGGTGTCCTTGGTCTTCAACAATTGAAGGGTTTACTCATTGTTTGGTTCAGAATGTCTCTGCGAAAACTTGAAACTGTATTTTCAATGAACGACTTTCATCACTTATCAATGTGGACGAGGTGTATCCTTTAAATACATTGCAATTCCTTCGAGAAGTGAATCGAAAGTTGCCTTTGAGTTTATTTCGCCAAGTCATGCTTTGTTATCTTACATAGAATGTGCATTTCTATTTCGTTGTTGCATAGAACATGCATTTTACTTTGTGGCATAGAATATGCATTTCACATATGTTGTTGAAAGATGTGCATCCCCACGGGCATTGCATGCTCATCTTGCATTCGTCTTGAATCATGTATGGAATTTGAACCCACTTTTACGTATAGAATATGCTCTTGTTATCAATCATGCATAGAATATGCTTATGCCTTTGTTTCTTGCATAGAACATGCTATTAACATTGTATCTCGGTTGTTTGTCTCGCATAGAACATGCATTCATACTATATTGCGCTTGTTAAGTTTCTGTTCTTCATACTACATTGTATCTCGGTGTTCACACCACCCTTCGGTTAAAAACATTCGGGTGCGTCCCGGTGTTCACACCAACCCTTCGGTTAAAAACATTTGGGTACGCCCGGTGTTCACACCACCCTTCGGTTAAAAACACTCGGGTACGCCTGATGTTCATACCACCCTTCGGTTAAAAACATTCGAGTGCGTCCTGGTGTTCACACCAACCCTTCGGTTAAAAACATTCGGGTACGCCCGGTGTTCACACCACCCATCGGTTAAAAACACTCGGGTACGCCAGGTGTTCACACCAACACTTCGGTTAAAAACATTCGAGTACGCCTGGTGTTCACACCACCCTTCAGGTGCGTCTCGGTGTTCACACTACCTTTCGGTTAAAAACACTCGGGTACGCCCGGTGTTCACACTAACCCTTTCGGTTAAAAACACTCGGGTACACCCGGTAATCACACCAATCCCTTCGGTAAAAACACTCGGGGTACGCCCGGTGTTCACACCACCCTTCGCTTAAAAACATTCGGGTGTGTCTCAGTGTTCACACCACCCTTTGGTTAAAAACATTCGGGTACGCCCAGTGTTCACACCACCCTTCGGTTAAAAACACTCGGGTATGCCTGGTGTTTACGCCACTCTTCGGTTAAAAACACTCGGGTACGCCTAGTGTTCACACCAACCCTTCGGTTAAAAATATTCAGGTGCGTCCCGGTGTTTACACCACCCCTCTTTGGTTAAAAATATTTGGGTGCCTCCCGGTGTTCACATCATCCTCTTCCTCCTTCCGTGTGCAACACGTTAGGATTTCGGTTGAAACCTCGAGTGTGCCCGACTGTCGCTCTTCGCCTTTCCTACGCATTGTGTAGTTGAGCTTGCATAATTTTCTTACGTCCTTTCTGCATGAAGTGTGGTTTGGCTCATAATTCCCATGCGTGACGTGTTTATTCGTTTATTTCTTTTCATGTTTGAGATTACAGTACCTTATTTCAGTTTGCTTGAATGTGGCATTTTCATTGCATTGCATTTGTATTTAAATGTTTCATTACAGCCTCATTGCATGATCATAAGTTATGTTCTTGCGTCATGTATCTCGCTTGCATCTTGCCCCAAAACTACGTTGGTTTGATTCTTTGAAAGGGATACGTAGGCAGCCTACGGGCGCAACCATTTGTTTTTAACTTGTTTGTTTGTCCAAGTCTTCGGCCTTGTCAAAAATGGGTCGTCTCTGGGCTTTGGCATTCACTCACATCATTCTATGACTTTCGAGTTCTGTCAAAGAGGGGCAACTGTAGACACCCCATTTTTGACCGTCTTCAGGACTTGGATGTCATCGTTGGTGCACACGATGATTGTGTCTATTTGTGCTCGTTTTGATGCTCGAAGCCCTCGGCGAAATGTCCTGTCTTTTAGCCTTCAAACCCTATCCATTCTACGCCCTGTTTTGGACCAACACTTTCAAGCTTGCAACCCTTGGTGGCTGCCGACCACCAATTGAGGTTGCCAACCACCCAAGGGGCATGCCGACCATCACTGGTGGATGGCCGGCCACATTAGTGGCCTGCCGGCCATTGATGCCTTTTTGTAGATATTTTCTTGACAGCTGTTCCAGCTGTTGGCACAATCAGCTTGATCACCATACATGTGTATGGACTGATATATCTTAGCTGAAAGCTTGTTTTTCTATAAATATGGGATCTTCTCCCCCATTTTAGAGGGTTGAAAATTTTGGAACAAAATTCTCTCTCTCTCTCTCTCTCTCTCTCTCTCTCTCTACATTTCTCTCTCTCTCTCTTGCACTTTTGTGCATACAAGTGTTGATACACTTCAAGTTTGCTTATCAACTCTTAATCAAAGTTGCTTATCTTTGGGCTAAGGTTACTTGAGACCCTCGTTGAGCTCTAGAAAGTAGTGTTGGCTTGATTTATTGCCTCATTTGTGTCTTCCCTTCAAGAGATATAACACTCTCCTTTTACACTTGTTTTGCACACTTGCTTTGCCATCTTTTACAACTGTTTTTGGCCTGGTTTTAAACTGTAAGAATCTCTATTTTTGTGGCCTAAAGGTGGTGGTTTGAGGCCATTTTCAGTTAGGGGGTGGTTCACCCTTCTTGCTTTTTTGCTTGTAA
This sequence comes from Camellia granthamiana, assembly GCA_036172215.1. Taxonomy (NCBI): domain Eukaryota; kingdom Viridiplantae; phylum Streptophyta; class Magnoliopsida; order Ericales; family Theaceae; genus Camellia; species Camellia granthamiana. The sequence goes on along the minus strand of CM069904.1, from coordinate 147,817,357 downwards.
AGCTTTTGTGCCTTTGTTCACCACTTTCAAACCAACTTTTTTGGCCCTTTTAACCATTGAATTTTAGAGGTTTTTCAGTGGTAAAAAACTCATTTTGAGGTCCAAATTTGGAGGGGCTAGCCTCCTCTCCTTGTATCTTGTTTGCATGCCTAGTTAGCTTTACATGTTAGCATGTTTTTCTAGCTTAACTTAGCTCAAGTCGAACATATTTTAGCCTTTGAAATAGCCTGCTTTAGCTCTATTTTAGGCTGGTTAGTTCATTTGAGTCTTGTTTTGCACTCATTAACTTGTACAATTTTGTCCCTTAGCCATCATGCATGGAAATTGCTTAATTGATGATTTGAGGGCCAAATGTATCACTCCTTTGAGCTTGTGTTGATGATAAGGGGTGATACATGGTACAAACAACCTATGAGAATGCCTCTTCTTTGCCCTATTTGCTCTCTGTTGCAGCAAGAAAAGGAGCATCACCAGTGGCCGGTCGACCATTATTACTGGCTGGCAAACCACCACTGTTGGACGGCACCCCTTGCTGGTGGCCGGCCAACCACCAATGAAAATTTGGCAGAAAGCTTGTCAAGCAGAGCAGAGTTGATATGGAGAAGGAGGACCAGTGCATAGGGTGTGTAACAAAGGCAATTGGAAGCAAACAACAGGCGTTCTTCGAGTGGAAACCAAGCATGCATTGGGCATCCCTCGCCTCCCGGGACCATTTGTTTAAATTTATTAGTTAATTAGTTGTAGCTAAATAATTAATGTTGTAATTATTTAAGTAGTGTAGTTAATTATTTCATATTGTAATTAATTAGCTTAGTTGCTTTGTAATTAATTAGTTAAGTATTTAGCTAATTAGTTTGATTTGTAATATTTAATTAACTTAGATAGTTAATTATTTAATTGTTTTAATTAACTAGCCTAGAGTAAGCTTGTTATTCATTGAAGTGTTGTAATAATTAGCTTAATTAGCTTAGCTTAGCTTGCCAGTTAGCTTTTGTTCATCCGGACCCTCCTTCGCGAGGGCGTAATGTTGTGTGTGCGTGTGTGTATGTCTTCCAACTCCACGTCTTTCTCCCTTGTATTTATCCTCTTTTGATGGTTTGATTAGGGACATGTGTCAATTAGCATACCTTATGCTTGCACCCATTCATCTTGTATTGCATGCACCAAGGCTCGGTGCATTATTCAAACTGCATTGCCATTTCAATATCTTATTTGAATACGTATTTAATCGCATGTTATTTAAATTGATTCATATGTCATATTAGTAGCCGAGCCTATTAATTGCATTCTTTGCATGTGTTGCATTAGGCATTTTGTATAGTTAGGAATAATACATAGTTTTCTAACCCATATCTTCCTAGCTTGGAGTATTAGGTGAGTTTTTATGCTTTAGCATACTTGCATAAATGTGAATGTTGCCATGTCTAGCTTGCTTGCCATAAGGCTATGTGCTTATTTGATAAACTGTTTGAATGCCTGTGGATGAAGGCTTGTTATTTGAATTAGAACGATTCAACAAATGTATGTTTTAAGCTCATTTTGTTGAGTGGCAAATTAATTTTAAGCCCACTATGTTTGGTGGCAAATCCGCAATCTTTAAGCTCACTTGAGGTGGCAAATTCAAATCATTTTCGCAAACAAACATGAGTTGAATTGTTCCAAATTAAGCAAACTAGTCTATACTTGCTTGTGCGCATCACATAGTAATGTTAGTTTAATAATCGGAATAAGAGCACATAATGTTTATAAAATATCATATCATGATTAGTAGAGGCTGATTTTCGATCGGGCGAGCGGGGTGCTCAATTCATGACCTTCTCCTCTCGTACCTAAGTTTCTGAGCTGAGGCAACTTTGGTGATGACGGACACGTGGCCTTTGGCACGAGTTATGGGTTTCCTAAATTTTCCTAAAAATAAAATATTTAGGTAGTGACTTTGTATCTGACAAAGCAGTCCAATTTTGGGACTTTTTTATTCAAAATCAATTTTCCAAAACGATTTGCTGGATTTGGACTCTTTGATGTTTATCAGTTTCACATTGCACTTGTGAGATTAGATTCAGAACCACGGGAGTCTGAACTCTAGGGCTTCTTTCCGAGCTTTCGAAAGGGGGCACGAAAAAGCCGAGCCACAGTTTCTAGCGACTCTGCTGGCAATTTAGAGAACTTGTCTCGAACTCATGATATGACTTTTTATTTACACTTATGTGTTTCTTTGCATTTGCATTTGCATTTGCATCGGTGTGCCTAAGTCACAGTGTTTGCCATCTGCTATTCCTGAACAGTTTGCCGAAGGCTTGCTTGGAAAAGCTTGAAAAAACGCTGACCGGTTGTGGGCTCTGCCACGATGGGAACACAATCCTTGGAACTAGACTACCGCTATACCATTTGATCATCTTTTCACTTCTCGGTGTTAGGTAGGTGTGAGAGGTATATTAGGTAGTCTTGCTGAGGTACTCCTTTTGACCAATCAGCCTAGTTGCATATCGAAAACCATAGAGACTGTTCCAAACTTGGACATGTTACTTACCCGAATTCAGGAATGTGTAAAACACTTCGCTTGAATAGCAAACCCTAGTTCCTAACGAAACTAGGACAAGGTATCATAAGGGTATTTTGGCTCTCACTTAACTGTTATGTGCTTTTAGAGTGAAACTCTATAGAAATATATGTATCAGTTGCAAATTTGGGCATTAGTTTTTGGGGGCAGAAATCAGTGTTGAGTGCAGTTCTCCAGCTTATGATTACAACTGTGTGTTGTCTGTGTCTAAGCCAGGGTGCTGTGTGGTTTCTGATTTTTGTTTTCTTTTTGCTTCATTTCTTTTTGCAAGGTAGTTTTTCACCATTGCTTCAGACGATTTTGTTACCCCCCAAGCACTCTGGACCCGTGTGAGAAGGATTTGCAGATCCGAGGATCTTGTCAGGGGACAACCGATGTTTGTTTCACTCCCACTGGTTACCAAACGGAGGAGGATCAGGCAAAATTCACCAATCCAGCAGTCACCTTTTACTTCGCCTATACCCAGTCAAGCCCAGTCTTTTACTTTTACTCCAGAAAGAGAGTATTCGCCAGTTCTGATAGCTCAACATCCCCCAGTCAGCATAGAAGATATGCTTCATCAGCTCTAGCATACCATTGAGACTATGCAGCTAGATGCTTCCCGCCAAGCTGAGGTCGCAGCCCGCCAAACAGAAGTGATAAATAGGCTTCAACAACAGTAACCCAAACCGGCAGTAGCCTCTGCATCCCATGCACCCCTAGAGGAAATTCCGACACCCGGGGTCACAGTCAATGTCCAAGAGAATATGGACATTCCGGCAGATCCGATCCCTCCTCAGACCTCTAAGGCACCAGCATACCAGACGGAGGAGCCGTTTGAATTCGAGGTTGACCCCACCGCATTAAAGGTCAACAAGCTGGAAAAACTCTTCAAGCGGGCAAAAGGCGTGAATTCAATCCCTGACATTGAGGATGGATACACAGACGCTGCAGTGACTCTGTCGGACAGGTTCAAGATGCCACATATTGACCGATTCGACGGCTCTGGGGATCCCATAATCCATTTGTGTTTATTCTCTGATATCCTACGACCAATGGGTCTCACCAGACTTCAAAAGTTGTCGCTTTTTGGCCGGACCCTGTTGGGTATAATAGCCATTTGGTACGCAAAATTGGAAGACTCTGTGAAACGAAACTGAGAAGAAATGGCCGAGGCCTTCATCGTGCAGTACTCCTATAATACCCAGATCAAGGTCACTACCCGTGATCTTGAAGTGACCCATCAAGAGCCAAAGGAGGGCTTCTCGAACTTTGTGACCCGATGGAGGGCCAAGGCCTCTGTGATGACTATTCGGCCTTCTGAAAAGGACCAAATTAGAATGGTGGTCCGTAATTTGCAAGGAAGATTATTATAGAAAATGATAGTCTTGCCTTTGTTTACATTTGTTAAGCTCTATGAAATAGGGGTTCAAATTGAGGATGCAATAAAGCAAGAGCTAATAGACCATGAGAAGGAACAGCCCAAGAGGCCCTTTACACGCAGCTCCAATGTAAACACGAATGGTAGCACCTCTGCATGGCCTTCAGATGTGAGCACGGTCACCACCACACCCAAAACTACCAACCCTTTTGCCAACACCTCCAACACAACTCCACAAACCTCAACCAGCTAGGCCCGATCTCAACAGGTCTTTACTCCACTCTATATGCCTTTATCCAAAGCCTTAGGGGTCCTAATCAGAAAGGGGCACCTTAAGCCGTTAGAACAACGCCCTCTACCAGATTCTCTCCCCCCGAAACATAACCCGGCCAAATATTGCGCTTTTCACCAGCAGCATGGTCATGACACTGATCAATGCTATAGGCTATGTCATGAGATTCAAGATCTCATTGACAATAAAGTGATAGCACCTCCCCAAAAACCCAACGTCACTACAAATCCTCTCCCACCACATAATCAAGTCCCCCCACCCCGGCATATAAACCTCATCCATACACTAGCTATCCTTTATGACCCCAGTATATACATCGCCCCTTCCCACTTACCTAAGCTGGCGTTGTTAATCCCTGAGAACACGGACTTGTGCATGGTGAACACGTCTACATTCTAACTCGAACCTGTGGTGGTGACGAAGGTAGAAGAAGATGGGTTGGTCGAGGAGAGTACAAGTTCGTTGCCTGAGGGCTCTAAGGACTTATCTGAAGAAGTGTACAACCCACACAGTTATATTGTGCCAATCAATCAAACTAAGTCGAAAGTGGTGTTGCCGACTGGGATGGAAGTTAGTGTAGTTCGAGAAGATGGACCAAGTCAAGGATTAGATGATCTAGCCGACCTGGAGGAGAATGTAGATAATTTACAGTTCTTTGATGAGCAAGATTAAGGGGACGTGCATATTGATTGGTTTGATCTGAACGAGTCAACAGACAATTCTGGGTGGCTAAGTGATGAACCCGATAGAGATAAGGAAACTGAATCGAAGCTGGAAGAACAGAAAGCGGGAACCGCTGCAATGGCCGGAACGGCCGATGGAAGGTGTAAACTGCTAGAAAACACCGGTGTAGAACAATTGGCTCAGGAACTGGGCATTGTTAGTACTGTACATACAGAGCAAGAAGCTGCACTGGAGCAGTTTGGGCAAGAAATGAGTGAAAACGATCAGAAAGCTGGAAAAGCTCAACACCCTACGAGGAATGTTTATGATAATAGAATGATCCGAACGGAGCCAGACGAGTGCTTGTCAGCTGCCAAAGGGGTTTGGTGGGATGATAACGACCTACACTTGGCCCATACCGATGAGTATTGGAGTGAAGACCTTCCTGACAACACTTGGTATATGGAAGAGGTTGACCACATGACAAGAAGTGGCCGATACTTCAAACCACCGCAATCTGGACCAACCCGAAGCCTCCGAAAATGACAAAAAAGTTGAGAAACAGAAGGAAAAGCAGTTAAAGGAAGAGGCTGTGCTAAAACAGTTGAAGAGATTTAAGCTGATATATCTATCTAGGGTCTACTTATGGCTTCGCGAGTGCACAAACAGGTTGTATTGTTGGCGATAGATAAAGCTAAGTTGTCCATCGACACCACCCTGAAACAACTGGTGGGATTAGTTTTCCAGGGAGGCACTACGCTAACTTTGACCTTTTCAGACAAGGAACTGTCACCGAAAGGCTCTGCACACAACAAGCCTCTATACATATCAGTGGAGTGTTGAGAAAAATGGATACCAGTGGTATTGGTAGATACCGGGTCAGCAATCAACGTCTGTCCTTGTCATACGGCTTATGCTATTGACCTCAAACCGGCCGATTTTGTGTCTACAGCCCAGGTGATTCGGGCGTATGATAATACAAGCATAGAGGTGATGGGGACAATGAAAATCAGAGTACAGGTTAGCCCAGCTCAACAAGACATCGAGTTCCATGTCTTGGATATTCCGGCCACTTTCAATTTACTACTTGGGCAACCCTAGCTACACCAAGTCAAGCCGTCTCTTCCACCCTCCACCAAATGCTGAAGTGCCCCCATGGAAAAGCGGTGGCCATAGTCTTCAGGAATTCATATATACATCCTCCGCCAGAGGTCACTACACCCGTGTTGGAGAATGTGCATGGCGAAGAGGATATTTTTCTTTCGGGGTTTACCTTGCCTGAGACCCGGGTAGTGTAGAATATCTTGGCTATTGATGAGGGCTTGTATGTTAGCGCCCAATTTGTATACAACATGAACAAGCTCCAACACATGCCAGGAATGGGACTGGGAAGGAGTGGCCGGAAAGGCGTTACTGCATTGGCCGATGTGCCACATAACCCGCATGCCTTTGGTCTTGGCTATACGCCCACCAAAGAGGACTAGATGAGGAAAGGGAAAAAGATGGCCGGAAAAGCTAGAGCTAAGAAGACTGGAAAGCGCTACGAACTTGTGCATAGACCAATCCGGGGAACTTTGAATGGCTATTTTGTTCGGGAGGGTGAAGACTTTCCATTTTGTGGTTTCCCCGAACCCTAGTTCAACTTTGAGAAGCAGCGGGTTCCCGACTTTCAGGTTAAAAACATTTGGGTGCGTCCCGGTGTTCACATCGTCCTTTTCCTCCTTCCGTGTGCAACACATTAGGATCTCGGTTGAAACCTCAAGTGTGCCCGACTGTCGCTCTTCGCCTTTCCTATGCGTTGCGTAGTTGAGCTTGCATAATTTTCTTATGTCCTTTCTGCATGAAGTGTGGTTTGGCTCGTGATTCCCACGCGTGGCGTGTTTATTCGTTTATTTCTTTTCATGTTTAAGATTGTTGTACCTTATTTTGATTTGCTTGAATGTGGCATTTTCATTGCATTGCATTTGCATTTAAATGTTTCATTACAGCCTCATTGCATGATCATAAGTTATGTCCCTGCATCATGCATCTCGCTTGCATCTTGCCCCAAAACTACGTTGGTTTGATTCCTTACAAAGGGATACGTAGGCAGCCTATGGGCGCAACCATTTGTTTTTGACTTGTTTGTTTGTCTAGGTCTTCGGCCTTGTCAAAAATGGGTTGTCTTTAGGCTTTGACATTCACTCACGTCATTCCATGACTTCCGAGTTCTGTCAAAGAGGGGCAACTGTAGACACCCCATTTTTTATCGTCTTCAAGACTTGGATGTCATCATTGGTGCACACGATGATTGTGTCTATTTGTGCTTGTTTTGATGCCCAAAGTCCTCGGCGGAATGCCCTATCTTTGAACCTTCAAACCCCATCCATTCTATGCCCTATTTTGGACCAACACTTTCAAGCTTGCAACCCTTGGTGGCTGCCGGCCACCAATTGAGGCTGCCGGCCATCACTGGTGGACGGCCGGCCACATTAGTGGCCTGCCGGCCATTGATGCCTTTTTACAGATATTTTCTTAACAACTGTTCCAGTTGTTGGCATAATCAACTTGATCACCATACACGTGTATGGACTGATATATCTCAGCTGAAAGCTTGTTTTTCTATAAATACGGGACCTTCTCCCCTATTTTAGAGGGTTGAAAATTTTGGGACAAAATTCTCTCTCTCTCTTTACATTTCTCTCTCTCTTGCACTTTTGTGCATACAAATGTTGATACACTTCAAGTTTGCCTATCAACCCTTAATCAAAGTTGCTTATCTTTGGGCTAAGGTTACTGGAGACCCTTTTTGAGCTCTAGAAGGTAGTCTTGGCTTGATTTATTGCCTCATTTGTGTCTTCCCTTCAAGAGGTATAACACTCTCCTTTTACACTTGTTTTGCACACTTGCTTTGCCATCTTCTACAACTATTTTTGGCCTGGTTTTGAACTGTAAAAAACTCTATTTTTGTGGCCTAAAGGTGGTGGTTTAAGGCCATTTTTAGTTAGGAGGTGGTTCACCTTTCTTGCTTGTTTGCTTGTAAAACTTTTGTGCCTTTGTTCACCACTTTCAAACCAACTTTTTTGGCCCTTTTAACCACTAAATTTCAGAGGTTTTTCAGTGGTAAAAAACTCATTTTGAGGTCCAAATTTGGAGGGGCTAGCATCCCCTCCTTGTATCTTGTTTGCATGCTTAGTTAGCTTTATATGTTAGCATGTTTTTCTAGCTTAACTTAGCTCAAGTCCAGCATGTTTTAGGCCTCGTTTGGGAACAGGCTAATTTAGTAACTTTTTGGCTAATTGGCTAAAAAGGTTGGTAAGAAAAACCTGTATGTTTGGGCCAACTTTTTGGCTAATTACGAAACGACGTGCAAAAAGTAGAGAGAAAAGGGAATCTTTGACTTTTTGGTATGGGTTGTTGGCTTTTTGGCTAAAAAGGTAACTTTTTGGCTAATTGGCTATTTTAGCCTCTTGCCAAACGAGGCCTTAGTCTCTGAAATAGCCTACTTTAGCTCTGTTTTGGGCTGGTTAGTTCATTTGAGTCTTGTTTTGCACTCATTAACTTGTACAATTTGGTCTCTTAGCTATCATGCATGGAAATTGCTTAATTGATGGTTTGAGGGCCAAATGTATCACTCTTTTGAGCTTGTGTTGATGATAAGGGGTGATATATTGTCATGACCCGAACCCGCCCCCTATGGATTAAGGTCATAACCAGCCAATAATCAGGGGATTACTTATGGCCTCAAACCTGATTAAACATATTTCAACAGAGTTAAGGGGCCAAGACGGAAGCAAACTTGAAAATTTTGTCCATAGTGCTATGCTTACATGGCACGCCAAAACATTTCGCATGTACTCATTTATAACCCACATCAAAAGGGAAATAACATAGAATTTTTACACAACAGGATTATTAAAGTCATAGTCAGCCAAACCAAAAGTTTATGTACATGGTGATATAACATTTTCACCAAATTAACAAAAAAGAAGACAAAAGGAACAAAACAAGTCTCGTGCGTGAGACATTTGGGCTGACTCCTCAAAACTTGACTCTTTCTCACATACTTCACCGAGGCTAGGTTTGGACATCTCTTGGCTCACCTATATACACATGAATGAGAGTAAGTGAAAGCCCAGTGAATAATATCTAATAAAGAAGGTACATGAATGAAATTCGGAACAGATATATCAAACGGCCTTAGGCCCATTCATGTTTCTATTTGGTACATTAAACAGCTTCAAGCCCGAACATATCAAACGGCCTCTAGCCCACTTCATCCTTAACAAGTGGCCTTGGGCCCAATTCATTCATGTCAAACGGCCTCGGGCCCAGTTTCACTCTTGTCGAGCGGCCTTTGGCCCAATCATTCATGTCGAACGGCCTTTGGCCCAATCATTCATATCAAACGGCCTTTGGCCCAATCGCTCATGTCAAACGGCCTTTGGCCCAATCGTTCATGTCAAACGGCCTTTGGCCTAATCATTCATGTCTAATGGCCTTTAGCCCAATCGTTCATATCAAACGGCCTTTGGCCCATTCATTCATGTCAAACGGCCTTTGGCCCAATCATTCATGTCTAATGGCCTTTGGCCCAATTGTTCATGTCAAATGGCCTTTGGCCCATTCATTCATGTCAAACGGCCTTTGGCCCAATCGTTCATGTCTAATGGCCTTTATTTAATCATATAGCGTAACGAATATTTGTCCACAATTCAAATTAACAAACTTATAAAACTCATACGAAACTCAAATAGGAGTAAGCAATTGGACAAATAGCATACTTTAAAATATCTTTACTAAGATATTACTCACAGTGTTCTGCCTGTGGATTCGCCCTTGTGCTCAACCCTACACATTACATAACACATATTGGGTCACAAACGATTCAATCCATTTTTAATTTATTTCTTTCTCTTAGGTATCTTTCTTATCCTTTTAGGTCAAATACAAAGCTCAATGCATGTTTAAGAGTGCTTAGAAATGGAAGAGAACAGAAAATGAAACTCAAAACACCTTTTTAAAATTTCTGAAATAGGGCTCTCCGCTCGAGCGCAGATTTAGCCGCTCGCGCGGACCCCTCTAGTCTACAAAAGTACTGGTTACCTAATTTTTGCGCTCGAGCGTGACTTCGGACGCTCGAGCTGAGAGTCAAACATGTGACTGGGAGCTCGAGCGTAACTCCTCCAGCTCGAGCGGACATGAATGTCTGCAAAACTTCTGGGAGCTAACATTTTACGCTTGAGCAGCGCATTCCCTGCTCGAGCGAACTTGACGAATTCTGGAATTTCCAGAACTGAATTTGAAGCTCAATCTCGATGTTCAAGGCCCAAAACTCATGTTTTTTATACAAAAGCATGGAAGGACATTGTATAACATAAGAATATAGGTAATTTGAAACCAATTGTCCAAAATCATGGTTCATCTCTCAAATCATTTCAGATTCTTCTTGTCAATTTCAAAACTCAAATAATCAAACTCCTTACTTGCATGAATCTTGCATGCATGTGAAATATTGGCTTCAATTCCATTTCAAATGGTACAAGTGGTGTTCAAAATCATGAAGCTACACAAAATTATGCATGCATGTGAAATTTGGTGCTCAATTCTTCATGTTCAACATGATTCATGCTTGAGTATGTAAAATCATGGCAATTCTATACATACATGTGCATATAGACTTCAAATTCTTCATATTCATGTTAATTCTTGTTCTTGATTACCACTTAGCTTGAATTCACAAAATTACAAACTCAAACTCATGAATTCATATCCAATTACTCATCTATGAACTCCAATCTTTCTAATTCTAGCTAGTTCTTAAGTTAATCTTCAAAATCTTCAAGTTTCTTGATCAATTCTCCAATTGCCCTCACTCTTTTCTCTAATCGACCCTCTCTCTCTCTAGAGTAATCTCAGCCAAATGAGAGAAATGAGCTCAAAAACAATGCTCATAAGTGTAAATAGGCCACTTATACATGTTTGCCTAATCAATTTTGATTAAGGCTAATTAGTTGAGCCTAAATTAATCAATTTAATCTAATTATTTTGATCCAAATCAATTTTCAATTAAACTTCACCGTAGACTCTAAAAATTACGCTAATCACAATAGCGTAGTCAATTTCAATTTCTGTGGCTGATAAGGCCTTCAATTTTCAGTTCACAACAATAAATTGAACAGATTTTCCTACAGTGAACAAATATAAGGCCAAATCCATATATAATCATGCAATTAACACCCAAATTCAAATTAATCACATAATCACGATTAATTAACTTAACACAAGACAGGGTTATCACATACATGGTACAAACAACCTATGAAAATGCCTTTTCTTTGCCCTATTTGCTCTTTGTTGCAGCAATAAAAGGAGCATCACCAATGGCTGGTAGCCACCACTGTTGGATGGCACCCTTTGCTGGTGGCCGGCCGGCCACCAATAAAAATTTGGTAGAAAGCTTGTCAAGCAGAGCAGAGTTGATCTAGAGAAGGAGGACCAGTGCATAGGGTATGTAACAGAGGCAATTGGAAACAAAATAATGGGCGTTCTTCGGGTGGAAACTGAGCATGCATTGGGCATCCCTCGCCTCCCGGGACCATTTGTTGAAATTGATTAGTTAATTAGTTGTAGCTAAATAATTAATGTTGTAATTATTTAAGGAGTGTAGTTAATTAATTCATATTGTAATTAATTAACTTAGTTGCTTTGTAATTAATTAGTTAAGTATTTAGCTAATTAGTTTGATTTGTAATATTTAATTAGCTTAGATAGTTAATTATTTAATTATTTTAATTAACTAGCCTCGAGTATGCTTGTTATTCATTCGAAGTGTTGTAATAATTAGCTTAATTAGTTTAGTTTAGCTAGCTAGTTAGCTTTTGTTCATTTAGACCCTCATTCGCGAGGGCGTAATGTTGTAATAAGTGTACATGCGTGTGTGTATGTCTTCCAACCCCACGTCTTTCTCCCTTTTATTTACCCGCTTTTGATGGTTAGATTAGGGACATGTTTCAATTAGCATACGTTATGCTTGCATCCATTCATCTTGTATTGCATGCATCGAGGCTCGGCGAATCATTCAAACTGCATTGCCATTTCAATATCTCATTTGAATACGTGTTTAATCGCATGTTATTTAAATTGCTTCATATGCCATATTAGTAGCCGAGCCTATTAATTGCATTCTTTGCATATGTTGCATTAGGCATTTTGTATAGTTAGGAATAATGCATAGTTTTCTAACCCATATCTTCCTAGCTTGGAGTACTAGGTGAGTTTTTATGCTTTAGCATACTTGCATAAATGTGGATGTTGCCATGTCTAGCATGCTTGCCATGAGACTATGTGCTTATTTGATAAACTGCTTGAATGCCTGTGGATGAAGGCTTGTTGTTTGAATTGGAACGATTCAACAAATGTATGTTTTAAGCCCACTTTGTTGAGTGGCAAATCAGTTTTAAGCCCACTATGTTTGGTGGAAAAGTCAAACCATTTTCACAAACAAATATGAGTTGAATTATTTCAAATTAAGCAAACTAGTCTATACTTGCTTGTGCGCATCACGTAGCAATGCTAGTTTAATAACCGGAATAAGAGCACATAATGTTTATAAAATATCATATCATGATTGGTAAAGGCGATCTTCGATCGGGCGAGCAGGGGTGCTCAATTCATGACCTTCCCCTCTCATACCTAAGTTTTCGAGCCGAGGCAACTTTGGTGATGACAGACACGTGGCTTTTGGCACGAGTCATGGATTTTCTAAATTTTTCCAAAAATAAAATATTTAGGTGGCAACTCTGTATCTGATAAAGCAGTCCAATTTTAGAACTTTTTGATTCAAAATCAATTTTCCAAAATGATTTGCCTGATTTGGACTCTTTGGTGTTTATTAGTTTCACATTGCACTTGTGAGATTAGATTCAGAACTACGGGAGTCCGAACTGTAGGGCTTCTTTCTGAGCTTCCGAAAGGGGGCGCGAAAATGCCAAGCCACAAACGCTGAACCTCAGGGTACCGGGTTTGGGTCGTGACAACCTTTGTCATGACCCAATCCTAGGGGCTTAGGGTTGGAATCGCAACTTACTAATTAATTCTAATCTTAATAAATTAAAAGGCGCAGGCGAAGGCAAAATGGAAGTAAAAAAATAATTAAATAGAAAATTTACTTCATTCGACTATTTTGATTAAAAAAAGTATATCTATAGGGATTTTATTTATTTTTTATTCAGTGACCGGCCATCAGTAAAAAAACAAAAGGAAGAAAAGGAAAGAAAAACAAAATAACGGATCAGCATCAAATCCTTGTACAGGTTCCACCACATGAGGTTACGGGTCTTCGCTACATCTCGTTACCTGAAAGGGTAACAGCTGTAAGCACACAATAGGGTGAAAAATATTATGCCAAGAGTATATAAATAACCATGGAAAGTTAGTTAAGCTAAAACATTTACATAACTTAATTTGATTAAACAAATTATTCAAAGTGGAAGAAATTGAAATACGGAAATTATGTAAATAAATGACCATAACCACGGTACAGAACAGAATAGAACAGAGGTCATATGAGTGACAATTAGAACAGAGGTCAATGGATCCATGACAAACAGAAGATCACAAAGTAGCCAAACAAAAGCCAATGGTTATTTTAGTCCCCTAAGGCATGGGACTTACAAAACATAATTGTTTATAAAACCATTGTCAAATAATTTCTAAAAGTTAAACAAACATATCCATGAGTTTCAATTTAAGCAAATAGAGTTCAGAACATAATTCAAATATTAATATAATTTATAAAACATAAATTGCGTAAAATAATTTACGGTAACCCAAAACATACGTAAATATATTATGGTGACTTAAGGTATAATATAACTCACCTTAATATTATTCCTTACTATTTCTTCCTATTTTTTGCCAACTACCCGGGACTGTTCCCTTGCTCCTTTCTCTTTTTCTCCTTTTTTTTTTTTCTTCTTCATTCCTATACTGCCTTTCGCAGCCCCACCACATGAATTGAATTATTTTAATGTTGAGTATCGGACCGTATGAGAATTTAATTAAATATCCGATTCAGTTTAGTAAATTTGAAATTTTATTAATTGGGTCCAAATTGGGGTTGATTAAGTTATAAAAAGAAAACAAAATAAATAAATAAATAATAATAATAATACTACATAGCTATATATGTTAAAGATGTAATTTAATTTGGCGTTGGGTTATCAAAAGTATGATTAATATATTGTTTGGGGCCAAATCAAAACAACTATGACATTATGATACTAGTTGGGGCCAAGTAAGAATATAAGGAAAGATATGCAAGTTGGCTAGAAGCTTGTAATTAGGCTACCTATGAAGGCTAAGTAAGTAGGAGAAATGAATCACCAATTAGGGTGATGATTAAGGAATGAGTCATCACCAAAGGCTCAAGTATAAAAAGGAGGGTTTGCTTAGGATTTGCTCAAGATCAAGAGAAAAAGGGGAAAAAATAATAAAGGGAAAATATACTGCCAAAGGTAACTATTAGGTAAAATGGTCTTTAACAGTGGAAAGTAAGAGTGAGGAATCACTATTAAGGTGAGTTATATTATATCTTGAGTCACCATAATATATTTTACGTATGTTTTGAGTTATCATAATTTATTTTACGTAATTTATGTTTTATAAATTATATTAATATTTTGATTACGTTAATTATTTTGTCACGACCCAAATCTGGTACCCGAAGGTTCGGCGTCACAACAGGACAATAACTGAAGTCATAACAAATTAATAGTGCAGCAGAGTAAAATAAAAGGGTACTCAAAACTTTATTTAATAAAAGGGTTTGTCATGGATCCATTGACCTCTGTTCTAATTGTTACTCCTGTGACCTCTGTTCTATTCTGTTCTGTACCGTGGTTATGGTCATTTATTTACATAATTTTCGTATTTTAGTTTCTGTCACTTTGAATAATTTGTTTAATCAAATTAAGTTACATAATTGTTTTAACTTAACTAATTATCCATGGTTATTTTATGTTCCCTATACTCTTAGCATAATATTTCTTACTCTGCTGTGTGCTTATAGCTGTTACCCTTTCAGGTGACGAGATGTAAGGAAAACCCGTAACCTCATGTAGTGGAACCCGTACAAAATTTTGATGCTGATCCGTTATTTTGTTTTTCTTTCCTTTTCTTCCTTTTGTTTTTGTTTTTGTTTTTTTTTTTTACTAAGGGCCAACCACTGAATAAAAAAACAAATAAAATCCCTATAGATGTACTTTCTTTTATCAAAATCGTCGAATGAAGTAAATTTTCTGTTTAATTATTTTCTTACTTCCATTTTGCCTCCACCTATGCCATTTAATTTATAAAGATTAGAATTAATTAGTAAGTTGCGATTCTAACCCCTAAGCCCCTGGGGTTGGGTCGTGACAAAGGTGGTTTCAGAGCAATGGTTAGAAATAATAAATAAAATAAACTAAGAAATAAATATTTACCTGCAGCGTTAGTCCTTTTCTGTAAAATCTCACGTTTATTCTGGTGATGTAGGAATGTCCGAGATTAACCTTGATGAGGCATTTTGGGAGAAGCTCGGGGCTATTAATTTGGAGGATATTTTAGCAGAGCACCCCGCTCCCGCCCCTGCCCCTGCCCCCGCCTCACCGGAAAGATAGGGAGACTCCGAGGATATAATTAAGAGATTGCATCCAGGCTTTGCCCAATTGATAGGTCGGCCAATATATATACAGACCAATCCTACTGACGTACCATACTTATTGTGGAGGCAGAGCTATGCCAACATGCATAGACGCTTTCTCGGACCCACCTATGTCCTCAGCCTTACCCCAGGATATGACCGCCCGCACTACACCATTGGCCTTTTGCCCCCAGATTTTGTTGCATGAAAGGGAAATGTGTACCCCGAGGAATACATCTTTACCAATGTCCCTAACCCATTGGAAATTATTAATATTCAAAATATTGTCTTTAGCATTGACTTATCATACCTTGAGATACCTAGATGGATTGTTGATCGAGTGTTTTGGGGATACATGTAGTTTGTCCCCATCTTTACAGTCTAGGCAGCGTGGATGTGTTTTGGTGTAGTACAGTTAGGGTGGGAATTTGAGCTTTTTATACAGCACTACTTTCCATAGTTGTTTGAGCCACCACTCTAGATTTTGGAGACGAAAATTCTTTTGTACGCTAACCATGATGCGTTCGGATCCTCTTTTTTTTTTTTGTACTACATGTATGAGACACTAACATATTTTGACTTTTGGACAAGGATGTCATATTAATTGTAAAAATAGGTAAGTGGGTATTTTATACATATTGCATTATGGATATAATGCCTCGTTTATTACTTTGTAGAATGACCAATAATGATAACGGAAGTGAATCATCAGTTAGTGGCACTGAATCGATAGAAAGAATCATGGAAAGGGCGGACGAACCCATCTGCTCCTGTAGGGAGTGCTAGTATGGGAGCTGACACAAGTTGACTTTTTAATTCTTGGAAGCAACGCTCCTGTTTGTCAATCCATTCAAGGGGTATGTTCTTCTGAGTTAGTTGGGTCAAAAGTGATGCTATTTTGGAGAAATCTTGCACGAAACATCGGTAATAGCTAGCTCGACCCAAGAAACTTTGAATTTCTGACACATTAATAGGTCATGGCCAGTTTACGATTGCTGTAACTTTTTGGGGGTCAACCAAGATGCCATCTTTGTTAATGACGTGACCGAGGAAGTGTACACTAGTGATCCAGAATTCGCATTTCTTCAACTTGGCATAAAGTTTGTGATCACGTATTGTTTGTAGAACCGTTCACAAGTGCTGCTCATGGTCTTCTAGTGACTTGGAGTATATGAGGATGTCATTAATAAAGACGATGACGAACTCATCAAGATAAGGTTTGAACACTTGGTTCATGAGGTCCATGAAGGCTGCTGGAGCATTTGTAATGCCAAATGGCATGACGAGAAACTTGTAGTGCCCGTAATGGGTTCTGAAGGCAGTCTTCGATGCTTTCGGTAGTTGGTGATAGCTAGAAAGCAAGTCAATTTTTTAGAATACTTGGGCGCCTTGAAGTTGATCAAACAAGTCATCAATTCATGGCAGAAGGTACCGATTCATAATAGTGACCTTGTTTAGCTCCCGATAATCAATGCATAACCTCATCGTGCCATCCTTTTTCTTTATGAATAGTACTGGAGGGTGAGGTACTAGGTCGAATGAAACCTTTGTCTAGGAGTTCCTGGAGTTGAGTCTGCAGATCTTTCAATTCCGTCATTGACATGAGGTAAAGGGCTTTTGATATTGGTTAGGTACCAAGTTGAGTTTCAATGGTGAATTCAATTTCCCGGTCAACCGGGGTACCAGGCAGATCTTCAGGAAAGATATCCAGGAATTCTCGAACCACGGGGATTACATCAACAGTGGGGACCTCTTTTTGTGTATCGATCACATAACAAATATAACTACAACAACCCTTTCTTAGAAGTTGTTGGGCTATCATGGAGGATATAATACAGGGAGGGTTGGAAACTCCAGTCCCATTAAAGACAAGCTCGGGTTGGTTTGGTAACTTGAGGAAGACCTTTTCGGCTTTACAATCAATAGAGGCATGGTTGACAGCCAGCCAATCCATCCCTAAGATCACATCAAAGTTCCCAATGCAGAGGGAAATCAAGTCTCCGTATAAGGTTTTGCCTTTTAAGGATATAGTACATGATTTGTACACATCAATACTATAGACAGAATTACCAAAAGGAAAAGACACAGAAAATATATATCCTAAGGGTTCGGGTATTGATGCCAACTTAGCAGCAAAGTGTGGTGCAACAAAAGAATGAGTTGACCCAGAGTTAATGAGGACATGAGCTAAATGACCATAGACAGAAACTATACCTGACACAACATTTTCGATAACTTTTGGTTTTCCAGGTACCAAGGCAAAAGCCCTTCCTTGGCTTTTTTTGTCCTTTCTCTCTCTTCCAGGTCCTGCGGGTTTTCTGACTGGGCCAAAGGGGCTGGCTGTAGGATTGGTCAGCTTTAGACAATCCCTCAGCAAGTGGCCAACTTGACCACATTTAAAGCATACTCCCGTGTCTCGATGGCATTGTCCCCAATAAGCCCTTCTACACGTAGGGCAAGTTGGAATGGTGCCACCTTTGGGGTTAGTAGAGCCTTGATTGCCAAAGCTAGTTGTGCCCATATTCACCCTCTTGGGAGGTGCAACACCGGATCTTCTGTTATCACTTTTCCAGAATCGCTTCTTCTGGCTTGGTTTCCCATAACACGATGCTTTAATCCCTTTTCCTGTAATGTTCACTCAGTCTACCACTTTCGCATTGGTTGGCAGTTTCAAAACCTCAAGCCTATCTTTGATTTCAGCATCTAATCCTGGTTCGAATTTTCTTGCTTTTCGAGCTTCAGTGGGGATGATATATGTCGCAAACCGATCGAGCTATGTGAACTTGCTCTCGTATTCGGCCACCGTCCTGGTTCCTTGCTTTAGATGTATGAATTCCGACACCTTTTGTTCCTGCAACGAATCTAGGAAGTATTTTGCATAAAATACTTCCAAGAATCTTGCCCAAGTCATAATTTCTTCTTTCTCTAGGGTGAGAAGCCACCATTCCTGCATATTATCTTTGAAAGTGAAAGTGGCGAAAGTTACCTTCTGTCTTTCCGTGTAGGGTAAGGTGCGAAAAATCTTTTCCATGTCTTTAACCCAAGTGTCTGCTACCATTGGGTCAGGACCGCCGGTAAATGTGGTGGGTTTCAGATCCTGGAACTGTTTTATGGTAACTGGCTCTTCTCGTCATTCTGGCATCCCATTGTTGACGTTGGTCTGCAAGGCTTGCAAAAAGTTAGTAACCGCTCTTTCTATGATTCTTTCCATCGATTAAGTGCCACTAACTGATGATTCGCTTCCGTTACCATTTTTGGCCATTCTACAAAGTAATAAACGAGGCATTATATCCATAACACAGCATTGATAGATAAGCATATATAGCGCAATATATATAAAATACCCACTTTACTATTTTTACAATTAATATTACATCCTTGTCCAAAAGTCAAAATATGTTAGTGTCTTAGCCCTGTGGTATAACAACAACAACAATAACAACAACAACAAAAAGGGGATCAGAATGCATCATGGTTAGCGTACGAAAGAATTTTCGTCTCCAAAATCTAGAGTGGTACGTCAAACAACTATGGGAAGTAGTGTTGCATAAAAAGCTCAAACTCCCACCTTAACTATACTACACCAAAACACATCCACGCTGCCTGGACTGTAAAGATGGGGACAAACTGCATGTATCCCCAAAACACTCGATCAACAATCCATCCAAGTATCTCAAGGTATGATAAGTCATTGCTAAAGTCAACATTTTGAATATTAATAATTTCCAACGGGTTAGGGACATTGGTAAAGATGTAGTCATCGGGGTACACATTTCTCCTTCTTGCAACAAAATCTAGGGGCAAAGGGCCAATGATGTAATGCAGGTGGTCATATCCTGGGGCAAAGCCGAGGACACGGGTGTGTCCGAGAAAGCGTCTGCACGTGTAGGCACGTGTAAACACCCCATTTTTGACGGCCCTTACGACTTGGACGTCATCGCTTGCACACCCAATGATGAGTGTATATGTTTGTCAAGTGCTCGAAGTCCTCAGCGAAATGCCACAGCTTTGAGCCTTTCTAACCTTACACCCCTGTTGCCTTGTTTTTGGACCAAAACCTTGGATCTTCAAGCCTGCAACCCCTAGTGGCTTGCTAGCCACTTCTTTAGGCTGTCGGCCATCACTTCTGGTTGCCGACCAGCCACTAATGTCTTTTGCAGATATTTTGTGACAGGTGTGCCAACTGTTTGCACAGATGCTTGCATCTGCTCCCACGTGTATGGTTAGATGTTTATGAGGGAGATTTATGTTTGTCTATATATAGAGAGCCTCCCCTCTTGCTTTGGGGTTAGAAAAATTTTGGAACAAAATTGTTTCTCTCTCTCTTGCAAATTTCTTAACCTTTGCCTATACACTCTTAACCAAACCTCTCCATCTTTGAACTGAGGTGTCTTTGAGCCTTGTTTGAGCTCTTGAGGGTGTGTTTGTCTTGGTTTATTTCTTGAAATTGGATCTTCTCTTCAAGAGGTATAAAGCTTTGCCTCTTTACTTACTTTATTCACTCTTTTTCTTGCTATTTTCCAATTGTTTTTGGGCCGTAAAAACTCTGTGTTTTTGGGCTGAAACTTGGGTTTTAAGGTCAATAAAGGTTGAGGGGTGGTTCACTCTTCTTTATACCTTGCTCTCAAGGCCTTTCCCCTTGTGTTTCCCACCTTTACACTATCTTTTTTTGAGCATTTAAACATTGATTTTTAGAGTTATTTCATAGGCTAAAATCATATTTTGAAGTCCAAAATTGGAGGGGTTAGCCTCCCCTCCTTGTATTTTGCTTATTAGCCTAGCATAATCCATGTTTTAGCTTATTAATCTAGCCATTTTTGTCTTAATTCCAGTATTTTTAGGACTGTTTTTAGACTGTTTTAGGACTATTTCCAAGTGTTTGTTGCATTTGAGCTTTGTTTTGCATGCTTATAGTGTAATTGTCCTCATGAGTTTAGTGTTTTAGGCCTTAGACACCATCTTATTTGAGTTGATTGTATTTATTTATGGCTTTCCATACTTGTGATCACTCTTAATCACCTCTGCAACCTCTCTCTTTTCTTGACTTTTGTTTTGCTTTGAAAGTGGTTTCAAACTATTTGTTTGTTTAAGCATGAGATTGAGATGTCATGCTTAATGGTTTAATCCCTTTGGGGGTTCATTACCAATGGTATGATGTCTCTTTCATGCCTAAAGAAACTCTTGGTTTGAGCCCTTTTTCCATTAGAGGATGTAAATTCACCCTTTGGACTCAACTGACTAAAGAATGGTTGGTAAACTAAAATGAAGTAATAAAATTGAGGCTAAAAAAAGGTGTAAGATAATAACTTGTTTGGGTTCAATCGGACGTTAATTAAACCCTTAAGCCTTGAGTTGTTTCATACTCATTAGTGATGAAAACGGTTCAAGATTCATTGTCAATTACTTCCCTTGATCTTCATAATAGGGAAGTGGTTTTGAGAGTCTTTTTTTTTATTGCATTTATTGAACTTGCACATGTTGGTTCGTAGGCCATCATGCAATGAAATTGCATAGATTGATGGTTTGTGAATCAAGTTTTACTACTCCTTTGAGTTGTTCAAATGATAATGAGGGGTAAATTATGCAAACAAACCATTGAGAATACACGGTCTCTGCTCTATTTGCTCTCTGTTGCAGTAGGGAAGTTCTATCCTCAGTGGCCGGCAGGCTCCTATTGGTGGCCGGCAGGTTATCTTTTGTGGTTGGCAGGCCACCTTCAGTGGACGGCAGGCCCTCTGTCGGCCACCAGTGCAAAATCCAGCAGTGTACTTCCCCAACAAAGTAGAGTTGGTCTGGCAAGTGTTCTACTGTGCAACAAAGACATTCAACTGCAAAAATAATGCCTTTCTCGAGTGGAAACCACATTCATGCATGAGCCCTCCATCGATCCTTGGGATCCGTGTTGTCTATATTAGTGTTAGGATTAAAATAGTGGCTTTGTAATTAATTAGTTGGAATAACTAATTTGCTTCATGTTGTAATTATTTTAATTAGCTAGAATAGTTCGGTTTGTAATAATTAGTTAAGTAGTTTAGCTATTTATTCATTTGTTTTGTAATAATTAACTTAGCTTTAATTAGTTAGCTAGTTAGTTTATTTGAACTCTCCTTCGTGAGGGCGCAATGTTGTAATAATATGTATGTCTTCCAACCCCATGTCTTTCTCCCTTTTATTTCCTAGATTATGATGGTTAGTTTAGGACATCACGTTTTGTTTAGCATACTTTATGTTTGCATCCACTTGTATTGCATGCATCGAGGCTCGGTTCATCATTCTATCTTGCATTGTAGTTTAAAATACTTCTTTAAATACGTGCTTAGACCGCATGCTATATCAAATTGATTCATATGCCATATTAGTAAGCCGAGCCTAGTAATTGCATATCGCATGTGTTGCATTAGTCATGCTACATAGTTAGGAATCATGCATTTTTCTAACTCTTTCATTTTTTTTGGCTTGGAGTACTAAGTAAGCCTTTACTCGCTTTAGCATATTGCATGTGTGTGATTGTTGCCATGTTTTAGCATGCTTGCCATGAGGCTAAATGCTTAAGTGATAAATTGCCTAAATGCCTGTGGATGAAGGCTAGTTGCTTGAATTGGAATAATTTGAGTAATGTTCATATGCGATCACTTTTTCAAGGGGTACATATTTCCAAACAATTTTCAAAACAAAACATGAATCAAAGTGTTCCAATTCTTGCAATTTAGTCTATACTTGTGTGTGCGCATCACATAGTAATGGTAGCCTAATAATCGGAACAAGAGCATATAATGTGGATAAGAATTATATCAAGATTAGCAGAAGCCGATCTTTGATCGGGCAAGCGGGGGTGCTCAATTCATGACCTTCCCCTCTCGTACCTAAGTTCCCGTACCGAGACAATCTTGGTGATGACGAACATGTGGCCTTTGGCACGAGTCATGAGTTTCTTAAATTTCTAAAAAATATTTAGGTGGCGACTCTGTATCTGGCAAAGCAGCCCATTTTTGGCAATTTGATTCAAAATCAATTTTGTAAAAGATTTTCCGGATTAGGACTCTTTTGTATTTATCTATTTCACATTGCACTTGTGAGATCAGATTCAGAATCGCGGGAGTCCAATATTGTAGGGCTTATTCGTCTTTCGAAAGGGGGCGCGAAGAAGTTGAGCTGCAGTATGGCTCTGCCTCCACAATAAGTATGGTACGTTAGTAGGATTGGTGTGTATATATATTGGCCGACCCATCAATTGGGCAAGACCTGGATGCAATCTCCTAACTATATCCTTTGAGTCTCCCCATCCTTCCGGTTAGGCAAGGGGCGGGATGCTCTGCCAAAATATCCTCCAAATTAATATCCCCGAGCTCCTCCCAAAATGCCTCATCAAGGTTAATCTCAGACATTCCTACATCACCAAAATAAACGTGAGATTTTACAGAAAATGACTAACGTTGCAAGTAAATATTTATTTCTTAGTTTATTTTATTTATTATTTCTAACCATTGCTCTGATACCACATTTGTCACGACCTAACCACAAGGGCTTAGGGCTGGAATCGCAACTTACTAATTAATTCTAATCTTAATAAATTAAATGGCGCAGGTGGAGGCAAAATGGAAGTAAGAAAATAATTAAACATAAAATTTACTTCATTCGACTATTTTGATAAAAGAAAGTACATCTATAGGGCTTTTATTTATTTTTTATTCATTGACCGGCCCCTCAGTTAAAAAAAAAAACAAAATAGCGGATCAGCATCAAATTCTTGTACAGGTTCCACTACATGAGGTTACGGGTCTTCTTTACATCTCGTCACCTGAAAGGGTAACAGCTATAAGCACATAGCAGAGTGAGAAATATTATGCCAAGAGTATAGGGAACACAAAATAACCATGGATAATTAGTTAAGTTAAAACATTTACATAACTTAATTTGATTAAACAAATTATTCAAAGTGGCAGAAACTGAAATACGAAAATTATGTAAAAAAATGACCATAACCACGGTACAGAACAGAACAGAGGTCACAGGAGTGACAATCAGAACAGAGGTCAATAGATCAATGACAAACAGATGACCACAAAGTAGCCAAGCAGAGGAAAATGGTTATTTAAGTCCCCCAAGGCATGGGACTCCTGTGGTGGTATTTACAGAAAATAATTGTTTACAAAATTATAGTCAACTAATTTCTAAAATTTAAACAAATATATCCATGGGTTTCAATTTAAGCAAATGAAGTCTAGAAAATAATTAACGTAATTAAAATAAATATAAGTTATAAAACATAACTTGTATAAAATAAATTATGATAGTTCAAAATATACGTAAAATATATTTTGGTGGCTCAATGTATAATATAACTCACTTTAATATTGATCCTTACTATTTTCTTCTTATTTTTGCTACCTTCTCATAGTTGTTCCTTTGCTCCCCTTTTTCCCTTCTATTTCCTTTTCCTTTCGCCGTATACACTTTACAACCCCACCCATCCCTTTATATATATACACAGCGTAAGGGTGCATTAATGGTCCGAATTTGCTGATTCATCCTCCCTAATCCTAGACAGCCGAGATGGTTGAGGTTTTATTCGTCCAGCACATACACACGTTTATTCTTGCTAGATTTGTTATTATTATTGTTATTATTAGATTTGTTATTACGAGATTTGTTATTATTATATTTATTTATTAATATTATTAATACTTTTATATTTATTTATTTATTAATAATATATTATCACATATAACCATAATTATAGTTATATATATAGCTATAAATATTTATGTAGTATTTAATTAAACATTCAATGTGTCACATCACCAAACTCAACAAGAAAAAAAATATAAAATAAAAAGATGGCATTTTCAATTCCCTTATTTTTTTAATTTTTATTTATTTATTAAGTATGCACAGAACATATAAAGTTCAAAAACTAGCTAAAAACTTTTAGCTGCAACAAATCAAATAGAAATTCTGATTTATGTTACAACTTACAATGCCATCTAACCATATGATTTTTTTTCACATTTTTCCATAGCAATATTCCATATTTAAAACATATATACATATAGGAATAAGAGAAAGAGAGAAGCAATATTAACATAACCATTTTTTTTGGGTGTCAGACACAAGTCACACAACTTTAACATAATAGAAATGACAGTATATGTGATGAACAAGGACTCCTCAAAGCATGACACTAAAAGCAATCAACTCCAAAATCAACATTGAACAATTATAGTCTCAAAACAATTGTTAACACAAACTATTTCTAGACCAAAAGAAGGGATTCCCTCATCATTTATATTGCTAATATATTTAAATCATTGGTTTAGTTTTCCCAAGAAAAAGATATGCAGTATGTGCCATTTTTATTGCCACATAAATAAAATTATTGTTGCTTTTGTACTTCACTGGTTTATTCATTCCTAAGGAGAGTTGTTGTATTTCTTGTCTCCAACACTTGACTAAACAAAGCAAAAAAGAAAAAAACTAACCATGAGAAAATAAAGAAGGCATATGTAAACAATTTCCAACTTATCAATGCACCATCAACTGAACGGGGAAAAAAAAAAAACTCTTACTTTTTTATAGCAGTTTCCAAACACAAATGTAATTATATTCTAAAGTCATCAATAACTATCTTAAATACTATTCTCATATCAATTTCATTATTCTCATATCAATTTCATACAGCCCTCTCAATTTCAAAATTACTTCTTCAACTGTGTTCAATTTCATTTATTTTTTGTCTTACAAAATTAGAAAAATGCTTTAAAACTAGTTTAGGTTTAATAGAATTCTGACAATTCATCATTTGTGTATAACTGTGATAGAGCACAAGCAACACCCTGAGCAATACTTAAAGCAAAATAGACTTCAAGTAAGAAAACTACCAATGGAAATATTCAATATCTAACTTTACAGTAGTTAGGAGCCTAAACTTGAATATATATTACATCAGTAACACATCATCAATGTGAACTAAGCATCTACCAGATGCCATCTCAAGTGGGTAAGAATTTCTTATTTCATTAAAATGAGAAAAAAATAAATTGAAGTAAATGAGTAGCGATCTATAATGATATATTAGTGTAGAAAATATAGAACCATACATAAATCACCAATGGATCAAACTCCAGTACACATAGAAAATTAATAATTTCAATTTCAATAAATATATATGCATAAATTACTGCAAAATACAAAGAATATATATAAAGAGAGGGGAAAAAATGTCAAAATACCTGAAAATGTTGATTTTGTGTTGTTCTGGAGAGATCATTTTGGATAATCCAAGGGTGATCTAAGTGACAATGAATAAAAAGTAGAGATTTCAAAAGAACCATAAAGAGAGAGAACATGTGATTAAGCAACAGAGAGAGAAAGCGAGATTGAGAGAGACTGAGAACGAGATTGAGAGGTCGAGAAAGTTCATACTGTTGTTTCCTTGTTTAATCTTAAAAGTGAGCTATAGATTGCCTTTTTCTTTTTCTACTTTTCTAATTAGGCAACTGTTCCTATGTCATGTGGACTTGTTTGGATCTAAATCTGGACCACTCGAAGTCTTACGCAGATCATGTCCTGCCAAATACTGGTTCAAATAGAAGTTTTTTAACTCTTTGAAATCAATGAATTTCTGTGGTGGCCGAATAAATAAGTTATCATTTATTGACTCAAGTGCTCGCCATATGGCCGAATACAAGTCAGCCATACCGGGTCAGGAAAATAGAGAAGTCGAGTACGAACAAGTTATGAATGACGTATGAGCCGACTATACCCTTTCATATACGGAAGGCCCAAGAATAGGATCAAAGCCCAGGAAGCAGTGGGCCCATCGACGGCCCCTGGAGGAATCATTATAAAATGAAGAGCCATGTTCAAGGAAAGGGGATCGAGAAAAAAGTAATAGAGAGAGAGAGGATTAAGAAGTTCTGCTTGGACGAAAGAGTATTTCTAAATCCATTTCACCACAATTAGCACCGTCTGTGGGAATACTCAAGCACGTTCATGACAGACGTTACCGACGATCCTCCATTCATAGCTGATGATGTTACACCAAGAACTATGCTTGGTCCGGAGAATATCACTGTTCAAAGAGCCTTGAATTTTGACCTAGACGTTCAATCTTCCAACTTAACCTCCATGCAGGAAACCATGCAGACAATTATGGATCAAGTAAAATGAAACGAGCAGCGTCTGGAAGAGATAGCAGAAACACGATGTCAGTCACCTGAAAAGAAGAAGGGAACTCAACGACGTTGGCAACGAAAACACGATGGCAGCAGCGCTTCCGACTCATCAGCTCAGGAACCTATTAAAAATGGGCGTGTTGGCGTGTCCATCCCATCTAAGGGAAGTCCATATGTATGGTATAGACAAGGAAAGGAAGGTGGGTCAGACGAAGAAGACAAGCATGACCATCCAACCGAAAAAATTTAAAGCCCCGACATTTACGTTGTATGATGGTAAATTTGACCCGATGGACCACATTCGCCATTACAAACAGGCAATGACGTTACACGCTGATGATGAAACACTTATGTATCGTATGTTTCCAAGCAACTTAGGTCCGCTGGCAGTTCGATGGAATTACAAACTTGAACCAGCCTCGGTCAAGAGTTTTCACCAGCTCCAAAAATCTTTCCTGGCAAGATTTATCACCAACGAGGTCCAACCTAAGCAAGCCGACTCGCTTTGGGCAATGCAAATTAAGCCAGAAGAAACCCTCCGTGAATATTCAGTGTGCTATTGGAATGTTTCAATTTGGTTGACGATGCTTGTAACGACTCCATGGCCATTACTGCCTCCAAGATGGGCTTGCACCCCGACAATCCGCTCCAGAGCTCGTTAACAAGACGACCTCCAAAAATAGTGTAGGCTTTAATGAAGAAGGTTGAGGAGTATTGCAAAGTCGAGGATGACGCCCTCCGCGTCAAAGCCAGACAGAAAGTCATGGAGACAACTGCGTTTGTCTTGGTATAGCCGATAAGCGTAGCCCCACCAGAAAGGAGCCCAGAGCGTCAAGGCAGGTCAAAACAAGAAAGTGGTCGCGAGCCACGCTGATCGAGGGATCAGCACTCGTGCCAATCGAGCAAACAATATCAAGTGGACAGCAGACGCCCTAGGCGGTCCGCGAAGAAACATATCGAGTCAATTAGCAAGATACTTCCCAAAGTCTAGCATCAGCCCTTTTTTAAATGGCCGGCTAAGATGATTGGACCACTCTACACAAGACGCAGGGATCGACAATGTGAATACCATAAGGACCATGGGCATGAAACCGACAGATACTACGCCTTGAAGGACCATCTTGAGAAGTTAGTGCAGGATGGTCGACTTCTCTAATACCTCCCCCACAAGAACACTCAACCTAATACGGTGGCTCTACGCCCAGACTCACCTCCAATGGGCACCATTCATATGATATACTGTCTTCCGACGCCGAACGACATCCATACGATCCAGTCACAAGTATTTCAACCATGCCCATCCAAGTCGTCCATACCAGCAAATGGCCCTATCAGACTGGCAAGATTAGCTTCAACGACGCAGATCTGGAGGGGTTGATCCTTCCCCACGACAATACTCTTGTTATCGAATTGCGAATAAACAAATTTGTTGTCGAATGCATTCTAGTTGACCAGGGAAGCACATTGGAGATAATGTACTACAAGACTTTTCTAAAACTCGGCTTCACAGATTCAGATCTACTGCCGACAGCATACCCCTTGTTCGGCTTCAACGTGAATCCAGAATACTCTCTGGATGAGGTCATGGTTGTGGTACACGTAGGCACTAGGACGCTCGATGTGGAGTTTCTGGTTGTTAAACTACCATCGTTGTACAACATCATCATGGGAAGAACTTGGCTGCATGCAATACAGGCCATACCAAGAACCTATCAACAGCTACTCCATTTCCCAACACAACACGGTATCGAGCAAATTCGAGGCTCTCAGAAGTCAGCAAAAGATGGTTACCTTACTGCCTCTGACAAAAAGCCAAGGGAGCTAGAGGTTAATTCAATTGAAATTCCAGACCGGGAGAACCTCGAGGATGTTGGAAAACCCCCTACTGATAAGGCAACTAAGGATCTCGTGCGGATTGAACTCGCACATGAACCAAATAAATTCTTCCGGATCGGCGCCTGTCTGAATGTCGATGAACGCCAGGAGTTAATTTCATTCCTAGTCGGCAATAGTGATGTATTCGCCTGGACGCCTTATGAAATGCCGAAAGTGGACCCCAGCATAACACAACACGATTTAAACATGGACCCAAAGGTTAAGCCCATCATCCAGAAGAGTCGTCGATCGACAACCAAGCATACTTCGGCCGTTGTCGAAGAAGTTGACAAACACCTGAAGGCCGATTCAATCCACAAAGTGAATTACCCCACCTGGTTGTCCAACACTATTGTTGTAAAGAAGAAAAATGAGTCTTGGAGGGTCTACATAGACTTCACGGACTTGAATAAGGCCTGTCCCAAGGATTGTTTCCCTCTCCTACGAATCAACCAACTAGTGGACGCAACTGCGCATCATCAGCATATGAGCTTCTTGGACGTATACAGGGGATACCATCAAATAGCCATGCATCCTGATGATCAAGAAAAAATGGCATTCCTTACCCCGAGGGGCACTTATTGTTACAAAGTCATGCTCTTTGGCCTAAAGAATACCAAGGCAACTTATTAGAGACTTGTCACCACCATGTTTAAGGAGCAACTCGGCCGTACCAAGGAGGTGTACATTGATGGTATGGTGGTAAAATCCAAAGAAAAGCATGTCCACTTAGCAGACTTGACCACAACCTTTAACATCCTCCAGAAATACAAGATGAAACTTAGCGCCTCAAAGTGTGCGTTTGGTATCGGATCTAGCACATTCCTGGGCTATATTGTGAACTATCGCGAAATAGAGGCTAACCTGAAACAAATTACCGCAATCTTAGAACTCGGCTCCCCTCAATCAGTCAAAGAAGTACAGAAGTTGATGGGAATGGCCGTGGCGCTCAACAGATTCATTAGCTGTTCTTCGAATCGTTGTCGACCTTTTTTCACACCCTTCGATAGGGGAAAGCATTCCTTTGGACCCCTCGAATGCTAGACCGCCCGAGACGGCTTAAAAGCTTATCTCCGTTCAATATCGCTCTTGACAACTTCGTCGCCGGACGACACACTCATCCTGTACCTTCCGATCTCAGAACGTGCAGTCAATGTTGTACTGCTCAAAGAAGAGCTAAGAGAGCAACTGCCCATTTTCTACGTTAGTAAGGCAATGGTGGATGCCGAGACGCAATACCTACCACTGGAAAAGCTAATTTTGGCCCTGGTGGTGGCTGCCAAGAAATTAATACACTATTTCCAAGCCCATACAATAACCGTGCTGACAGACTACCTTCTCCGAACAGTACTTCGTAGTGCAGAATCATCAGGGCGCGTCTCCAAAAGGGCGTTAGAACTCGGCCAATATAACATTCAATTCTCACCCAAAACGGCAATCAAGGGGCAGGTTTTGGCCGACTTCATTGCCAAATTTATTGGTTGTCATGCCAACTTAAAGCCAGAGCAACCGGCCTTCCAACCTCAACAAGAGTAGAGGATGTACGTTAGAGATATTTGGCAAATGTATTGCGATGGTTCACCCAACAAGCGTGGTTGTAGAGCCGAAGTAGTGATTATGACTCCTGAAGGTGTCGTAATAGAGCAAGCAGTCAAGCTCAAATTCGGCGTATCAAATAACTAAGCTGAATATGAGGCTTTGCTTATCGGCCTTCGTAACGCGCATCGACTTGGTGCTAAGCGATTATAGGTTTTCTACGATTCAAAGTTGGTTATCAATCAACTGAATGGGGAGTATGCAGCAAGGGACAACCGAATGGCAGAGTACATGAAAACGGCAAACTCATTACTCGTGAAGTTTGACCACCATGACCTGAATCAAATTACCCGCGACCAAAATACCCTTGCGGATGCTCTTGCTTGCTTGGCTTCTACTATCAATTCAGAGGTTAAGCGGACCATTGAGATGGGATTCGTCAGTGAGCTGAGTATTAATCTCTCGGATTCCATTTGCATCAATGTTATTGACTAGGGGCTGAGTTGGATGGATCCTATTACCGCATTTTTATCCTCAGAATAGTTGCTTAGGGATAAGAAAGAAGCCCATAAGTTGCGAAATAAGGCCCTACGTTACTATTTGGACCCCCATAGAAAGCTCTACAAAAAATCTCTCTCAGGACCGTATCTGAAATGTGTGCACCCAAACTTGGTAGAGAATTTTTTGCCTGAAATACATGAAGACAGTTGCGGCTCCCATTCTGGAGGGCGTTCACTAGCCCACTGAGCCATAACCCAGGGGTATTACTGGTCTACCATGCGGACTGACACAGAGAACTACGTAAAGAAGTGTGTGCAATGCCAAAAATTCTCTCATTTGACTCATCTACCCGCGAAAGAACTGAACTCTGTCACTAGTCCTTAGTCTTTTGCTCAATGGGGTTTGGACATCGTCGGACCACTGCCAAGAGCTCCAGGAAACAAATGATTCCTAATTATTGCAATGGGTTACTTCACAAAATAGGTTAAGGCAGAACCATTGGCACACATACGAGACGTAAATGTCAAACGTTTTGTCTGGAAGAACATAATAACCAAATTTAGCATACCGCGAGCGCTCATATCCGATAACGACACCCAATTTGACTGCGGCGTCTATCGTGAGTTGTGCGACATATACAGTATAAGACCATACTTCTCCTCACCAGCCTATCCACAGAGCAACGGCCAAGCCAAGGCCTCCAATAAAGTGATCCTGGATGGAGTCAAAAAACGGTTGGAAAAGGCCAAGGGCAAGTGGATTGAAAAACTGCCTAGTGTACTTTGGGCCCATCGCACTACTCCAAGGCGACCTGTCGGCGAAACACCGTTCGCCTTATGTTTTGGAATCGAAGCTATTATTCCCCTTGAAATCGGCCTGCCCACTCTGAGATCAAAAGCATTTGACACAGGCCAGAATGACATGATGTTGGCCTTAGATTTGAATTTGATTGAGGAACACCGTGATCGGGCTCTTGTGCATATGGCGCGCTATCAGCAGCAACTCGCTAAATCATATAATCAGCACGTACAACTGCGTCGTTATGTCCCTGGAGAGTTAGTTCTCAAGAAAGTGCTTCCTCCTACTAAAATTCTGGCCGACGGCAAGCTGGGTTCTAATTGGCATGGCCCATATTAGATCAACTCAATTGCTGGGGCAGGGGCATATTGGCTCTCAGACATGGCTGGAAAAAAGCTTCCCCGACCATGGAATGCCACCCACTTATGCAAATTTTATCACTAACCGACATGGGAACTATCCATGCTTTTTGGCTTTTTGAAGTATGTAACAATCACGTGTTTATCTTCCGTTTTCGCTAATATGAATATATTTATTCAGTTCATCAATGACTTTAGCTTGGCTTTTGTTCACTTGAATCTCATATGAATGGTTAAAAAAGACTCTGAATTCGGAGCGCCCCTCGTGCTTGGCACAATCAGCCAAATAAGTCTCCGAATTTGGAGTGCCCTTTGTGCCTGCACAATTGGCCATAAATTAAAGTCTCTGAATTCGAAGCGCCCTTTGTGCTTGCACAATTGGCCAATTGAAGACTCCGAATTCGAAGCGCCCCTTGTGCTTGGCATGATCGGCCGAATAAGCCTCCGAATTCGGAGCGCCCTTTATGCTTACACAATTGGCCAATTAAAGACTTCGAATTCGGAGCGCCCCTCGTGCTTGGCACGATCGGTCGAATAAGCCTCTGAATTCGGAGCGCTCTTTGTGCTTGCACAATTGGCCAATTAAAGACTCTGAATTCAGAGCGCCCCTCGTGCTTAACATGATCGGCCGAATAGGCCTCCGAATTCGGAGCACCCTTTGTGCTTGGCATAATTGGCAGTTGATTAGATACTCCGAATTTAGTGCAATTAACAATCCTTCATAAATTGGCATGATTAAATATCGGTGGAGTAATTAGTAAATTTTTTCCGTTTTGTATTCTATAAAGTGCTCTTACAAGTGCCATACATCATATTGGGTCAAAATAACAAACACGATATGCACTAAAGTCCATTACACATAATTTATTAAAATAAGAGCAAAAGAAATACAAAGATCTAAATCCATTAAGCTGCTCAAGCACTCTCACAAGTCACCGCAGCCTCCCCGTCATTAACCTCTTCTTCATCATCCGTTTTCTCGGCGTCATAGGCCTCAAATGGAAATTTGTAATTTTGGTACAAGGGCAACGCTGAATCAATGCCTGCAGCTTGAAGCGCCTTGATCCATCCGTGTTTAACTCGTGGTTCTCACATCGACATAAATCATTGGCCAGCTTTTCCTTCATCTTCGCAATACTGATTTTTCGCTCATCAAAGAAATTCTCTTCATAAGCATGCGATCGTACTGCCTCTTTAGCAAACACAACTGTCGTGTCTCGATCGACAATAGCGTGATCAATTAGCTACTGGTTCACTTTATCGGTAACAGCAGTGGTCACCGATAACACGGGTTATTTTTCAGCGGCCCTAGCTTTCTACCATTCATTCTCAGCCTTCTCCGCACGACATTCCAAATCACGAAGTCGGCCATCCTTCTATGCTATCTCTTTCTGAGACGTCCGTAGACGCATACCGGTCTCGTATACATAGTAGAGCCCTTTGACGGACCCATGGACACCTTCTCTGAACACTTCGTAGTCGCTTCGCCCAATCATGAACTGCTAAACTTCGGGCAGAAATATTTGCCTGGCAAAATCCACTGCCACGTTCGGATCATGAATGATCGAATCTGCCTCAATCATGGGTTTGTTGCCAATAAAGACAGCAAAGCTCAGTGGGTGTGGTGGTCTACTCGGCTCGTATCGGCCAGACCTCTCGCTACATTTTTGCTGCGTACCGCCCCTGAGTGCTTTCTCTGCCTCCTCCCTCTTTGGAGATGTACTTTGACGACGGGGCAAGCGACATATCTCCCACTCCTCTAAAGCTACTATGCTCGCTCTGGTAGCATCGTTACCCTCTTCGCGATTCATCTCTGCCTCCAGTTTTGCCAAACTTTTTCCTTCACCTTTGTTGTTAAAGAATAACCTGCTAAACATACGTATACACTATTTGCTGCACAAGGCTTCTGCCTCCACTTTGTTCGCTGGCCACTTCATGGTTTGACAGTACAGCTTTTTTGGGGTTGCACATCGTCTATTTAACGACGCCCCCTACATTAATGACAGTGCAGCTTTTACGATGCGCCCACGGTCGCCGAAATGCACATCTCCCCGTTACTTCGGCATTACGAGCGTCATCAATGGTGATGGCAACTCGTGTTCAACTAGAGCAGGGGAAGATATGTGAATATATTCGGCCTCTTCCTTTATTCGTTGATTGTCTCTACTTCCCTACTTGAATGCACTGATCTTATTTATTTGGCATTACGTGCGTCATCAACGGCGGTGGCAACTCATGTTCAACTGGGACAAGGGCAAATATGTGAATATATTCAGCCTCTTCCTTCATTCGTCGAATGTCTTCACTTCCCCACTTGAACGCACTGATCTTATTTATTCAGAATTACATGCATCATTAACGGCGGTGGCAACGCATGTTCAACTGGGGCAGGGGCAGATATGTGAATCTATTCGGTCTCTTTCTTCATTCGACGAATGCCTTTACTCCCCCACTTGAACACACTGATCTTATTTATTCGGCATTACGTACGTCAATAACGGCGGTGCCAACGCATGTTCAACTGGAGCAGGGGCATATATGTGAATCTATTCGGCCTTTTCCTTCATTCACCGAATGTCTTCGCTTCCCCACTTGAACACACTAATCTTATTTATTCGGCACTAAGTGCATTAGGCACTCCCTACATTCTCTGAACGTGGCCGAATTAATAACCAAGGTTAACTTAAAACATTCATCATTTAAACAGTCATTAAGATTTTAAAAACTTCTATCAAAACAGGCGTTTTCATTCATAAACTGCACTTCAAACATAGGCCACTTTATCAATGAAAATGACCAACTTCTACAGTAAACAAAAAAACAAAAAAAAATAAACAAAACGTACAAGTACAAAGAAAGATTCAAAAACATCCAAACGGCATCCTTATAGAAGTACAAAATAAAACAAAAATACAAAGCAAGCCAAATTAATTATCTTCAATCTCCTCTGGATCAAACTCCAGGGGCTCCACCTCCAACTGCTCATAAGGAATTTGTTGCTTAAGCATTACGTTGGCAGCCGCCAGAGCCTTCAATCAGCCGTGTTTAAAGCCGCGATTCTCAAACTTTAAAGCCTTGTCTACATATAGCTCGTTGGCAGCCGCTAGAGCCTTCAGTCAGCCATTTCTCCGGCTTCGTATGCTTTAGTCGCATCGGCCTCTGCATGTGCCAGCGCCTCTTTCAATTTCTCCAACTCGGCTTGTAATTTAACGTTTTCTTCCTTGGCTAACTTCAATTCGTGGTCTATATTGTTTGCCCTTTCTTCGACAGCCCGAAAGAACAGATCGGTGTGCTTGGTTCTCTCCTGTTCGGCATCCGCCCTCCGCTGTTCTTCATCAGCTCTTTTGGATTCAACTTCCGCCTTCTGAGTCGCCATTAAAAAGTCGGCCATAGCAATTTTGACCTTGCTTTTTTCCTCTGCAAGTTCGCCTTCTAGAACGTCGAGTCTTTCCACGGCGTCATAATGTCGACGACCAATTTCTGCGATCCTCCCCGCCGCCTACCAAACATGATATAACAAAGTTAGTAGTCGGCACAAGAACGATGTATACAATCCAAAGTGACTTACCAATATTGTCGATTATGTCGCCAAAACAATGGAAACGGCGTCTGCCTCGGTGCGAAAGGTGGACCTGTCAGACAGAAGTGAAAGCCCCGACGCAACCTAATGCAACGGTAG
Source organism: Camellia granthamiana (assembly GCA_036172215.1). Taxonomy (NCBI): domain Eukaryota; kingdom Viridiplantae; phylum Streptophyta; class Magnoliopsida; order Ericales; family Theaceae; genus Camellia; species Camellia granthamiana. The sequence continues at coordinate 147,781,897 of CM069904.1, read as the reverse complement.
CATCTTTAATGGCCGATCCACTGGCCAGAACTGGCGAACTCTTCATCCTGGGCTAGATAATGAATGGCTCGGCCGAGTCCGTAGCTGGGGAAAAGGCCTTCATCCTTTGTCGTTTGTCAATTGGTTCTTCTGATGATTCAGTAAAGGTCTCGGCGGGCTGTTTTTTACCTCTTTGCTCAGCCTACTCAGAGCCTGAAGTTTCTGTTTATTGCTAACTAGGAACTTCGGCAACTTCGTCCACAATCATCTGTGCAGTTTCTGGAACGGCCGCTAGAGAGGGAGTTTCCAGGCCACCGCCAGTACTGGCTCTCCTCCTTGCTACCATTTTTTCGGCATTCCTCTGTCTGGCGAATTGGGCAAGTGACTCTCCGCCCATCTCTTCAGAACTGACCCTAGGAAAATCTCCTAATTCAGTGAAAATATCATCTTCAAGAGAAGCAATTGCAGCTCGGCCGAAAGTAGAGGGTCGGCTACTAGCCTCTGGGATAAATTGCTCGAAGGCCAAATCAAGCTCCCTATTTAAGTCTTGGTCTTCCAAATGGGCTTGAAATCCAGACTCTTCGCCATCTGCACCCTCTTCTTCTAGAAGATCTTCAGGTTTAGCCTCATCAGCATCTGAACCTTCGAGGTTAATATCCCTCAATCTTTTGAAATTAGGGAAAACGAGTGCCGTCAATTGCTGTTCTCCCCTCGGCACAAGAATATGGTCGGCGGTCGAAAACGTTGAGTAGGTGGGGTCGTACTTTAAAAGAATGTGAACGGCGCGCCCTTATCCTTGAAGATTTGAACGCCCTTTGTATTTAAGGACTGTCTTCACCTAACTAAGAACGACTTCGTCAACTAAAAGGAGGGCTCTTTTTAAGTTGTTACCTGTACACAACAAATTAGGTTAGCACGTATTTTCGAGCCGAATAAATCTTATTTTTAAAGCAACTGTTCAGCCACCTGGCTCGCCTTTCCGTCACAGGGTCTTAGCGATCCTCTCCCTCACCGAATTCTCAATTTCCTTGAACGGTGACCATAACATCGTCAACTCTTTTTCCAGAGATGGCAAGCACAGTCACCAAGTGGTGATCAATATCCTTGGCTCTGAGAAAATAATGGCCCTGACAATCAGTTGACTTCACCATAACATAGCAATACCGAATAGGCGGAATCCCCAAGTTGAGCCCAAGTAGGTGGTTCAATTCTACCAAACTCATGATTATACAATAGAAGTTCACATTGGGTTGAGAAGGCAAAAGGCCCCAGTAGTGTAGGACAGTCCTGAGGAATGGGTGTAAAGGGAAATGAACCCCACCCTCAGAAATTAACAGAAGAGGAAAAATGATGGTGTTTGCATCCGTCCTCTCTATATCAACCACACTGTCTGCAACGAGGGACTGTTGGATGTCGTTTGGAATGGAAAAGCGACAACGGAGAGTGGCGATTCACTCCTTAGAGAGGAAAGCTTTCAGATAAGTCGCCATCACAGATGGATGGGAAGATACACAAATAAACAAAATACAAAAAAGGACTAGAATATGAACAAAAGAAAGAGGGGGGGACTTACAGGTTAGAGTGATAGGAAGCAAGAGTTACAAATCGCAAGAGTCTTGTGAAGAAGGAAGAACGGAATGAGAAATGTCAAAGAACCAAGGTTCAACACATACAGAGGGACAGTTTTTAAAGCGCAATAAATGAATGTCAAAACACAACGGGGCAAGAAGTAATGATGATATCATATCGCGTCTGTTCTGACGCATTAGCACTAAAAAGCGTGCAAGTGTCGTATTCCCGACTATCGAGGTCCATCAAGTCTGTAAATTGAAAAAGTACACCGACCACGCAGAATAACTAATGTTAATAGGATGTTTGAGGGGCAATTGTGGTGGCCGAATAAATAAGTTATCATGTATTGACTCAAATGCTCGTGTGGACTCGACTTTCTTCGCGCGCCCCCCTTTCGGAGAGGCGCGAATTGGTCTTACCACAATTCAGACTCCTGTCACGGTTCTGAATCTAATCTCACAAAGTGCAATGTGAGACTGATAAACACCAAAGAGTCCAATCCGGCAAATCATTTTGGAAAGTCGATTTTGAATCAAATAATGCCAAAACTAGACTATTTTGCCAGATTACAAAGTCGCCACCTAAATATTTTATTTTTGGAAAATTTAAGAAACCCTGACTCGTGCCAAAGGCCACGTGTCCGTCATCACCAAAGTTGCCTCGGCTCAAGAACTTGGGTACGAGAGGGGAAGGTCCTAAAATGAGCACCCCCGCTCGCCCGATCAAAGGATCGGCCTCTACTACCATTATATGGTGTTTGATAAACACATGTGTTCTTATTCTAATTATTAGCTAACTTTACTATGTGATGCGCACAGCATACAAGTATAGACTAAGTCGTAAGACTTGGAACAAATCAACTCATGTTTGTTTTCGAAAATGGTTTGAAAGTGCTACTCGCAAGTAGGCTAAAGCACGGATTTGCCACTCTCAAGTGGGCTTTAAAACATGATGATTTGCCACTTCGCAAAATGGGCTTAAAACTCGCATTTATCAAATTCGTTCCAATTCAAACAACAAAGCCTTCATCCACAGGCATTCAAGTAGTTAATCACTTAAGCAAATAGCCTCATGGAAAGCATACTATCATGGCAACACTCACACTCATGCAAGTATTCTAAAGCGTAAAACTTACAGTGTACTCCAAGCCAAAACAAAAGCTAGTTAGAAATCATACATGATCCTAGCTATACAAAGTGCCCAATGCAACACATACAATAATGCAATTAAATAGGTTCGGCTATCTAAGATGGCATATGAATGTAACAATTTGATACACGTATTCAAATAAGTATTGAAATACAATGCAATTTGAATGATACGCCGAGCTCGGTACATGCAATACAAATGAATGATGCAAACATGCAAAGCATAAGGTATGCCAATCGAAACGTGCCCTAATCTAACCATCAAAAGCGGATAAATAAAAGGGAGAAAGACGTGGGGTTGGAAGACATGCACACACACACGCACACTTATCACAACATTATGTCCTCTCAAAGGAGGGTCCGAATAAATAAGCTAAGCTAATCTAAGCTAAGCTAATTGAACAAATCTAATTAGACTAATTATTACAAACCAATAAAGAAATAGCTAAACTAAGCTACTGAATTATTACAACACTTAACCAATTTAGGAAACTAATTAATTAAATTACAAAACCAACTAAACATGAATGATATTTAAATTAGGTTGCCTCAGCTCTACCTTGGGAATTAGAAGATGCATGCGCTTGGTTGCCGCCTTGAAACACCTTCTGGTTTGCTCTTGAAAGGCTTTGTTTGCAGGGTGTCTCCAAAAGCTTTCTGCTGAACCTTACCAAATCACTGCTGGGGAGTGTACCAGTGGCCTGCTGGCCATGAGAAGCTACTGCCGGCCATCTGCCAGCCAAGGATGTGCACTACCGGCCAAGGATGAAGCAGTGCCGGCCACTGATGAAGCACTGCCCGCCACTGGTGTGCTGCATCACCATTCTGTAACAGAGCTCAAACCAGAGGAAAATAGAGGGTCTTCCAAGGGTATCTGTGTACTGTGCCCCTCTTTATCATCTTAAAACATCAAAGGAGTAGCACTATTGGATCCAAAACCATCAATCAAGCATTCACAATGCATGATGGCCAAAGATCCAACTTGTACACATTCGACAAATGCACAAACACAAGACTCTAAGACCATTACCTTATCATGGATAATCAAAGGCAATGGAGACAAAGGAGATTGGCTCATTTTCATCACTTCGAGTATGAAATGGGCCAATGTACCTTGTGTTCAATATAACGTCCGATTGAACACAATGCAATGCACACAACATGCTTATCTTGGCAAGTTTTACTTGATTCAATTCTTGTTTACACATTTTAAGTTACCAAGCCATTCATTAATCAATTTGTCCAATGTGAAAGTCCTCTAATGAGAGAGGAAGGTCAATCAAAAGATGACTTAAGACGTAAGAGAGACCATGCCTTTGACTAGGAGGAACCCTCAAAAGAGGGTTAAAGCCATTTAAGCACAAGCCTCAATCCCAAGCTTAAACACAACTTTAAGACTAACTATCCCTCAAAACAAATAGAAAAGTGAAGAAATGAGGGAGGTGGTAGAATTTTAGTGCTGAAATGGCATGATACACAAGACTCTAACATGCAAACAACTCATGTACAACATGTTAGGGGACTTAAGCATTAAAACTAGTGAAGAGCTTTACAGTAGAACCATGCAATATCAAACTCAAATGGCCAAACCAGCCCTAAACAGACCTCAAACATGCCAAAATAGTGGCTAAAATGAGTTGAGATGGTAGCATGAAAAGCAAGAAAAACATGTTCATATATTAGCTCACAAACAAGGCATAAAACACAACTCTCAAAAGTAATGAAAGAGTGATGTATGTGAGAGTGTGATAGAGTTATAAGCACTGAAATCACATGTTAAATGATGCTAAAACATGCAATCATCACAAGCAAAGCATGCTAGAGGCCTCAAAACACTAAGCTAGTCAAGGCCTTTGCACTACAACCATGCATAACAAGCCCCACATGACCAAGGCCACTCAAAATAGAGTTAAAGCATACTAAATTAGAGCCAAAAACATACTGGAGTTGAGCTAACACAAGATAGAATGATAGGCTAAATCAACAAGTGTGCTAGACTAGTAAGCAAGATTACACTGCAAGTGTAAGATGTAAGCAACAAGTGGCCAAGCCAACCAAAAACAGAGTTAAAACATGTTGAAACAAGGTCAAAAACATGCTTGAACTAAGCTAACATAAGCCACAAAAATATGCTACTTTGTAGTGCTAACTAGGCATGGCATAGAGAGACAAGGAGGGGAGGCCACCCCCTCCTATTTTGGACTTCAAACCAAGTTTCTACCACTAAAAAATCTCTGAGTTTTAGTGGTAAAAAGGCCAACCAAAGGGTGTTTCAAAAGCTTAGGAAGTTGGCTCAAAAGGCTTTACAAGCCAAAGAGCCAAGGGAGGAAACCACCCCCTAACCACACAAGGCTTAAACCAACATTTTAAGACCTTAAAAATAGAAATTTTTAGAGGCTAAAACCAGCTTTAAAATAGCATACAAAGGTAGCCAAGCAATGAACTAGAACAAAGCTTAAAAGAGGTAAATCCTTACCCTTGAAGCACAGCAACAAATCAACAAATATTCTTAGCCAAAACCAATCTCAAAACCACTCTAAGAAGCTCAAACAAGGCCTCTAAGAACCTCAACCCCAAGGTGAAGGCATTTGGCTAAGGGTGCTAGTGCAAATGTGAAGAGAAAGCTCACTTTCAAGCACAAAATATATATATAGAGAGAGAGAGAAAGAGAGAAATATAGCTCAGCCAATTTTTTGTAACCCTTTGCATGCATATAGATGAGCTCTATATATAAAAGATACAAAGGCCCCTTGAAGAGATCCAATTATCCACGTACAAGCAGATGGGTTCATCTGTGCAAATAGCTGTCAAAATATCTACAAAAATATCTACTGATGCATTGGTGGCCAACTGGCCATCAGTGGTAGCCGACAGGGGCTCATTGATGGCCGGCAGGGCAAAGCCCATGGCCGGCTGTGGTGGCCAAATAATTGCAGACGCGGATAGGCAACATATAAATTCCCAATCGGTGTATAGTGTGCATTCGGCCGCACCCCTTCCGTTTCAAATGCCGAATAATCCAAGTATGGGACCGATTAAATGGGGAGGGCTGAGTGAGTAAATACATGACGGATCAAGAGCGGGCCCTACCTAGAAGACCAGGGGCATATATAAATAGAAGAACAACAACCAAAGGGAGGTATGTGAGAATAAGTATGCTTAACTTAAGACACAAGCAATCCAGAGAGTATAAACTGATTTATCCGTTGGAGTGCTAATTCCGGCACCCCCGACCGGAGTGTTCATTCCTTTTCAGGTGACTTGCTAAGGATCACGAGCGTCCCCCAAGATCTGAAGAGTATTTCCAAACCACTTCTCCACAATTGGCGCCGTCTGTGGGAATACTCAAGCACATCCATGGCGGGCGTGACGGAAGATCTTCCGGCAGTCACTGTCGACCCTACATCGCAAGATGAAACCACTCCAAGCAACATGCTTGGGCCAGAAAATATTACCGCAAGAAGGGCCTTGAACTTCGGTTCACTCTCGACATCAGCACAAGAGGTAATGCAAGCGATTATGGAGCAAGCAAAGCAAAACGAACAGAGGTTGGAGAACATGATCGCTGAGAACGAACGTCTCCGTCAGGATTTGGCCTTGGAAGTAGTGAAGTCCAAACAAGCTATACGCCAAGATTCAGAACGACCCCTAAGGGCAGGTGGTCGACGACCTTGAGCCCGACAATAGGACACCGACAGTGACTCTGACTCATTGTCCCCGGAGCCCAAAAAGAAGGGTCGACTCGAAGCTACCAGTTCTTCTGAAGAGAGTGTACGTACAAGGCATAAGCAAAGGAGAAACTCTTCAGACGAAGAAGACCAGCATGATCCCTTTGTACGACAGATCGCAAGGGTGGTCCTGCCCAAAAAGTTTAAAGCTCCGTCGTTCACTCTCTATGATGGAAAATCAGACCCCACTGATCACATCCGTCACTACAAGCAAGCCATTACATTGCATGTAGACAACGAGGCCCTCATGTGCCAAATATTTCCTAACAGTTTGGGACCATTGGCTGTCAGATGGTATTATAAATTGGAGCCGACTTCGATCAAGAGCTTCCATCAATTACAGAAATCCTTCAGGGCCAGATTCAGCACCAACGAGGTCCAGCTGAAACAAGCCGACTCTCTCTGGGCAATCCAGATCCAACCAGGAGAAACACTAAGAGCGTACTCGGCACGCTACTAGGAGTGCTTTAATCTTGTTGATGACGCTTACAACGACTCCATGGCCATCACCGCCTTCAAAATGGGTTTGCATCCTGACAGCGCTCTCCGCAGCTCCTTGACTAAAAGACCTCCCAAAACAGTCTGGTCGTTGATGAAGAAAGTTGAGGAATACTGCAAAATGGAGGATGACGCCTTGCGGGTTAAAGCTGGAAACGTGGCCAACAAGATGGCCCCTTCTGAAATTGCTCAGTCAAAAAGTTCCGCACCACCTCAAAGCCCCGAACCGCGGCATCGGGCTAAACGAAATAAGAGACGGGATTCTCGCCAATCAAGCGACCAATGCTCCCACCAAGCAAGTGAACAACTACAAGTTGATAGCAGGCGCACAAGGCACGCCGACAAGAAATATACAGAGTTGACATAGCCGATCAGTGCGGTTATGGCCAAAATCCAACACCTTCCGTTCTTCAAATGGCCGTCGAAAATGGTGGGACCTCCCGACACGTGAAGACGGGATAGGCGATGCGAGTATCACAAGGATCATGGCCATGATACTGAGAGTTGTTATGCATTGAAGGATCACCTGGAGGAATTGGTACAAGATGGTCGGCTACAACAGTACGTCCGAAAAGGCAACCTAACCAAAGCAATAGCCTTAAGACAAGATTCACCTCCACTCGGCGTGATCCACATGATATACAGCCTACCAATTTCATCTGCGGTGCACACGATTCAGTCGAATCCCGACCCTCAAAATCAACTCACTCTGGCTAAACGGCCCCATGAAGCTGCAAACATTGCTTTTGATGATTCAGATTTGGCCGGAGTAACACTTTCCCACATTGATCCCTTGGTAATTGAGTTACGCGTAAATCGGTTCACTGTTGAGCGCATACTCATTGACCCAGGAAGCACATCAGAAGTCATGTATTACAAGACATTCATCAAACTCGGCTTCTCTGAATCGGACCTTTCTCCGGCTCCTTATCCACTATTCGGCTTCAACGCCAATCTAGAATATCCGTTGGGAAAAATCACATTACCCATTCAAGCGGGCTCCCGAACAGTGGATGTGGAGTTCTTGGTTGTCAAACTGCCATCGCCGTATAATCTTATCATGGGGCGATCTTGGTTGCATACTATGTAGGTCGTGCCAAGCACCTATCATCAGCTGCTATGCTTCCCGATAGAATGCGGCATTGAGCAAATCCGTAGCTCCCATAAATCGGCACAAGCATGTTATCTCTTTGCTGAAAAAAAGCCAAAGGAGTTGCAAGTGAACTCTATTGAGGTGACAGATCGAGAGAGCCTCGACGATGTTGGGCAGCTCCCAAATGAAAAGGCCACAGAAGCCCTGGATCGAGTTGAGATCAACGGAAACCCAGACAGGTTCTTTATGGTCGGTGCCTCCCTGAATCAAGCTGACAGACAGCAGCTAATTTCCTTCCTGTTCGGCAACCTTGATGTATTTGCGTGGACTCCATATGAGATGCCGGGTGTAAATCTGTCTGTTTCGTAGCACCATTTAAATGTTGACCCTAAATGCAAGCTGATCATTCAGAAAAGCTGGTGATCAGCCGCAGAGCACACTGCCGCCGTCGTTGAAGAGGTTGACCGGTTGCTTGATGCCGGGGCAATCAGGGAAGTGACCTACCCTACATGGCTCTCTAATACTGTGGTTGTGATGAAGAAAAATGGGACTTGGCGAGTCTGCGTCGATTTCACGGACCTAAACAAAGCCTGCCCCAAAGATTGTTTTCCTCTCCCCAGGATAGACCAACTTGCAGATGCTATGGCACGTCATCAGCGTATGAGCTTCCTCGATGCCTACAGAGGCTACCATCAAACTGCCATGCATCCGGAGGACCAAGACAAAACTGCATTCCTCACCCCAAGAGGAACCTATTGCTATAAGGTTATGCCTTTTGGGCTGAAGAATGTAGGGGCAACTTATCAGAGACTAGTCACTACCATGTTCAACGAGCAACTCGGCCACACTATAGAAGTGTACATTGACGATATGGTGGTCAAGTCCAAGGAAAAACAGAATTATATAGTCAATCTGGAAGAGACATTCGGCATTCTACGCAAATATGGAATGAAGCTGAACGCTTCCAAATGTGCGTTTGGGATCGGCTCTGGCAAATTCTTGGGTTATATTGTCAACCACCGAGGAATCGAAGCCAACCCAAGACAAATCACAGCAATCCTGGAACTCGGCTCCCCTCGATCGGTCAAGGAGGTTCAGAAGTTAATGGGGATGGCCGCCGCACTCAACAGGTTCATCAGTCATTCCACAGACCGCTGCCGATAATTCTTTCATACACTACGGCAGGGCAAGGCTTTTGAATGGTCCGCCGAGTGCGAAGCTGCTTTTATCGGCCTCAAGACCTACCTCCAATCAGTTCCATTCCTGACAACGCCTTCGGCAGGTGACCCGTTCATTTTGTATCTAGCAGTTTCCGACCAAGCCGTCAGCGCCGTACTGATAAAGGAAGAACTAGGGGAGTAGTTGTCAGTGCATTATGTGAGCAAGCAATGGTTGACGCTAAAACACGTTACCTTCCGCTGGAAAAACTCATTCTGGCCCTCATCATGGTAGCGAGAAAGCTGATGCATTACTTTCAGGGACATACCATCGGGGTACTAACGGACCACCCCCCTCCGGTCGGTACTCCGAAGTGCAGAAGCATCAGGGCGCATTTCAAAGTGGGCTCTTGAACTCAGCCAGTACGATATTTAGTTTTTGCCTAGAACCTCCATCAAGGGACAGGTGCTGGCCGACTTTGTGGCTGAATTCACTGGGGTTCTTGCCGACTTCATGTCCGATGAAATTCGACCTAAGCCGAGCTGGAGAATTTATGTTGGGGATATTTGGCAGTTGTATAGTGATGGATCATCCAATCAACGGGGCAGCGGAGCCGGAGTAGTAATCATGGCTCCCAACGGTGCAATAATTAAGCAAGCCGTCAAACTCGGTTTCGAAGCAACAAATAATGAAGCCGAATATGAAGCCCCTCCTGGCCGGTTTGCGGAATGCACATCTTCTGGGTGCTCGGCGTTTGCTGGTATTTTGCGATTCAAAATTGGTGATCAATCAACTAAAGGGGGAGTACGCGGCCAAAAATGACCTTATGGCGGCTTACATGAAATCGACTAGCGCCTTGCTGGCAAAATTTGACCATCATGAATTGAATCAGATAACACGTGATCAGAATACACATGCAGACACCCTAGCTTGCTTAGCCTCCGCCATTAACTCAAATATTAAACGGACCATCAAAGTAGGTTTCATCCAGGAGCCAAGCATTGGCCCTTCGGAGGAAATCCAGGTCAATGTGATAGAGTCAGGACCGAGTTGGATGGACCCCATTGCTGCATTCCTGTCTTCTGAACAGCTCCCAGCAGACAAGAAAGAAGCGCACAAGCTACAAAACAAAGCCCTGCGATACTACTTAGATCCGCAAGGAAAGCTTTATAAAAAATCCCTTTCTGGTCCATACTTAGAATGCGTTCGTCCAGATAAAGTCGAGGAGCTCCTGACTGAAATACATAATGGTAGCTGTGGTGCCCATTCTGGCAGGCGCTCTTTGGCCCATCGAGCTATAACATAGGGGTATTACTGGCCGACAATGAGAGCCGATGCCGAGTATTATGTGAAAAAATGTGAACAGTGCTAGAAGTTCTCCCCGTTAACCCATCTGCCTGCTAAGAGTTAAGCTCTATCACCAGTCCCTGGCCGTTCGCCCAGTGGGGACTTGATATCGTCAGACCATTGCCGAGGGCCCCAGGGGAACAAGCGATACTTGATCGTCGCAACAGATTACTTCACAAAATGGGTCGAAGTGGAGGCATTAACGCACATTCGAGATGCCGATGTGAAGCGCTTTGAATGGAGAAATATCATAACACGATTCGGCATTCTAAGAACGCTTATCTCAAACAATGGCACCCAGTTTGATTGTGGCATCTACCGAGAGCTGTGCAGCAAGTATGGTATCCGGCCTTACTTTTCCACGCCGGCTTACCCACAAAGCAATGGACAAGCCGAAGCCTCTAACAAATCCATCTTGGACGGCATCAAGAAGAGGCTGGAGAGAGCCAAGGGCAAATGGGTCGAAGAATTGCCGAGTATACTGTGGGCTCATCGAACCACGCCGAGGAGATCCACTGGTGAAACGCCATTTGCTTTATGCTTTGGAACCCAGGCAATCATACCGTTGGAAATTGGCCTCCCAACCTTGAAATCGAAAGTTTTTTTATATAGGCCGAAATGACATGATGCTGGCCTTGGATTTGATTCTAATTGAAGAGCAAAGAGACCATGCCCTTGCATCTATGGCACGGTACCAGCAGCAGCTTGCTAAGTCATACAATCAACGTGTTCAGCTGCGCCATTACACACCAGGAGAGTTGGTCCTGAAGAAGGTACTTCCAGCTGCCAGGAAACGGCTGATAGAAAATTGGGTCCTAACTAGGACGGCCCCTATCAGGTCGATTCGATCGTAGGAGTAGGAGCGTACTGGCTAAAAGACATGTCTAGAAGGAGTCTACCACAGCCTTGGAATTCAACGCACTTGCGTAAATTCTATCATTAAACCTGACTTGTGGGGAATGATACTAATTTTGAATGGTTCAACATGTACACATTCCACTTTTGTAATGCAAAGATCCCTGTTTACTCACCGCAAAATCTAGAAGTGTTCTAATAAAAGCCTCCGAATTCGGACCCCCATCAGCGCACGACGCTTTTGGGTCGATTAAGCCTCCGGATTCGGAGCGCCCTTCGTGGATATCACGATTGGCCAAGACAAGTCTCCGAATTCGGAGCCCCATCAGCGCACGACGCTTTTAGGCCGATTAAGCCTTCGGATTCGGAAGCGCCCCTTCGTGGATATCACGATTCGCCCAAGTCTCCAAATTCGGAGCCCCATCAGCGCATAACGCTTTTGGGCCGATTAAGCCTCCGGATTCGGAAGCGCCCTTCGCGGATATCACGATTGGCCAAGACAAGTCTCCGAAGTCGGAGCCTCATCAGCGCACGACGCTTTTGGGCCGATTAAGCCTCCAGATTCGGAGCGCCCTTTGTGGATATCACGATTGGCCAAGTCTCCCGAAGTTGGAGCCCCATCAGCGCACGACGCTTTTGGGCCGGTTAAGCCTCCGGATTCAGAGCGCCCTTCGTGGATATCACGATTGGCCAAGACAAGTCTCCGAATTCAGAGCCCCATCAACGCACGACGCTTTTGGGCCGATTAAGCCTCCAGATTCGGAGCGCCCTTCGTGGATATTACGATTGGCCAAGTCTCCGAATTCGGAGCCCCATCAGCGCACGACGCTTTTGGGCCGATTAAGCCTCCGAATTCGGAGCGCCCTTCGTGGATATCACGATTGGCCAAGTCTCCGAATTCGGAGCCCCATCAGCGCACGGCGCTTTTGGGCCAATTAAGCCTCCAGATTCGGAGCGCCTTTCGTGGATATCATGATTGGCCAAGACAAGTCCCCGAATTCGGAACCCCATCAGCGCACGACGCTTTTGGGCCGATTAAATCTCCGAATTCGAAGCGCCCTTCGTGGATATCACGATTGTCCTAAGACAAGTCTCTGAATTCAGAGCCCCATCAGCGCACAACACTTTTGGACCGATTAAGCCTCTGGATTCGGAGCACCCTTCGTGGATATCACGATTGGCGAAGCCTCCGAATTCGGAGCCCCATTAGAGCATGACATATAAACGTAGGTTGAAACATGCAAATATTCAGAATGAACTGGAACAAGCCGTACAAGCGTAGGCTAAAATGCAGCGAACATTCAAAATGAAATGTGTCCTAAGATAAATCAATTGGCATCAAGTGTACTAATATAAATAGAAAGGACGCTACAAATTGAAAACGAAGCGTTTTATTAAAATTGTCAAAATTAGCCGATAAATACATAATTTCGCATCTATATGAGCATTACAAGGTTTGCTTTTATTCGGCGGCTCCCTCATCATCGCTCTTCTCAATTTCGAACGCGGAAAAGGGTAAATCATTTTGTTGATACCGCGGCAACTCAAAACTCACACCTGCTGCCTGGAGAGCCTTAGCTTATTGAAGTGCCTTGATCCAGCCATGCTTAAACCCACGATTTTCGCATCGGCAAACTTCTTCGGTGAGTTTCTCTATGGTCTTCTGTATTCTGACCTTTCGACCGTCATGGAAACCTTTTTCATAAGCCGCGGCCCTCGCAGTCTCAATCGCAAACATGCTAGCCGTGTTTCCGATCAGCAATAGCATCACTTATCAGCCTCTGAGTCACCCTCTCTTCCACAACCGGGTTGGGCTGGTTGGCCGATTGAGACTCGGCAGACTTGATTTTCCTTAGCTCACGCTCAGCCTTTTCCGCGCGAGCTTCTAACTTCCAAATACGTTCATCTCTCTGCTCTATATCACGCCGAGCGGCGCGAAGACGCATGCCGATTTCATAAGAGGTGAACAGCCCCTTCACCGCCCCATGAACGTCTTCACGAAACACTTCGAAATCCTGCCGACCTACCATCGACTGCTGGACTTCGGCTGGAAAAATCTGTCGAGCGAACTCGACTGCCACATTTGGATCTTGAACGATCGAATCCGCTTCTATCATTGGTCTATTCCCCACGAAGACCGTGAAACTCAATGGGCGCGGAGTCGCATCAGATTTCCTTCCAGAACGGGGCTGAGGAGATCTGCCCTATGGCTGCTTGTCCCCTCCTGGTGACCTACTTCAACGACGAGGAGATTGATGTCTCTCCCGATCCCTCGAAGTCCTAGTTCCAGTGCGCGAAGGTTCACCACTTTGACTCATGTCTCCTCCCAGCTCAGCTAATGTCTTCGCTTCTCCTCTGCTATTGAAGAAAAGCCTATTTGACATTCGCACTTATGTAACCTTCCTCAAAGAACTGGACTGAGTTACTGACTCTGAGCATATAAATAAGAACCTACATACACAAAGCACACGCTCATTTATTCCCTACGGGGGGCAGCACCTCCGAGGCGATCTCATTAATATTAAAACCTTAATAGCCCGTTGCCGATTGAGTCATGTGCCCCAATCGCCCCACTCATTTTATTCGGCCTCACAGTTCATGAACCAACTAGGGCAAGGGTAGATTCATCAATCTAGTCCGGTCTGAGTGCCCCAGCCGCTCCATGAATTGATTTATCAGCACAATATTCACGAGTTCATTTTATTCGGCCTCACAGTTCATGAACCAACTGGGGCAAGGGCAGATTCATCAATCTAGTCGGCTTGAGTGCCCCAGTCGCTCCATGAATTGATTTATCAGCACAATATTCACGAGTTCATTTTATTCGGCCTCACAGTTCATGAACCAACTGGGGCAAGGGCAGATTCATCAATCTAGTCGGCTTGAGTGCCCCAGCCGCTCCATGAATCGATTTATCAGTATAATATTCATGAGTTCATAAACATCCGTTATTTCGCATTCTAGTTCATGAACCAGCTAAGGCAACAGCAGATTTGTCAAGATAATCGGCTAATAAGTTTGCCGTCTCACATAATCATGAACCTTTATTCAGTTATCAAATTCATTAATTTAATCAGCTAATAAGTTTGCCGTCTCACATAATCATGAAACCTTTATTCAATTATCAAATTCATTAATTTAATCGGCTAATTAGTTTGCCGTCTCACATAATCATGAATTCCTGTTATCAATGAAATTCATTCATTTAATCGGCTAATAAGTTTGCCGTCTCACATAATCATGAACTTTTATTCAGTTATCAAATTCATGAATTTAATTGGCTAATAAGTTTGTTGTCTCACTTAATCGTTACATTTTGTTCTAACTGCTAATTCTTTTAATCACGTACTCATATAACAAACAGTACAAACAATAACTTGAAAATTTTCATTCATAAATTGGGCGCTAGCAGCAGACATTTTACACATGAAAATCCAAAAAAGATCAAAATCAACTAACAAAACATCGTGCATCTAAGATGCTTACAAAAAATGAAGATAGGCCTCAATCATTCCTCAGGGTCAGACGCCAGCAGGTCAACGTCCACCTGCTCGTACGGAATCGGCTATGCCAATGTCACATTCACAGCAGCGAGGGCTTTGACCCAGCCGTGTTTGAAGCCCCGATTCTCAAACTTCGGCGCTTCTTCAGCGTAGCTTTCCAAGGCGGCCTCTTGCCCAGCTTGGAACGCTTTGGAAGTCTCAAAGTCGGCCTTTTCCTTAGCCTTCTTCGATTCCTCTAAGTCGGCTTCCAGCTTCGTGATTGCCTCCTGGGCTAACTTGAGCGCCTCCTCGCTGGCCTTCACCTTCTCTTCAGCGGCAAGCCTCAATTGATCGAAGTTTCTGGCTTGCTCGGCCTCAGAGTCGGCTCTAGCGCATTCTGTTGTTGCCTGAGCTGCCTCATAATCGGCCCTTTGAGAGGCCACCACCACCTTTTTCTGTTCGTCTTCAATTTCGGCTTTCAATAAACCGATCTGTTCTATGGCGTCATGATGACGGCGGCCGATCTCCGCTATCCTGGCCACCGACATATTTCTGATCCTTGGTTGGATCGTAAATGGAAGGACCAAATCCGACTCCTCAACTCTGGGTCGTTTATCGCTTCGGTCCTCTTCGCACTCGGCCTCTTGTTCGGCATGGTGCTTCTCGCCCCTTTGTTCAATGTCCTTCCCCACCTCCTCCATCTCGGCCCTTTCAGGGTGAGCCGTCTCTTCAGCAATAACCGGAGGAGTAGATTGAGCCTCTATTGCCGGTGTAGACTTAGCGACCGCGGTGGGTGGAGTTTCCAACCGAACGGCCTCGACCCTCCGCTTGGCAGCCAACTTCTCGGCATTCCTCTTCTGCGCGAGTTACTGGAGTGATTCCCCAGACATATCCTCTGGATAAGTGCCAGGAAGATCTCCTAAGTTTGTGAAAATGTCCTCAAAAATATCCCCTCGGCCAGACGTGGATGGAGGGTCGGACAAATTCAGTCCAGCCTCCTCAAACGTCGAATTGAGGGCTTTGTCTACCTCGGCTCCCAATTGGTCCGGGTCCTCGGCGACTTGATCGACTGCTAGTTCTTCTACGTGTTCCGAATCAGAGTCTTCTAAGCCGATCTCCTTCAAATGTTTAAAGCTAGGGAAGATGAGGGCTGTAAGATGATCTTCGCCTTTTGGAACTGGAATATGGTCTGCTGCTGAAAACGTGGCGTAAGACGGCACGTACCGCAAGAGAATATGGGCCGCCCTTCCTTGCTTCTGAAGATTTGGACAGCCAACGAATTGCAAAGCGGTTTTAATATTCGCAAGGACAACGTCGTCGGCCGAAACCAATACTTTCTTCAATACGTTGTCTGCGCAAATAAAGCGGTAAGTACATAAAAGTAGAGCCGAATAAACATGCGAAAATATAAGCAACTGAAATGAGATATATGGCCACCTGGGTCGCCTTTTCACCTTGGCACGGGATCCAGGCGATCTTCACCCTCGCCGAATTCCCAATTGCCTTGAACAACGACCATCACGTCGTCAACACACTTGCCAGAGCTGGCAAGCATGGTAACTAAATTATGATTGGTGTCCTTAGCCCTAAGAAAATAACGTCCTAGACGGCCGGTAGACTTGGCTAAGGTATAGCAATGCTGAATCACAGGAATGCCTAGGTTAATCCTAAGGCAGCGGTTTAGCTCTATGATCCCCATTACGATGCGAAAAAATTCACGTTGGGCTGGGAAGGGATTAGGCCCCAATGTTGAAGGACGGCTCTTAAAAACGGATGTAGGGGAAAATGGACGCCGCCTTCAACAATCGATAAGAGAGGAAAGACGATTGTGCTCTCGTCGGTCCTCTGCATATCGGTGGTACTGTCTTCCACGAGTGACAAATGAACGTCATCGGGGATGGAACAATGGTGGCGGAAGCCGGAAATCCGATCCGGAGAAAAGAATGCTTCCAAATTTTTTTCCATCGTATTCAGCCTAAGTGTTATGCAAAACTAGTAGTAAGCGAGAAAATGGTATTGGGAGTGAAAAAAAAGAGAACTTACAGGGAACGGAAGGAACAGTGAGAGACAGAGGAGAGTTGTAGAAGTCACGAGGTGGAGGAGTTGTACTAGAAGGCGAACCAAAAAATCTTGAGCATTGAAAGTGCACATTCGAAGAGACAAAATTTTAAATCATATTAAATGGAGGAAGCGTATGAATAGGCGGGAACTGGTAATGATGACTAGAAAACGTGTGCGTTCCGACACGCTTTGGAATGGGGTTAACCGCTGAATTTTTGACTTTTCAAGATCGAAACCAAACACGCCAACTAAACAGAGTTAGTGGGGTGTTCGGGGGGCAATTGTGGTGGCCGAATAATTGCAGACGCAGATAGGCAACATATAAATTCCCAATCGGTGTATAGTGTGCATTCGGCCGTACCCCTTCCGTTTCAAATGCCGAATAATCCGAGCATGGAGTCGATTAAATGGGGAGGGCCGAGTGAGTAAATACATGACGGATCAAGAGCGGGCCCTACCTAGAAGATCAGGGCATATATAAATAGAAGAACAACAACCAAAGGGAGGTATGTGAGAATTAGTATGCTTAACTTAAGACACAAGCAATCCAGAGAGTATAAACTGATTTATCCGTCGGAGTGCTAATTCCAACATCCCCGACCGGAGTGTTCATTCCTTTTCAGGTGACTTGCTGAGGATCATGAGCGTCCCCCAAGATCTGAAGAGTATTTCCAAACCACTTCTCCACACCGACAGCCCTTAATGATGGCAGGCAGGCTATCAACAGCATCACTATGCAAAGACCAACACATGGTCCAAATATGAGACAGAATGGAAATAGGGTTTGGAAAGATCAAACCTAGAGCATTCCGTCGCGGAAGTCGAGTACTCGACGAGCAATTAAACTTGTTGCTGGATGTACCTGTAAGAACATCCAAGTCTTGAGAACGGTCAAAAAATGGGGTGTCTACAGCTCGCCATATGGCCGAATACAAGTCGGCCATGCTAGGTTAGGCAAATGGAAAAGCCAAGTACGAACAAGTTATGAATGTCGTATGAGTCAACTATACCCTTTCATATACGGAAGGCCCAAGAACAGGATCAAAGCCTAGGAAGCAGTGGCCCCATCGATGGCCCCTGGAGGAATCATTATAAAATGAAGAGCTATGCTCAAGGAAAGGGGATCGAGAAAAAAGTAATAGAGAGAGAGGATTAAGAAGTTCTGTTTGGACAAAAGAGTATTTCTAAATCCATTTCACCACAATTTCAAATTCTAGGGCTGAAAATCAAATTCATCGCCTTGAACAGTAGACCATTTTCCATCATTTTTGAAATAATAACAATCTCAGCAAAGTTGGCAAAAGTGAATACCAATCCAAAAATGCATGCATGTTATGAAGTTAATTGTATTACTTGATTTTTAGTTCAATATTCAACTCAAACAACAAATCAATCAAGAATCAAACTCGCAATCTCTTTTTTTTCTTTTCTGTTTTTTTTTTTTTTTTTTTGGAAGATAAAACTGAAATGAAAAAAAAAAAAGTGAACATGAGTGAGTTAGCCTCTATTTGGGAAGATGGGTTGGAAAGGGTAGGGTTGGGTTGGGTTGGGTTTGGGGCTATTTTAGCCATAAAAGACAAAATAGGTTTTTTAGTCCAATAAGACAAAATATCACATCCAACCCCATAATCATTACATTCTTTCTCTCATAAAAAGTCAAAAAAGTCAAAAAGCCCTTCCCAAACGAGGCTTTTTAATCCAAGGCTAAAATAGCCAAAAAGCCAACCCACTTCCCCAACAAACCCCTAGGAAACGAAAGAGTCATGATCGTGAACATCGAAAGCGAAGGAGCAACGATCAACGCTACCAAAAGCAGAAGAGAAGAGGCTGAAGTTGGATTCGACGATGAAGATGATAGAATCGAGGTTGGCGTCTCGAGGTCTGAATGTGGATGATCTCTGTTGGTTCTGATCATCAAATCTTGTAGCTCTGGCATTGTTGTCTGCTACTTCTCATCATAATCTTAGAGAGAGAGAGAGAGCGAGAGAGACAGATATCTCTGTTTGGGAATTGTCGGGAAAGTGAAAGTGAAAAGAGTTAGAGCTTAGGTATAAGAAAGGGCAAAATTAAGGGTTGGTTTGGGATGTTCTAAAAAAGTGCACTTTTTGACTTATTGGCTTATATTGGTTGGGTTGGGTTTGATATGATGTGCTAGAGAAGTGATGTGATTTAAATAAGATGATGTAACTTAAATAGGATAGTAACTTTTTGACTTTTGTATTATTTAGTTTATGCCAAACCAACCCTAAATAAAAGAAAAAAATTAGTCTCCAGTTTGTTGTTGCAAATATTTAGCTTGTTTGATTTCATAATTTAAGATTCACTTTTTAAAAAAATTAATTTTCGTGTTTTGTGTTTTTTTTAAAATTTTTATTGAATTTTTTAAAATATGTTAAGTAATTTTTTTAAATTTTTAGATGCACCTAACATAAATACACTTAAAAAGTATAATATTTGTGAAAACAATGTTTAAAAAATTTACAAAATACCAAAAATATTTAATATTAAAACAAATAAATATTTTTTTGTATTTTGTGTATTTATTGATTTTTTAGATATTTTTTTTACAAATATTTATTTTATAGATAAAATATTTATTTTATAGATACATCTAAGTAAGGTTTATCTAAAAAAGTAAAAAAATTATTTAAAATTTTAAAAATATTCACTAAAAACAAAAAAAAAATACGAAAAATAAAAAAACTCAATTTTTAAAAAATTAAAACCAAACACAATAATTATTTTTTTGCAACCGTTAAATAATCAGTCAAAAAATTTAGTCACAAAAAATCACTTTTCTAATAGTGGCGGTCATCAAAATGAGAATTTGTCTCAAGAGAAATCACAATGAAACTTTCCGTTCAACCATTCAGATTTCGAAAGTTCAATTTTTTTAAAAAAAAACTTGTGAGTGTAAGGAAAAATTTGTTCAGTGAAACTAAAAACATTTTTAAAAAAATCATAAAATTTTACTAATGCTGTGTTTACTTGAAGAATTTGAAGAGGGATTTGAAAATGGAAAAGGAAAAGATGCATGAAAGTGAAACTAAGTAAAATATAGGTGGATTTGGGGTCACTGCTGTGGCGCTAGCACAGCAGTGACTGTTGTGCTCCATTTTGTAGTGTATTATGAATTTATTTTTATAATCTGAACCGTTCATATTGTAGGGTTTGTTGAGTACTACATGCCCACCAAAAATCATATTAATCGGATATCAATAACTATATGATTGATAACCAAAAAAATAAACAAGAAGTTTTTCTTTTGAAAAATAGTATAACAATATGCAATTCGATCATATAGTTATTGATATCCGATTAATATGATTTTTGGTGGACATGTAGTACTCAACAAACCCTACAATATGAACGGTTCAGATTATAAAAATAAATTCATAATACACTACAAAATGGAGCACAACAGTCACTGCTGTGCTAGTGCCACAGCAGTGACCCCAAATCCAATATAGGTATATTTTATTCACATTTCACCTACCTAATTTCCTCCTCAAATCTCCCAACTAAACACAATATAAAAGAAAAAAACAAATTGAAAACTTAAAAAGTTATTTTTAAAATTTTAAAATCAAATATAGTATTATTTTATTTAGCTCCTCTTGTTTCTTGTTTCTTGTTTTTATTTTTTATTCATAAGAAAATAGTTCAGAACAAGACTAAAAATACAAAGGGAAACCCAACAAAAATCTCCAGGTTGCTAAAAATTGTATGAAATTTACTTTTTCTGATCCGAAAGGGTAAATTATTAGAGCTGTTAAATTATATCTTTATTATATTTTCTATCAAATTTAATACTAATTTTACTTATGGTTAAAATTGCCAGAACAACACACTAATTTATAGTCCCTTTAAGGAAAAATTGGTCTAAGATCCCTACCTAACTTTTAATAGGAGGAAAGGTCCACAATAATATTTTTTGATGCCTAAGGTCCCTCAACCTTATTTTACGTTATAAAGTACCTAATTTACCCTTCTTTATAACATAAGTTTGTTTGGATTTTGGCATACTAAATATTCTATTGTTGTTTTGTAGAAGATTTCATGGGGATGGGCTTTACGGTGGAGATTTCATAGGAGATTTCGTAAAGATTTTGCAAGTGTTGCAGTGGACTTGACAATGAAGATTGCTATGATTATGTAGGTGTTACAGTGGTGTTGATCGTGTAGATTTTTCAATGGAGCTGAATCAGGTATGTTTTCGATGGAGATTCCACATGGATTTTCGATTTTTGTTTTGAATTTTATGTAAGAATTCTGATTTTATATTAGTTTTTCGAGTGTATTTTTATATTAGATTTTTGTTTTCAGTTTTGATCAATTTAAAAGAGATGATATCTCAATGAAGTTGTTTATGATTTTTGGAGTTGATTTTTCATTCTCTATTATTGATCAATTTTAGAGAGAGGCCATCTTGATAGAGTTGATTTTGATTTTTGAAGTTGATTTTTCATTCTCTGTTTTTTTATCAATTTCAAAGAGAGTTGACAGTGGAGTTGATTTTGATTTTTAGAGTTCATTTTTCGTACTCTGTTTTTCATTAACATACTTATCAATGATAAGTTTTGTTTTCTATTTTTTCAAACTAGAGAAATTTCTTTAAACCAGAAATAAGTATAAATTTCTTATCATTTTTTGTTCTCTGTTTTTTTTTTTTTTTTTGTACTTTTGTTGGTATAATTCAGAGAAAATTGTAAGTTTGTTATTATAATCCAACGAAAATCACATAGAAAATTATAAGTTCATATGGACATATTATTATAAGTTTCTAATGCAAATAGAATCACAGAGAAAATTGTAAGCTTGTAATTCAGTGAAAATCATAAAGAAAATTGTAAGTTTGTAGTCTAGTGAAAATTACAAAGAAAATTGTAATTTGTTATGGACATATCATTATAAGTTTGTTATTTTATTTTTATTTTTTTCTCAATTGAATGTTTTGTGAGCATAACAGATCTTCTCTATGAGTTTCTCTGTGTTTATGTGGAATAGTTAGCATTTTTGTCAATTTGATGTTAATGTGTTTTTGTTTTTGTGATCTTGAAAGTGAATATAAGTTCTTAAATTTCTCTGGACTTTTATTTGTAGTTCAGAGAAAATTATAAGTTTGTTATTCACTTTCAATTTGTAGTTTAGAGAAAATTATAAGTTTGTAGTTCAAAGTGAATATAAATTTTTGTTTCTTTGAGCAAAAGTTATTTTTTGTGTTTTTTCTTTCAATTTAGATGACAGTGCAGTGTTTTTTGTTATCTTAAAGGTGTATATAAGTTTGTAAATTTCTTTGAATTTTGATATGAGTGCAATATTGCACAATCACACAGAGAAAATTGTAAGCTTATAGTTCAATGAAAATCACAGAGAAGCCTATAATTTCATAACAGATCTTCTGTGTGATTTTTGTCTATGATTGTGTTTAATAGTTAGCAGTAAATTTCTCCGTGATTCTCTCTAGATTCATTAAGTTTTCTGTGATTTCATTTTTGTTATCTTAAAGGTGAATATAAGTTTGTAAATGTCTCTGGACTTTTATTTGAGTCCAGAGAAAATTATAAGCTTGCTATTATAATTCAGAGAAAATTATAATTATTACAAATTTCTCTAGACTTTTATGTTGTTCTAGTGAAGTGTTTTTATATTGAATAAATTATTTTTCTTGTTTTTTCTTTCAGTGTCGATGGACAATACAGTATTGTTGTTGTGCAAATATGGAGATGATACTATTGTCATTAATGTTTTATGTGAATTGAATTTTGAGGAATTGGTTGGCATTTTGTGTAAAACATGGGAGAATTTGAAACTTGAGACGATGTGTATTTCATATTCTATTGTAGGTCATCCGAATTGTATGGTTCGAAATAATATTGATTTTCTGAATATGTTGAAGGTTATTTGTGTACGTGGTGTTGATATAGTTGATGTTTCAGTTATTAGGTATAGTACTTCTGATCAAGAGGATGAAGTGAGGTCTAATTGGGTAGATGTATGTATGGTGAATGTGATAGGCTCGTGGATATTGAAAGGAATTCACTCTCTAAGTTTTGTTCTTACCAAGAAAAGGTGTTGTTGTCAGCTGATTGGCAAAATAATATTATGAGTGGTGGACAAAAGTTTGAGGGTGGTGTGGTTGAGCTCCATACTATTTTATGCAAGTATGCTATTGAGGTTGGTTTTCAGTTTACGTATGTTAAAAATGATAAGCTGAGAGTTAGGACAGAATGTGCATATAAGGAATCAAGGGGATGTATGTGGCGTATACATGCTTCAGTTGAAAAAACAAATGGATTCTTTTACATAAAAACTTCGAACAATGAACATACGTGTGGTGTGGCGGTTCGTACTAGTAAACATGCTAGGACGACTTCCAGCTTAGTTTCTGGGCTGATACTTGAAGAAGTAAGTGCAAAACCTTTAACTCATCTAGTGGATGTTGTCAAAGAAATGAAAGACAAGTATGGGGTCTCAATCAGTTATAACTGTGGTTGGTTGGGGGTTGAAAAAGTAAAATATAGTACATATGGGGATTCTTGTTTGTTATTCGATCAATTACGGTGGTATTTTGATGAGGCATTGAAGAACAATCCAGGTAGTCGTTTTGAGTTAGATTTTGAAGATAATAAGCGTTTCAAAAGAGTGTTTGTGGCTTTTCACGCATACATTACTGGTTTCGAATATTGTCGATCATTACTGTTTCTTAATGGAACATTTTTGAAATGACAATACAAATGAGTTATGCTTGTTGTGACGGGAAAAGATAGGAATGAAGGTAATTGTAAATATATCTAATTTTATCTAAGTATGTGAATTTTCTATACATGTGGAAATTGAGTAAATTTTCTATTTTTGTGGTTATGTTTTGTGATTTTTCTCTGACACTTTGAATTTTCTCTAGTTTTGGCCATTGTGTGAATTTTCTTTGGTTTTGGCCACTGTGTGAACTTTCTCTAGATTTTGGTCAGTGTGCGAATTTTTTCTGGATGTAGTTATTGTGTGAATTTTATCTGTAGTTAGTCACTAAGTGAATTTTCTCTGGCTTTTATCATTATGTGAATTTTCTCTATAGTTGGTCACTAAGTGAATTTTCTCTGGAGTTGGTCACTAAGTGAATTTTCTCTGAATTTGGTCACTGTGTGAAGTTTCTTTGGATGTTGACAGTGTCAAATTTCTCTAATTGTTTATTGTTCTAATTTTCTCTGCATGTGTATATCTAATATGCTTGTTCCTATTTGTTTTGTAGTTTTTTTCCTGTAGCTTTTGCCATTGTTGATACTGAGAATAAAGACAATTGGTGTTGGTTCCTTGAACATTTATGTGAAGTATTGGGATCGGAGAGGGTGATAAGTTTCATATAAAATCGACATTGTAGTATTATGAAAGGAATGGCTAGGTTTTTCCCTAATTGCTATCATGGATTTTGTCTTGAACATTTAAAGAGAAATTTGAGGGATAGGTTATCATGTGGAAACACAAATTTGGTTAGGAAGACAATAGTGTCCAAGTTTTCAAAATGTGCATATACGCCAACAAAGGCCTCATTCCATTTCAAGTTAAATGAATTAAAAAGTGAGGGATGAGACATTGTGAGTGTTTTCTTGAGAAGTTTACCATATGAAAATTGGAGTGATGCTTATTTTGAGGGGAAACGTTATGGTGAGATGTATTCAAATGTTGCTGAGTCATTTAATTCATGGATACGAGAAACTCGGCACTTGCCAATAACAAATTTGGTGGACATGATACGGTTGTAAATCATGAATATGAGGTCTAATAAGAGGCTAGTAAATGGAATAAAGTTCTTTGTCCTCGTATGGATAGTGTATTGGAGAAGGCTTTCATGGATAGGAGGACATGGAATGTGAGTTTATCATCTGATAATGTGTTTGAAGTGCATTGTTTTCCTTCGGTTATGGTTGATCTTAGGTTGAGAACTTGTTCATGTCGAAAATGGAAAATAAATGGGTATCCATGTCAACATGTTGTTGCTGTAATTTTTAGGAGTAGAAAGATTTTGAATTCATTTGTTGAACCATTTTTTCATGCTGATATGTATCGTCAAGCATACTCGTTTTCGATTGGCCCAGTTCCAACTATTGAAAAACCTGCATGTAGCATTGATGATGCTATGATTTTACCTTTATTGAGTAAGAGATCAGCTGGAAGGCCAAAGAAGAACAGAATTGCTTTTACTGGAGAGTTTAAAATCGTGATGAAGTGTAGTCGATGTAAGAGTATTGGTCGCCATAATAAGAGAACATGCAAGAAACCTTTGTTAAATAGTTGAGGATAATTTATTGATTGAATAATACATTTTATGATTACTTTGTGTATTTTGTTTTGTAAAATGTATTTTTTGGATAGTGTGTATATAATACCAAGCAAATTCATCTAGAAAAATTTTTCAATAGCAGTGAAAATTACTTTTTGTATTGTGTTTTTAGAAACATACTTTGAGAGTGCCTTTATAATACCAGTCAAATTCATCAAGAGAAATTTGCCAAAAGTAAAGAAATTTACTATGGGCATTGTTTTTGTTGAAATGTGCATTGTGTTTTGTGAGATCAAATCCATCCAGAGAAATTTGCCAATAGTAAATAAAATTACAGTGTGCATTGTGTTTGTTGAAGCATACTATAGGTAGTGTGTTTATAATACTAGTCAAATTTATCCAGAGAAATTTGCCACTAGCAGAGAAAATTCTTTGTGCATTGTGTTTTGTGAGGTCAAATTCATCTAGAGAAATTTGCTAATAGCAAAGAAAATTACTGTGTACATTGTGTTTTTTGAATTTGATGATTGTTTTGTACCAACACAATGCATTACAGATTGCATGATCATATAGGCACCCTCTTGGCACGATACGAGTTAAATTTCTCTGTGAATTTCTAGTAACATCATACCAGAGAAATTTCTGCAGACAATTTTTTCTATGTGGATTGTGTTAACAATCACTACTTAGCATGCATTATAAAAAAATATATATTTGACCATTGATAGCTATGAAATTTACATTAGTCAAAAAAAGATATATACGTATATGTCAAACATCATCATTTCTTCAATGTATGAAAAAATAAATTGAAGGGTTATTCCTAATTACATTATATGCATTGTCTTCCTTTCACTAGTGTGCTTTCACTATTATACTTTTGGTTCTTTTTCTGGTGGCATTTGAATTGGTTCTGTCCATGACCGGCCAACTTTAGTTGCAAATCTCTCTATAATTTCTGCTCTCATCAACCTTACGTCTTGTATCGACAATTTCGAGCTGATAGGTTCATAGTTGCTATATTGTCTCATTATGTAGCATACAAAGAGGCCACAATCCACACTACATACAAATTATAGGTATAGTTAGTTTTAAGAAACATTCAAATTAGATTATCTTATTCATAGATGTTGTATGAAACTTACAAATCGTTGTCTTGTTGTGGAGCATTGTTGACATATTCAAAGTCATAATTTGTGTTTTGTGAGTCTATCAATTTGAAAGAGGGTTGTGATTGTGCCTCTCTTTCAAGGCAAGCTTTTAAAAAAATCTCCATATAATCTTACTACAAAAAAATAGTTTTTAAATAACAAAGAAATTTACACACAAATTAATGGAATTCTATAAAAATTATCATCACATAAACATTATCATGGATCAGAGAAATTTGCACTCGTTACTAATTGTTTTGCATTTTTGATATATTTGTCTTGTGCATGAATCCCTCATTGGCCTTAGTGAGTTGTAATACCTCCATAAATTGTCTTGTTTGTCCAAGACTAGCAAGGTCCAGTGATTTCCATCTATTGACTTCTCATTGCCTCCCGTATTTATTGGGAAATGAAGGAACCTGTAGTTCCTTCATGTTGTTTCAAGATGCTTGTCAAATAATGAGACTTGAAAAGTTTGATTTTCTGTCATCTTGATGAAGTTCTGCGGTCAGAGAAAATCAAAAAATGGTTATGAGAAAGTTGAAATGACAGGAATTTTAAAAATATACACAGAGAGAAATTTTAAATGCACACAACTAGCCAGAGAAAATTACTCTAGTGACACAACTGGCTTCAAGATAGTAATAAGTAAATTCCAGAGAAAATCAAATAAATGAGTAGTAACATGCCAATCTCATGCATGTGAAAAAAAATGAAGTTGGTTATTATCCTTTTCTCTTTTGGTCAGCAAATAGGATGTCTCCATAGCCATCAATGACCTGAAAAATATCATTTATAATTGTAACATTGGTTTATAAAGGTTGATGGAACATTGCAGAGAAATTTTGATGAAAGACTTACATTGTTGACAATTTCTTTTTCCATTATTAGGTTTCCAATATCTTCAAAGGTAATGAGATTCAACTCACTTGTCCAAATTAAAGCCCTACAAGATGACAAAGAAGGAATTTAATAGTTGTTAATGCAATATAAGTTAGTAAATTGTTGTTTGTTATCTTTTATTTTATTTGTTGTACTTACTCGAGTCCAGACACATTTGATATGTGCTGCAAGATGTCTTTTACATGTTCTTTTACCAATTTTGCAACCGGTAGAGTTTGTAGAAAAACCCAAGGTTTTCTAATGGTTGTTGGTTGAGGCAAGACGTACTCATCAGCATCAAGTACTTCTTTGTCTTTGATGGTTTACTCTGTTTGCTTTGCAGCTTGCTTTGAACCTCTAGTCACCTTCACAACTTTGGGATATTGAAATTCTAGATCTTGCTGTTTTCCTTTCCTTTCTTTTGCCTTTAAATTCTTTATCATTGATGTAGAATCTTTTTTCACTACAAACAGTGAAAATATCAGTAAAAGTTAAATTTCTCTAAAGTAACAAATCATATTTCAACATGTAAATTTATTTGATTCAATATTTTCCAGTTACCATAGACTTTTGTCTTTTGTTTTGGTTGTTGTTTGTGTGCCACTTGTTCTTGTTGGGTTGTTGGTTGTTGTTCCACTTTTATTCCAACTATACACAGTGAAAATCAAACTAGCCCCAAAAATCAAATAAACAAATAGACAGAGAAAATCAAATAAGTAGCAGAAATCAAACTGGCCAAACTAATATGGTCAGAAAAATTTAACTTCTAGAGAAAATTACCATTGACAAAGAAAATTGTAATAAATAGAAATTTCTCTGAGTTATGTTGACACAAGAACATAACTTTTTGTGGCTCAAGATTTTTCACTGACCTTGGAGTTGAACTTGTGTTGGTGTTCGGTAAGGTTGTGTTCCTAGTTGGATGGATAGTTTTTGAATTTGTTCATGCAATCTAACATTTTCAGTTTCAAGCTCTGAAATTGAATACCTCAATTGTTGAACTGTTTTTGTATCATCTTCTTTTTGAACCTCCAACATCTTTAGATTCATTTGCTTTGTGATGTCTCTTTCTTGAAGTTCCGAGTTATATGATGTCAAGATTCTTATTGCAATGTCCTTTTTCTGCAAGTAATTCATTCCAATTTTTCTCTTTTTCTATTTTGGATTTAGAAAGTGCCTTTAGTCTTTAATGTAGATTAGCAATTTGAGCATCCTTTGATTCCTCAAATTCTCGAAGCTGATGCATTGTTGAGCCACAAATGCTATCATGATGTTTGTATATCGGCTCATTATGTTCTTCTTCATCCCTTTCCTCATTGTTTTCTTCTTCCTCTTTAGATCCAGTGTCTTCATCTTCTTCTTCATTGTCTTCTTTTTCTTTCTGTTCATTTCCTTCTTTGTCTTCTACTTTTTCATTTTCTTTTCTAGCTTCCGCTTTTGCACTGCTTGCTTGATCTTCATCCCCATTGCTTGCTTCTTGTTCTTCTGTGTTGCCTTCTCCTTCTTCTTCAGATGAATCTTCTAATGTCTCCTTGAATTTGACCAATGCCTTTTTTGATTTTTTCTTCTTCTTTTTACCAAGATAAAACTCCTCTGATCGGTTTTTAACTAACTCCTTATTATCTATCTATAATAGGAGGCTCTTTTATTAGAGAAATATTAAAAATTCACTGAGAGAAAAATTCAAATAAGGCAGATAAAATTCATCTAAATCATACTAATGGGAAACAAACTTCAGAGAAAATTGTATGGGCTAGAGAAAATTACACACAAGGAGACATAATTTTATAGGTCAGAGAAAATTATGAAACAAGCAACATAATTTAGATATCAGAGAAAATCAATCAATGTAGATAAGTTAATGTCACTATAATTATGGTCAGAGAAATTTGGATTCCAAAGGAAATTCATTACAAGGGCAGAAATAAACAGTGTTAATCAAAGAAGCAACATAAATTAAAATTTCAGAGAAAATTGATCTCAATCAGTCAAGAGACATAAGTTATAGGCTAGATAAAATTACATGCAAGGAGAAATAATTTTATGGGTCAAAGAAAATTATGAAACAAACAACATAATTTAGATATTAGAGAAAATCCATCAAAGCATATAAGTTAATGTGTTACAATTGTGGTCAGAGAAATTTGGATTCTAGAGAAAATTCATTACAAGGGCAGAAATAAACCAGTGGTAATCAAAAAAGCAACATAAATTGAAACTTCAGAGAAAATTGATGTCAATCAGTCAAGGCACATAAGTTATTCCATATACGATATCGCATTGCAGAGAAAATTGATCTCAATCAATCAAAGCACGATGAGGGAAACAAACCAGTGGTCAGAGAAATTTTGGAAGTTCATTGAGAATGCAGTGGCTATAGAAATCTAATCTGTCGAGGTGCAAAAAAGTGGACTGATGTCTTCTGCAACTGTTTAGTCAAGCTTTGCAGGTTCCATTTGGTACATCTTGGGAAGTCAGTTGTGTTAGTGTCTTCCCAATCAATGATATTCACATGTTCACATAGCCAATACTGTGATGGAAATTGAAGTATTTTGCTATACACACAAATTTGTAAGTATCATAACTGTAAATTTGAATAGAAATTCTACTTACCAGCAATGCAATGACACACCCCGTAACTTTTTTTTGAAGTTTTGTGCAATGCTATTATAAAATCAATCAATGTTGTTGTGATTGCTTATGGCCAATCATACTGCTTCATTGATTCCAGAGGTTCCATATACTTGATAAAAACCTATCATGTTGAATTCTCATTTGTTGCAAAAAAAATAGGGTAAGACACGAGTACAAGGTAATAATAATTGCTACATCTTTGAAGTCAGTTGGTTGTTTGCCTTTCATTGCTTTGACCAAGGCATTCTTAAGAACAGGACCAGTGAGCCTTGTGTCCTTTGGGAATCTTTGTCTTAGGAATGCAGTCTTTGGCTTTTTTGAGTATCTTAATGACATGGCTTCTTTACCACCTTACAAACCAAAAATCAAGGTCATGTAATTGGTTGTAAAGGTCAAGTTTTTTTTTTTACCAACTGTGAATGCTTTCGTTTTTTCATTGTAACGTTGGATTATTGCAACTACATCATCATCAGATTTCCTAGACTTCCTTGGATCCATCTTTCCAGTAGTTAGAGCTTGGATCAAATGCCATAATGGAGTCTTTTGAAGCTCTTCAAGTTGGTTTGAATTGAATTTAAGGGTTTGAAAAAGAAGACAATAGATGAAAGGTTGGATCGGTATTGGATACTGTAATGAGCTCTCATTCTTTGGAGTTTAACAGGCTTTTTCCCCCTTGAGCTTGAGTCTTTTGAAGTTGGGGTATTCATCTTAACGCTTGTTGCTTCATCACCTTGGACTTGTGTTTTTTGGCGAGGAGTTTGTGATGTTTTGCTGCTTTTTTATCTAAAATCATAAGAAGAATCAGAGAGTTTCTATTTCTTTTGTGGTGTTTCTGGTGTTTTGCTGTTTTTGCGTTTCGCCATTTCTAGACAATGAAAACATAAAGATGTCAACATTAAATCCTAGAGAAAATTAAACATGCTACAGAAAATTGAACATGTCATAGAAAATTACACATAAAGGAGAAAACTAAGGTGACCAAAAAAAATTATAAATGTCAGAAAAAATTATACACTGAAAATTAAATGTCAAAGTTGTAATAACCCTCACACTGCCTTAACTATACTCATATGCATTTTATATGACTTTGTTTTGTTGAGCTTGCATTCTAAATCTTGACTTGTCTTGCATAAGTGATACTTGATGCTATGCTCCTTATTAGTGTGTGTGTTTAGCCGAGGTCACCTTGAGCCTAGGCCACCTTTGAACCTTGTGCTTAGAACCATTTTGGAACCACCTGGTTGACCTTCACCTTCACCCCGGCATTATAGCCGAGATGTCAGTACCTAGCCGAGGTATTTTACACTAGCGACCTTTGTTCCCGGGCTGGTATGACACAGGCCGAGGTGTGGCACACCCTGGCCAAGGTGTGGCACAGCTTAGTCAAATGTCGTCCTCCTTAGTCGATGTCTTTGTTACCCTGTTGCCGAAGTTTTGTCTTTGACCGATGTTATTGATTGCCGAGGTCTTGTTGTTAGCCGATGTCATTACTCGCCGCAGTGTTTTACTGAGTAGCTTGTTAGATACGCGTTGTCAGAGTCTTGTCCTTTCAATCAGTCACCTTTTCGAATAGAGCCAACCAACCGTTGCCACGTGTCCGAGCTGTAGGTTAAAGCAGCCGACAGACTTAGAAACACATCATTCTTGTCTCAAATCTTTGTTTTAGAGAGAGAAGCTCTAGAGAAAAAGGGAGAAGAGAGTTTTAGAGAGAGAAGTGGAGTTCGAGCTTGATCCTTGAAGATCGAACCGTTGGATTTGAGTTTTGAGGTTAGATTCTTGCTCTCCTTTGATTACTTTTATTGTTTGTCCAGCTGCATTGCATGATTGAGTTTGTTTTGTATGCCATGCATCGATTTGAAGTCGGTTTTGAAAAAGGAACATGATGTTCATGTATGTTCTTGAGGAAAACCTTGTTTTGATCCGAAAGTTTACATCAAGATGCATGTTTCCGTGTTTGTTTTCATATAATCTTCCAGTACGGGTACCCAGGTCCATGTTTTCGAAGCCTTGGCATGAAATCTTAGCTTTGGGTGCAAACAAGTTATGTTTTCAGCATGCATGTTCTTGATGATCTTGTCTTTGCATTGTTCAAGGGGGAAACCCAGGTTTTCCCCGAGTTCGTTTTGTGTGTGAGCCTCAGGACCACACCTCGGCGATGTGGTGTGGGACCTCGGCATGACCTGGATGGTACCCAGTGTGTTTTCCCGAAATGAGAAACAGTGTTTGATATGATTTGACTTAGTTTTGGGCGGAAGCCGAGATCATTTGCATGCATATGAAGCTTGTTTAAAAAGTGCATTCAATAGACTTGCCATGTGTTTGTAGGACTTGGACTCGCCTTGACCCCGACGTCTGAAGAACTATGTGAGTGGCATTTTAATAAAGCTATGTTAAAGTGTTTTGATAAAAGCCTTGTTTTGCCTTGTTTTGGAAAGTATTTGTAAGCATGAATGATTATCCCTATTTTTGTGTACCAAGTATTATATATTGTTTGGATGACATTTCTGGAAGTCCGTACGTGCCAGGGGACTTTAAGCACTTGTGGCACTAGTCCGTACGTGCTAGGGGACGATAAGCACTTGTAGCACAAAGTTTGGAAGTCCGTACGTGCCAGGGGACTATAAGCACTTGTGGCACAAGTCCTTAGTGTCGGGGACTATAATGCAACGACATTCTTGTTTAGAGATCTCTCTTGTCTTGTCATGCCTTGCCACTGACGGTTTTACCGCGTGGGTTTGTCTGTCCGGATTGTCATCTCTTGTACTATATTGATGCTAGTAAGCATCCCTTGAAGCTTTGAAAGACTTGATAGGAGAACTTGATTTATACCTTGTATTGTTTTGTTAAAAGATCTCAGATATCACTCATGTAAACCCTTTATTACTTATGCCATTCACTGAGTATCCAAGCTCACCCTCTCTATATATATATGTAGGTGATGAGCAGGGCGGCGATGACGCCTAAATGTGTTTTGCCGAGGTGTTTTGCCGAGGTGTTTCACTGAAGTATTTTGCCTATGTGTTTTTGGACTCATGTTTGCGACATCTTGAAGATCATGCTTCTTAGTTGTTTCATTGTATTTTGTATTTGATGGCTGAGAAGCCTTTTGGTCAAGATGTAATTTTTGTACTCTATTTTGTTGTATTGAAGCCATTATAAGATGTATGTCATTTCATTTAACTTAAGCACTGCTCTTATGGATTACTTAGTTTTATTTATTGCTTCCGCATTTGTAAGCCCCATATGTTTACTCTGATTTGTGTGTGAGTTCTTGTAAGAGGCCTTTGGTAACCTCGGGTTACTGGCCATCTCGGCGCCGACCTACTAGGGGCAGGTTGGGGTCGTGACAAAAGTACTAATTTTTTTCATGTCGAATACACCTAGCCACAGAAAATTTCCATTCCCAGAGAAAATCAAAAAAGCAACATAAACATGCCAAAGAAATCAATAAGGAATAAAAGTAATGTGGTCAGAGAAAATTATAAATTCCAGAGAAACTTAGACATAAACAATAGAATACTATGTGTTTTCGTGTAGAATACATGTTGTCACAGATAATTTCCATTCCTAGTGAAAATAAACAAAGCAACATAAACATGATAAAAAAAAAATTTTAAATTGATAAAAATTACATATAGATGTAAAATATAACCAGAGAAAATTTAAGAAAGAAACATAAATCTAGCAACCACAGAAAATGAAAATGCTAAAGAAAATACATTCCAGAGAAAATTTATATTCCATAATATTAAAAGAATAATGTTTTAGAGCACTAAATTGGGAGCTCTAGAGCATCACTAATGATGTGGCACAGTGGCCCCCACCAAAGTGATGTGATGTTTTGGCTTGAGTTTTTTTTTTTTTTTTTTTAGCTCATTAGAGCTATTAGTGATCCAAAAATTAGTGGGATGAATCACCACTCATATTAAAATGCCAAAGAAATTTACATACACAACCAGAGAAATTTAAACATGACAGAGACACACAAGGAAGAAAAGTGATGTGGCCAGAGAAAATTATAAATGCCAAAGAAGCTTAGACACAAACAAGAGAGTAATATTAAATATATATGTAAAATATAGCCAGAGAAAATTCAAACACATTCTAGAAAAAAAAATTTATTCTATAATATTAAAATGCTAGAGAAATTTACATACACAACATGAGAAATTTAAGCATGACAGAGACACACAAGAAATAAAAGTGATGTGGCCAAAGAAAATTATAAATGCCAGATAAAGTTAGACACAGACAAGAGAGTAATATTACATATAGATGTAAAATATACCCAGAGAAAATTCAAAAAAGAAACATAAATCTAGTAAGCACAAAAAATGAAAATAACACATGCCAGAGAAAATTAAACATGGCAAGCCAAAGAAATTTATAGAGCAGAGAAATTTAAATGAATTGTATTTGAAAATTACACAGAGAAATTAACCATGCCAGAAAAAATGAGGGAATAAACATGTCAGAGAAAATTCAAAGAAGAAACATAAATCAAGCCAATACCAGAAACTCAAATGACAGAGAAATTTACAGACAAAATCACACAAACATCTTCAAGATTTAAGTTCAAAATTTAGAGAAATAACATTTTTCAAATTCATGTAGTTTTTATTACGAAATTAAAACCCTAATAAATGGGAGGCTATTATAATATATAATTAACTGTGTTTCCAGAGAAAAACTCGTTGGATTGTAAAAAACTTATCAGAGTGATGATGAAACACTAATTACGAACTTATATACCCTGAGATGAAGATGCAACAAGATGAAGATGAACTGAGCTGACGATGAACAGTGAAAACGGGTCAGAGAAATTTGTAAGGAAGGAATAGAAAAGATTTTAGCAGAAGATAATGAAACCGTAATGTCGATAGTGAAGATGATTGTGAAACCCTAATTCTCCTGTTCTCTTGCTCGTGAAGATGGTTAGATTTTTGGAATAGAACTGAGTCATCGGAATCAAGTAGAGTGTTCTCAATTGATTTGTGAAATGTATTTTAATCCAAAAAAGAATTAAAAATATGCACGTTCAATTGAGAGACCTAATACATCATCTTCTTCTTCTTTTTATTTTTTATCATTTAAATTACTATTATTCGGCACCGTTAAAAAAATTCTTCTTTATTTAACAGTTGTACTTTATATTCAAAGACTATTGCTTCATATTCATAGACTATTGCAAAGCTTTGTTGACTTCAGGGTTCACTTTGTTCGAAGAGATCAGAGGAGGAACATTTGCTTGTGGTTGTTGTCTCGTTGTAGAAATTGCTAAGTATTTTGAAGCCAGTCGGTCGTTGATTAAATTAAAAAATAGTAATTTCACAACTGAAATAATATTCATTATATTTCTTTTTAATTTTTTTAAAATATTTTTCAGAAAATTTAATTTTTTTATTTTTTATTTTTTTTATTTTTACTAAATTTCTTAATATTTTAAATAATTTTTTAAAATTTTTAGACACACTTAATTTTTAGTGAATCTTTAAAAGATTCACTAAATACCAAAAATTTCAACAAAAAAAAAAAAGAAAATTTAGTATATTTTTCATATTCTTATGTATTTATTAATTTTTTAAAATATTTTTTCTCAAATATTTTACTTTTTAGATATATCTAAGTAAAATGAATCTTAAAAAGTAAAAAAATGCTTAAAAATTTTAAAATATTCACTAAAAAAAACACGAAAAATAAAAAATTCAATTTTCAGAAAATTAAATTCGAAAAACTGAAATCAAAATACTAATTATTATTCAATAATTTTTTTACACTATTCATTACTAAATTATAGATTTAGTTATTCAATCAAACCATTAAACAAGAAACACCAACGATGTCTGCAATAATCAGACTTACAATCTCGTTTGGGGAGACATCAAAAACTAAACTACCAAGTCTTCTGGTGATTGACACCTATGAATTGGTTTGGGAAGTAGGTTGATTTTTTAATTTTTTTTAACTTAGGGCTAAAAAATCTAATTTATGAGATTTTTTGACTTTTTTTATTTTTTGTAAGAGAAAGAATATAATAATTATGGATTAGATGTGATATTTTGTTTTAGACTAAAAAATTTAGCCTCCGTTTGGCAGAGTTTTCAAAATCTAATTCAACACTCACTTTTGAGTGTTGTGTTTGTTTAGGGTTTTCAAATCACAATTCTACACTCATTTCTCAAAACTCATTTTAAAACATAATCATTACTTTTCAAAACTCATAACCAAACACATAATTCAAAACTCTTTTCAAAACTCCATTCAAATCAATATTCTAAAAATATTTTAATTTTGTTAAGATTTACGATTTTTTTAATTTTTTAATTTTTTGAATATTTTTAAATATTTTAATTTTTAAATATTACAATTTTAATTTTTTAAATTTTAAAATATTTTATAAAAATAAATTCAAACTCTATTTTATAAAAATATTTTTAAATATTTTAATTTTGTTAAGATTTACGATTTTTTTTAATTTTTTAATTTTTTTAATTTTTTGAATATTTTTCAATATTTTAATTTTTAAATATTACAATTTTAATTTTTTAAATTTTAAAAGATTTTATAAAAATAAATTCAAACTCTATTTTATAAAAATATTTTTAAATATTTTAATTTTGTTAAGATTTACGATTTTTTTAATTGAGTTTTGTTTTATGTGTTTGGTTAGGATTTGAGTGTACAGTTGTTTTTAAATTTAAAATATTAAAATTTTAAATTATTTTAATTTTTTGAATATTTAAATTAATTTTTTACTTATTAAATTTTTAGATTATTTAAATTATTTAAATATTTATGATTTAAATTTTTTGAATATTTATTTTGAAAAAAAATTATTTCCTTTGTAGTATTTTTAATTAAAAAATTAATTAATGTTATTTTTTGTTAATAATAAATTTTTTTAATTGAATTTTAAAAAGAGTTTGGTTATGAGTGTTGATCAAAATTTTCAATAATGTGAAAGTAATGTGTTTTGTTATGAGTTATAACAATTTGAATTAAGTTTTGAAAACTCTTTTCAAAACTCATAACCAAACAAATTTTCTTACTTCACATGTCAAATCAAACTTTCAAAACTCAATTCTACACTCAATTCAAAACTCAATTCCACACTCAATTCAACACTTTATTCAAAAATCATAACCAAACAAATTTTCTACACTCAAATCATAATTCTAAAACACACAAACTCAAAATACAACTCATATTCTCAAATCATAATTACAAAGCTCTACCAAACGGAGCCTTATTTTGTCTTTTTATAATTAAAATAGCCCAAAACCGAACCCAACTTTTTTTTTTTTTTTTTTCCCAAATAGGGGCTATGTTAACTACCAACTGCATCTTTGCATCAGGATGGATCATCGTTGATGAACAAAACCACTTGTTCTGAGTCGGTATCCATGTTTATCTCTTTCATGCCTTTCTCCAAAATGATAGTTAAGTCTCTGTAAACTCTCCATAATTTAGTTCATTTTTTGCAACTTCTTTAGTATCCCAAATAAGTTGGTTTGGGATGTCCTAAAAAAGTGTACTTTTTAACTTATTGGTGGGTTTGGGTTGGGTTTGGATTGAGTTTGATGTGATGTGTTAGAGAGGTGATGTGATTTAAATAAGATGATGTGACTTAAATAAGATAGTGACTTTTTGACTTTTTGGCTTATTTAGTACATGCCAAACTAGCCCTAAATCATTCTACAATGCCAATGAAGCGCAAAATAGTTTTTTGGCTTTTTTGAAAATTAATTTTTAAAATTTTTCATATTTTTTTGTTTTTAATAATTTTTTTAATATTTTAAATTAGATATATTTAAAAAGTATAATATTTGTAAAAAAATTTAAACCATTCACTAAATA
Source organism: Camellia granthamiana (assembly GCA_036172215.1). Taxonomy (NCBI): domain Eukaryota; kingdom Viridiplantae; phylum Streptophyta; class Magnoliopsida; order Ericales; family Theaceae; genus Camellia; species Camellia granthamiana. The sequence continues at coordinate 147,744,174 of CM069904.1, read as the reverse complement.
CAAAAATATTTTTAAAATATAAAAATTCAATACATTTTCATATTGTTATGTATTTATTAATTTTAATATATTTTTTACAAATATTTTACTTTTTAAATGTATTTAAAAAGTTTTTAAAAAATTATTTAAAATATTAAAAAAATCACTAAAAATAAAAAAATGTGAAAAATAAAAAATTTAATTTTAAAAAAATCAATCAAAACCAAACAAATGAATGGCTTCCTTCATCATTTTCACAAAACAAATAGAGCCCACTCTAAAAGGGCAGCTGCCAAATTACAAAAGGAACACAAACAATCCTCCTCGAAAGAATCACAAAAATATTCATAAATCTAAAAATATCCATTTTTTTCACGATAACCACTTATCAACCCCATTTTAGGGCCTATATTTGTACAAGGGAACCAACACCATTTTAGTAATTCTTTACTTCCTTGAGAAATTTGTTAAAAAAAAAAACTAGAATTAAAAATTATACTTGAAAATGAGTTAATTCAAACGTCCTTAAATAATGGCTATCTATTTATCTCAAACATGAGTAGAAAGTTTAGGATAAAATTTTTTAGGCACAGACAACCTTAAAATCCATTAGCTAAATACTTGCAAATTCTTTTCATACATTTGGAGAAATAGTAGGAGACATAAATATACAATTGCAGTATTTATAGGATTCTTGCTCAAAATATAAAAAAACGATATCGTTTCAGATTCATTACAATCCAAACGACGTCATTTCAGCCAATATCCCAAACATCAAATCCGAAAAAGAAGAAACAAAAAAATAAAAAAATATAATCCCAATTGGTCCGTAACAGTCCAGTAACAAGAAAGTGGAGTGATAAAAAGAGTGAGAGTCGTATAGACAAACCCTAGTCTCTCTCTCTCTTCTTTCTCTCTCTAGAAACCATGGCGTCAAGGAGGCTGCTGTCCTCTCTCCTCCGATCGTCGGTCCATCGCTCACCTTCCAAATCTGCACTCAGAGCCCCCTCACCATGCCCCTCCCACCGCCCTTCCCCCAAGGGCTTCCTCCTCAACCGTGTCCTCGACTACGCCACCACCGCGGCAGCTCCGTCGCAGACGGCGGCGACACCACCTCCCCCGAAAACAGGCGGCCCCAGCGGAAAGATCACCGACGAGTTCACCGGTGCTGGCTCCATCGGGAAGGTCTGCCAGGTCATCGGAGCCGTCGTCGATGTGAGATTCGATGAGGGGTTGCCGCCGATCCTGACGGCTCTGGAGGTTCTGGACAACTCGATCCGGTTGGTTTTGGAGGTAGCGCAGCATTTGGGAGAGAACATGGTGAGGACCATAGCTATGGACGGTACTGAAGGACTTGTGAGAGGTCAGCGAGTGCTCAACACTGGTTCGCCAATCACTGTAAGTTAGCTTTTTTTTTTCGATCTTGTGAAGCTTAATTGTTTCGATTTGATGACATTTTTGAGAAATGTTGAAGATTTTAGTTCTGAGATCGAGTTGTTTTTAGGTTTGTGTGATATGTAATGAATCTCGTAAGCTGAAGGTGGAAATCTTACTGTTAGCCACAGATCTCAGTGATGTTTGTCTGTTTTAGTTTATTTTACGGTGAGATCTGTTGTTTTCATTGTTCTGGTTCTTGATTGGATTTATCGGATGTTTTCATAAGATAAATCCGTATGTATATAAATACGTAAATTTGTATTTCTATATTTTATATGCTGAATACTGTGAAATTTTTGAAATTATCAGGCATGGTTATCTAGAATTTTGGAAGAACTTTTTATTGGTTTTGGAAGCAAAGGCCTGTTTGGTTGTGTTTTTGTTTCCTTTGTTTTATTTTTTTGTGCTTTAGAAAAACAAAGCAATGAAAAAAAATCGAAAAAATGCATTGTTTTATATTGTTTCATTGTTGTGCAAAAACAGGTTTTGAAAATTTGGAACAGAATTTTTAATGTTTTCTAAAGAGGGTTGTTTTTGGGAAAATTTTCATGAAAACAATTTTCTGAAATTGTTCGTCAAAAAAGCCTTCTGTGTTTTCTGGGAAATGAAAACAAA
>CM069904.1:147664643-147737143 GCA_036172215.1 Camellia granthamiana | reverse complement strand
TATCAAAATAACCAAAACCCTAATCTTAATTTTCTCTCTCAACTCAAATCCTAACCTTAAAATTACTACCACCCTTCATCGCTACTGTTGTCATTGCTGTTGCTATCGCTTTCCGTCACATTTTTTTCCACTATCGTGACCCATTTCTCCCTTTATTTGCCGTCTCTTCCCTTATTCGTCACTTCCCGTCGCCTGCAAATCTAAGAACACGATCGACACAAACCTATCTTCCTTCGCTTCACCCTTCTGTTTAGAGACTCTCGTCACCGTTGCCGTCGCCTGTCGTCAGCCCTCTCTACCTCCTCATTTTCTTCTTCTTTCTTCTCTGTCGCATTCCTTCTCCTTCTTCTCCTCTGTTGCCCGATCGCACGATCTCCAATTTCGGGCACAAGTGCCTCTTTCTCTGTCTCTCTTTTTGTCGCTCTCTCTCTCTCTCTCCTCCAGTGACCTGCAACCCCTCACTGGCGGAAAAAGTTGCTAGAGATGATGGTTGCGACAAAGAGAGGTTGTGGTGAAGATGGGTGGCTGGTTGGAATTCGGATCTTCGGTAGCCCTTTCCTGCGGCCTTCCCTGCCGCGCATGAAAAACGATGTCATTTTGCAATATATATATATTTTTCTTTTTTCTTCACCTCTTATTTTTCAGCCCCTTTTGGTTGTGCCCTAGCCCCTCTGATAGAGACGAACAGAGCTGAACTGAACAGACGAACGCGAGGGCGAATCGAACGGGAGAGGCGAGGCGATGAACGCGAGGGCGAATCGAATGGGAGAGGCGACGAACATGAGGGCGAGAGACGAAGGCAGAGAGGTGACGGACGAACACACATTTGGTTTGACGAGGTTCATTTCAGGTTCATTTCATCTCTCTATCTCTCTCTCTTCCCTTCTTCTGTGATTCATGCAAAGAGAGCTAATAATAAGAATAAGAACAATAATAGTGTAGCTAATAATAAGAATAAGAAGTAATGGGTAAAGAGTTTATGAGTAGTAGTGATAAGAAATGTTTTGTGCTGTATCAGATCTCTGGGCTTTGGATTTGAAGTCATGCAGATTATTATGTCATTTTGTGTAAATAGTGAACAAATCAAGATTTGCTTGGTTTAGGCATTTTATGTATGTTGACTTTAGTAGCCATGAGTTTGGAATTCTTATCAAAGGGAGGCTGTTTGTCATGGATTTGAAGTCATGCAGATTATTATGTCATTTTGTGTAGATAGTGAACAAATCAAGATTTGCTTGGTTTGGGCATTTTATGTATGTTGACTTTAGTAGTCATGAGTTTGGAATTCTTAAAAAAGGGAGGCTGTTCCTCATAGTGCACCCCATTTCATGAACATTGCAAACTTTAAGGGAGGTTGTTCCTCATAGTGCAATTCAGTTTTATAAAACAATTCTGTTTCACAAAACCAGAAAACAAAATATATATATATATATATATATGTTGCTTGATTCATTGCTTGAAAAACAGAGCTGACGCATATATATATATACAAAGCTTGAAAAACAGAGCTGAAGTATATATTCATAGTGCACCCCATTTCATGAACATTGCAAGATATATATACATATATATGATGAATCAAGAATAGTGATTCATCATAGCTAATGATTGATTCATTGCTTGAAAAAAAAATTTATTTTTTTCCTGAGTTTTGGTTCATCCATGGAAGTGTATTGAGTGTCAGTAGTAGTAATAACAATTCTGTTTCACAAAACAAGAAAACAAAAAATAAATAAATATATATATATATATGTTGCTTGTTGTTGGAAATTCATAGCTAATGATTGATTAATTGCTTCAATTTTTTTATTTTATTTTTTGTTTTCCTGAGTTTTGGTTCATCCATGGAAGTGTACGTATATGCTAGGGAGAGAATCATTGATTTGGGGTTTTTAGTGAGGAATAAAATGTTTTGTTTGATCATTGAAGGTTGTCTTGGGATTTGTAATGAGCAAGAACAAGCTTGTGTTTGTTCATGGAAGTGATTTTTTGGATTAATTACATTATATGAAAATAAAAAGAAAATAAAAAAGAAGCAATTTTGGTTTTTGTTAGAATGCATACAACCAAACCAAGGAAATCTTTTGTTTGTGAATACACAAGTTAGATATCTAGACTTGAAGTCAGAAAGAAAATGTCATGCATGCATGTCCATGGAAAGTTTGGTTAGATCTGTGTTGTATTTGAAATTGACTTTTGTGTTTACTTGTAATTAAGATTGACATGTCAACGAGTTCAAACAATGATGCTGGATTCTTTGAAAATAAAAGATGCAAATGTGGGAAAAAAGCAGGAGTGTACATATCAGAATCAGAGAAAAATCCAGGGAAGATGTATTTCAAGTATGCAAATAAGGCTTGTGACTACTTTGCGTGGGGAGGGGCTCCTACTGAGAGTGGATCAAATATCCAAAAGAGCAAGTACGATTATGATTTTGCGAGAAACAATGAAGTTGTGAATATCTTGGAACGACTTGATGCAAACCAACGAGAACAACTTGAAGCTATCAAATTCATGATGCTCACAACCATAGTGATGGTTGGTTTTACCATGCTAGTAGTGCTGCTCAAGTGAACTTGTATTTCCACTGAGTGTAAACCACTACTTGTAGAACTTGTATTTAGTTTTGAAACTTTTATATGTGCATGTAAAATCCAAACTATGTTTAATTAATGAAGTTGAAGTTACTATGCTATGTCAATTGTGTTAATTAATGAAATTGGGTGTTATGTATATGATGTATGAAGATTGATCCTATGAAAAGAAAGTGAATCTGATGTTATGTGAGCACAAAGTTAATATGATGTTGCATGATGGTTGATCAATCTTTTACACAGGGCACTGTACTGCAATTCTTCCATGAGTTTTAGCATGTTAAATCATAAAATGCCTAGCTTCTTCAAAGTAATCCTCAAAGAGGCATCTCAAAGCAAGCTTTCCAAATAACAAGTTATATGATCACTCCAACATCCTATATCACCTCATCATGAGTCAACAAAATCAACTCCTAAACATTTCTCCATGCTGAGACAAGCAAACATATAGGAAATGAAGGCAAAGCCTGGTTGTAGAAACAACAAAGAATTGAACCTGTGCCACTTGAATTGAACCTGTGCCACAAGGAATTTAACCTGTCGAACTTCCCTAATTACCAATCACTATAAAATATTGACTAAAACAAACATTAATATCATCCTCACAATAAAGGCATTCTAGATGACAACCATAATAACAACTTTATATATGCATACACAAAAAGAACATTGTTCCCAAACACTAAATATACATAAAAAAGATATCCATGAAAAATGTCCAAACCCCGCGAAACATTAAATTTACATAAAAAAGATGTCCATCAAAAATATCCAAATCCCACCAAACATTAAAAATACATAAAAAATATGTCCATCCAAAATATCCAAATCCCACCAAACATAAAATACATAAAAAATATGTCCATCAAAAATATCCAAATCCCACCAAACATAAAAAAAATACACCAAAATACACCAATATAATAACATAATTGTTTTGTGCAAGCCTTCCAAGGATGTCCATCCACATAACTGTCAGCAGGACTACATGAGGCTTGCGACAGTTGGACTGCACTAGTACCTCGAAGCAACTCCTGAAACGATGTCTGAGTGGGATATACTAAAGGCATTGAATGAGGCGGCATTGACTGGGGCGTGTTATTTACCTGCAATAGTGATACATTTATTAAAATATTTATAGAATCTATACTACCATTTGAATGTAAAGTATGTAAGCAATTACAACTCACATCATATGTACGACCCATGGCAAAAGGAGGTTGAGATTGGGATTCAGGTCGAGATTGGGATTGAGATTGAGAAATATAGATTGCACGACCATGATCCTAAAATAAACCAACATAAAGAAAAGAATAAGTGAAATTTAAAAAAAAAAGTAATAATGCATTTTCATTTTAAAAAACAGGCAATATGAAATATTACCTCAACATAATTACTACTCATGGCAAAAAGAGGTCGAGATTGACCTTGTGGAGCATAAACACCCTAAAGTAAACCAACATAAAGAAAAGAATAAGTGAAATGAAAAAAATAATAATAATGTATTTTCATTTTAAAAAACAGACAATATGAAAAGAATACCTCAACATAATTACTACCCATGGCAAAAGGAGGTCGAGATTGACCTTGTGGAGTGTAAACACCCTAAAGTAAACCAACATGAAGAAAAGAATAAGTGAAATTAGAACACACCCAATAATGAATTTTCATTTTTAATAACAAACAATATGAAATATTACCTCTACATAATTACTACCCATGGCGAAAGGAGGTCGAGATTGACCTTGCGGAGTGTAAACTGTAACACCCTATAGAACCAATGCACAAAAAAAAAAAGAAATTCAAGGTTGAAGGATTGAAGATATGTTGGTTCCGTATGAGGTTCAATTTCCTTAAGGTCTATGTATGTCAAAGGTTGCATTCAAAATGAAATATTACCTGTATTGAATGATTACCCACGGTGGAAGAAGGTTCAGATTGACCTTGAGAAGCAGGAAAAGAACCACCCTACATGCATCACAAAATAATAAATATCACGCTACTAGTTGCACACAATAGTAAATATTGCAAGATTAATACAAGGTTGCACACAATAGTAAATATTACCTGACTACAAATATTACCCATGGCGACAGGAGGCTCAGATTGACCTTCAGGAGTACAAAAACCATCACCCTACAAACAACCAATTTATTTCATTCATGATTTTCCAAACACACATAACACAAAATTGATAACACATAACAATCACACGTAACAAAATTAATTACCTGCTTAGATTGCATTCTTTTCTTCTTCGCAATAGATTTTTCCATCCCGCCCTTGATCATCCTTCTTCCCTTACTAGTTGCTTGTCTTTTCTTCAGTCCCTTAGCTTGGATTGGACAATCTACTTCCTCACTCTGTGGGCATGTGTTAGTTGAGGAATTTCTCAATTCAGTGACCTCCACTTGACCACAAGTGTGCACACTTAATTTGTCTTCAACCATTACACTTAATGCTTCACCTTTTGCAAGTGACAAATGATAAGTTTCTTCACTTTCCGTGGATCTACTTGCTATTGCTCTAAATATATTCATCAATGACCTATATCGATCGCTTTGATGTAGTTTCACATCAGCCTTGACATCATACCCACGGCTATCTTTCACACTTTCAGCCCTTGCTTTTTTAGTCCATCGTTTCAAGATGTATTGTGCAGGAAGGTCCGTTGCATTCAATATATCTCTAAGCACTTTCAAATAATGTCGACACACTATGCCCTTCACCTCAAACTTCTTGCAACTACAACTCAAAAAACCATCTCTATGCATTATCACATTCTTATCTTTGTTTCCATCTACCACCGTTCGAATTGTGAATATGGTACTCTCACCATCATTAAGAGGGCCTACAATGGATGCTTCAATGGACTGCACGTACTCATTTTGGAATTCCTCAAAAATTATTTTGGTGCAAATATCTACCATTTGCTTTAACATCAAAGTTTGAATGGAAACCTTTGGCAATTTTTGGGACAAATTATATTCGGCTTCCAATTCTTTATACCTCTTGTCATAGAGCACCCTCTCAAAGTGTATGAAAAACTACATCAAGTTATGATCACAATTGAAATAATCCTTCAAACATGCATTGAATGATTCACTTAGTTGAGTAGTACTCATTCCAGCTGCCCAAGAATTCATAATATATGGCCATCCCCATTTGTCCTTCACACCAAAAGTTTGCTTTAACCAATGATTGTTGTGTGCATCATACCTATCAAGCATTTGGTCCCATCGTATTCTAAATTCTTCTTCATCATCAATTTCATGCATAAATTTTGAAAACACACCCTTCACCCCCACATCTCCAAAAAGAAAACTTACATGCTTCACAGCATTTTGCATCAAATGCCATGTGCAAAGTCGGTGGTTTGTATTAGACATGACAATTGGAATGGCCTTAGCCATCGTAGCATCTTGATCTGTGAAAATAGTTTTTGGAGATTTGTTTGACATTGTCTCCAAAAGAATCTGAAACAACCATGTGAATGATTCGGCAGTCTCATCATACATCAACGTTGCACTGAATATAACCGTTTCTCGATGATGATTAAATCCAACAAAGGTTCCAAAAGGTCTATGCTCGTTATTTAATTTGTAAGTAGTGTCAAAGGTCACTAAATTGAGCATAGTCCATTATCATTTGAGCATCGGCCCAAAATATATTAGTTATCTGCTCTTCACAATCTAATTGGACTGCATAATAAAAGGATGGATTTTCCACAGTTTTCTTACGAAAGTATTGCAACACACTACCCGCTTCTCCATATTCCAAATCTTTTTGTTTCTTCGATCTTAAATAATTTTGTTGGTCCAATTTGGTGAAGCCAAGTGATGCTTGTAACAACCCTCGTACTGATTATCGATAACCTACTGAATTAGTTACTGATTTCTGTTAAACTGGACTGATAATGACTGATAATTGGATTAACTGAAGTACTGAATGAACTGATTGAAATCGAAACTGAAATTGAATAAGTTATCTATTGAATTGCATATTGCATCTGTTTGATTGATTGATTATCTGTTAAAATTTATATGTTTAAACTGCTAATTGAAGGCCTTATCGGCGGCCGAATTAGGAACCGTTTAGAGTTTTGGAATCAGTAGAATATTTGTGATTTAATGGTATATTTATCTGAAAATTGATTAGGAATGATTAAATTAGATTAAATATTGATTAATTGAGAGGTTGGACTTATTTACCAAATTGCCACCTATAGTGGACATTTATGTAGTATTATATTAGGGACTTGAAGTACACTTGAACCAACTTATTTCCTCAGCCATTTTCTTGTACCCAACCGACCATAGTAGAGAGAGGGAGAGAGTTGAGTTCATCTTGGTGATTTGCTAGAAGAACTTGAAGATTTGAGGCATAGATTGCTAGATTGAGCTTTCAACCTTGTAATTGAGACTTAGGTAAGTGACTTCATCTCCATCTTGTTGTCTTTGAGCCTCATTTTGCATGGTTCATGCCCAATTAGAGAGCTAGGCCATGAATTTGCTCATACATGTTGAATTGGACCTTAATTGTTGCATGCATGGCCATTTTGGTGCATTTGGAAGTTGAATACATGGTGGATTGTACATGCATGTCATGTTTATATTATAGTCCATGTTTTCAAAATGTTTTCCAACTATTGAGCTCTTTAGAGCAAGGATTGAAGCTTGAATTTGGTTTAAAACTCATGCATTGCATATTTACATATTATTCTTGAAAATGGGTTTGAAATTGGGTTTGAATTAAGCACCCCTGGGCTTTGATTTCTTAAATTGAGTTTTGAAACATGTTATTCTATGTGTTTAACAGAGTTTTTCCAGAAAATAGCCCAAGAGGATCGAAAATATTGCTTTTGAACTTGGTTTTGAGCTTGGGACTCAAATCTGGGATTTCCAGATTTCTGTTGTCCGCTCGAGCGGAAGAAGTAGCGCTCGAGCGGAGAAAACGAGCTCCCAGCATCTTGCTCTGTGCATCAGTCCGCTCGAGTGGAGTATTGGGCGCTCGAGCGGAGGACTGGGTGATGCGCTCGAGCGGGCGTCGAGCGGAGATTTCACCTATCCAGTACTTTTTGGTCCGCTCGAGCGGGGGAATGTACGTTCGAGCGGGGACCTTTGGTTGCCTGTACGCTCGAGCGGGGAAACCTGAGCTCGAGCGGAGGCCTTGTTTCACTGAAAATTCTGGAATTGTTTTCTAAGTGTATTTTCACATCCTCATCCCATCCTAGGCATTCTTAGGCCTAGTTTAAGGCATCGTAATGAGGATATAGATGTAGAACACACCGAGGCATAATAGGAAGTTAATTATTGTACTTCCCCAACTGTTGAACTTAGAGTGTGTTCATTTTGTTAACTGTTTAGGGTTGGCTTCGGGGACGCGCTCTAGCTGCTATTAGCCCAATCTCTGTGAGTAATAGATTGTGTAAAGATATGTTCAAAATGGTTATCTTTTGAATACTGAACTGAATTGTTTATTGAACTGATATTGTTTACTGAATGAATGTATGTCCTGTATTCTGAACTGTATTGTGGCATCCTTAGCATTGACTGTTACTGTTACAGAGCTCTGTCGGTCCCTTGTGGAACCAAATTGTTTACTGACTGATGGCCATCATGACTGTTGGGTCTGTTGAGACCCGGTCCTTTTGGACCTACTGTTTATAGGCTAATGGATGTACCACATATGACTGATTGACTGAAATACTGAAATACTGAAATACTGTTTAATGAACTGCTTTCATTACTGTAAGGACATTACATTCTTAACCTCTTTATACATTATGTTATTCACTGGGCTTTAGCTCACTGTTTATATATATATGTAGGTTCTCAGCAGCCAGACCGGAGCTAGGAGCGTGGGTTAGTCCCCAGTTTTGTCAAGCCAGCCTATGTGCCTCACTGCGAGGTTCCGAGACGCCATGCTATGGCTTGGGGTGTTTTTGTGTCCCTCACCTGTCTCTTGACTGTTTTGTTTATTGTATAAACTGTTTACTATTTAACCGTACTGTTATCGAGGGATTAAGTCCCCGTACTGAATGGTTGTATATGATTGTATAGATTGTACTGTTTTGACTGTATGAATGCATGAAAAATGTTTTTGGCATACAGATTGTCACAGCTCAATGGACACTAGTTATTTACTGTATTGGCTTCCGCCAGGCCCTGTACTCTGTTTTACTGTATGACTGTTCAGCAGGCCTTCGGTAATCTCGGATTACTGGCCAGTTACGGTGCTAAACCCATAGGGCCGGGTTTGGGTCGTGACAATGCTCTTCCACCACATTCCCTATCCAATAGCTCATAAGCAAACCTAAGAGGAATTCCAGATTCTGAAGCCAATTCTACTTCAATTGCTTGGGTGGTAGATATTTTTCGTTGCGATGGCAACATATGAACACACTCTTGACGCACAAGGTCATGATTATGATGTTCAACAAAATCAATTGCAACATATTTCCCTAAATTTCTATCTAACTTTATACTCAATCGGGCACCACAACCACATCGCACCTCTTGTCTCGGAAATTTTACTAGTGGATCTCGCTTGTCAATACCCCGACTTCCCTCTTTATAACATACAAAAGTCCGTGAAGTTATTTCCTTAGTTTGTTTGTTCTTGTGTGCATACGACTTCCTAATACTAAAGCCCACCTTTCCGCCATAGTTATTGTAAAAGTCATACGCAGCTTGTTCAAAGTCAAATGGCATGCCCAATTTTGGCTTCCAACCACAACTACCCAACTCATCAACAACATTATTTTCTTCCATTACCTACAATTGAGTACCATACAAATAATAAAATAAGCTAATTCCCAAAAATTGATGGATAGGATTTTTTAGAAGTGTGCCTACAAATACTACTGAGTAATTTATATAACATTTTCCTATACATATAATATACCAGTGGAACTGATGAATGATATGAATAATTATATATATATATATATGCTTCAGCTCTGTTTTACTTTTTTTTTTCTTTTTTTTTTTGGTGGAGATTGGTTCTGTAATGCCTAACCAGGGCTACCCATTTATCTTATTACCTATTTTTTTTCTGATTGTTATCTTTTGTAATGTTTGGTACTAGAATACACACGATAAAGCTTTTCCAATCTTTCATGTCTAGCTTTTGCCCAAGTCAAAAGATTGCTGTATTTTTAGTGGTGAAATTTTTAGCAAGATGATTCAAAAAACACTTCCAAGACCAATTTCAGCAAGATGAAGCACAAAATCATTGTACTGGAAGCCATGCTCTACCTATGTTCTTTTTTATTGTTCTCTTTTTTAATGTTTGGTACTGGAATATACCTTTTGCCCAAGTCATACAAACACATAACACAAATATTAAATCAAAGTTGGAATGCACCATCACTGGGTCAAAAAATGAAGAACATAAAAAGTTGAAAAAATAACTGAACAGAATTGAAAAATTAACTGAAAAAATTAACAGAATTTAAAAAATAACTGAAAAAATATTTGGGTCACCATCACAAATATTAAGCTGAAAGCCATGAAAAATTAACTGAAAAAATTAACAGAATTGAAAAAATAACTGAAAAAATATTTGGGTCACCATCACAAATATTAAGCTGAAAGCCACAACAAAAAATGAAAAAAAAATTGAAAAACCCATATTATGAGCAGATAACTGAACAGAACACAACATCACTTGGGCATTTATATTTTTCTATAATCTTTTTTGACTTCTAGAAACAAAACTTAACCTAGACATTGAACAAAGACAAACAGATTAACAATGAATAATCATTTCAAACCCAATTCAGCTATCGCCCAAGCACTAAGTTTAGGCTTAATTCAAATGGGAAATCACAATAAAATCAAACAATGGGCATGAATCATGAATGTAGACAACACAAAAATGCACACATAGCTTCGAAAATTTCAAACAACAAGTTATTTATAAAAAGTTTTTCCAAGGGCGAGTTATTTATAAAAAAATTTAGACAGATATTCAGATATATATATTTATATATCAGCTACAAAAATATGAAACGATGATCTTGATTAATATCACTTATTTTACCTCGTCATGGCCGCAATCTTGCCTCGCCATCGCGTTGCGTCCCTCCGCCATTCTCCGTCCTTCGCCATGGCCGTCCCCTCCATCCGTCATCCTTTGTCTTTCACCGTCGTGCCCCTTCACCATCCTTCGTCCTTCGCCGTCGCGCCCCTCCACCATCTCTCTCATCTCTCAGCTCTCTCTCTCTCTCTCTCTCTCTCTCTCTCTCTCTCTCCGTCTACCGTCTCTCTCTTAGTTCGTTAGGGCTAAACAAAACAAAACACAGAGCTGGGTAAAGGAAGATAATAAAGAAGCAGGAAACTCAAATTTTGGGGAAAAATTAAAAAAAAAAACAACAACTAACCAAAACAACGTCGTTTTGGTAAGGGCGGCAGGGAGGGCCGCAGGAAAGGGCGACTGGTGATCCGTATTCTGGCTAGTTGAGGGTTAGAGTTTGGAGAATGAAAAAAGTAAGGGTATTTTTTGTACAATAGGATGTGTACTAAGTGAAAAATAATGATTCAAATTTATTAGGTATGTGTGTTAAGAAAAGATGTAAAAAAAGAGGAAGTGGTGTGTGGAAATAGAAGCTCCCTTGACCTCCCTTGAAGTTTGGCGAAAATATAATAAGCATTACAAGTTTGGTACAGTTATGTTAAGTTCTTTTAAAATTTTCTTTTTATCATAAATTTTTAGTTGTATAAATAAAAAATAATATTCTCATTCCTTCTATACTAAAATGTTTATTTAATCTTACTGAAATGATGCTCTCATGTCTTTAACTTTCTACAGATAATCTTGTGCAAGTGTGGTATACTCGGTAGTGTTTATATCAAAATTGGGAGGTGTGTTTATTTATTGGCATATTTGTCCCCATTTTTTCTAATTGCGAGAACTCGAATTCAGAATCTTCCTGAAGGTCATTGAATTACATGAGCATTAAAAAAATAAAAATAAATATTTTTTGGTGCATACACAACCTAGATTACAAATTGAATGCCATTGAATTAAATTACTAAAGTATTTGACAAAATAACAAGAGAAATATTAAGAATATAGAAAGTGCACATGTTTGCATTTATAGAATTCACATATATGCATCCTGTATTCCGAGACTTTCCAAATAACAATGAAGGGTTTGGATATACAGTTGTGATTTGTGGCACTAATTTTTTTAGCACTAATTTCTATATCAGGTAAAAAAAAAAAAAAAACAAAGTTACCAAAACAGGAAATTAGTGCCATTAGTGCCAGCAGTTTTAGAGCCACAAATCATTTTTCTTTGGATATATTAGAGAATAATTTCGCAAAGGTTAAAATAACAAATAACAATGAAGGTTGCTGGATACATTAGAGAATAATTTCTCAAAGGTTACAATAACAATATTGAATTTAAGGCGTGTTTTGGAAACAAATTAATATAATTAAAAAGTTAAAAAGTTATACAAAATAATTAGAGATTTATTTTATCTTTTTGGTATAAAAATGGTGAAACAGATATGCTATTCCAACCTCATCGCCAGGCCATATTATCTCATAGCACCCATAAGCATTTGCAGGCAGTGCTATAAAAAAAAATAATCCCAACAAGTGGCTATAAAGAATCAAACTCAAACCTCGAGTAAAAGCTCGAAATCTATTCATAAACAATCTACCCGTTGGTATTAAAGATTTATTTTCATTCTTTTATTTATATATAAATATATATATTGTAAAAAGTCAAAATCTACTTCAAAAAAAATCACTTCCTACCTAGCAAAAGGGAGGAGAAAAAAAAAATCACTTTCCAAACTTTAAATTGAAGCTTTTGAATAATAAAAAAGATAAATTATAAATGCACCCCTTGAAATTTATTTAAAATACTAATTGTCTCTTTGTGGTTTTGAAAATTATAAATATCTTTTTATTAAAAAAAATTATTTAACAGAATTAATTAAAAAAAGTGAAATTTCTAACTGTTCACCTATATAATAATAAAATTATTTAAATTATTAATTGAAATAAAATTTTAATATTATTAAAAATTATTAATTAACTTGATGATTTATTAATAAAAAGACTTTATTATGAAATTAGCAATCTTAAGAGATGTAATATAATTTTTAAAATCACAAAATGTAATTTGTAATTTAAATAAATCTCAAGGTGCGTATATAATTTATTCTAATAAAAAAAACGACCCGACCCATTTATAGTCCAAACAAGATCATAAGATGGATATGGAACACGTGGATAGGATAGCTAAGGAATCCTCACGTGCACATTATAACGGACGGCAGTTTGTCAGCACCTCCACCCAGCACTGTTAGCGGCGGCGCTCTCTGGACTGCTTCCACGAACCAAGTGGAATATTCATTTCATTCATACTCAACAACCCTAAACCCACATGACTACTCTCACTCTCTCTCCTCCACCTCCTCTCTCTCTTCTCCACCTCCCTTCCCATGCGACCCACCGCACCCTATACTTCCCTCCTATGGCTATCCTGCGCCACCTAACCCTCCACCACCACCGCCGCCGCCGCCTATCCTCCATCGCAGCCGCCGCGCTCCGCCAAGACACCACCGTCTGGACCCCAGCACCTCTCGCTGCTGTCAAACCCGCTGCGGAGTCCCTCTTCCACGTCACCATCGACATCTCTGAGTCCCCCGAGCTCGTCTCCTCCCACACCGTCGCGGGGCAGTACCTCCAGCTCCGGCTGCCAGACGTCGAGAAGCCTTCGTTCCTCGCCATCGCGTCTCCGCCGTCGTTGGCGGCGGCTAGAGGCGAGTTCGAGTTCTTGGTGAAGAGCATTGCTGGATCTACGGCGGAGCTGCTCTGCGGGCTCGGGAAAGGGGATTTTGTTGAGTTGAGTCAGGTTATGGGGAGAGGCTTCGATCTAGATCAAATCTCGCCGCCTGAGGAATTTCCGACTGTTCTGATCTTCGCTACTGGATCTGTAATTAGGTGAACCTTCAATTCAATTCTTTATGAATTCGTGTGAATGAATTGTAATCATCACTTAATAATTCCTATTTTGTGATTTGATTTCAAATTATGATAATTAAGCTAATAGAATTTCTTTATGGAACATATGAATCATCTTATGCATATGTAGAGTAAAGAAAGTGACAAAATCATAATAGCTTCCTGAAAAGCAGAATAGAAAAATTCACAGCAGGAGCAATGTAGAAGTGGAAGCATAGTTTGCTAGTAGAAGCTGATCCTCTTGAAAACAGTTCCATTTGATATTTTAAGGTTAATTTGAGAAGATAGAAATAGCAGAGTTTTTCATATAATGAGGAGCTCTCTCTTTTGAAGGATTCCCATGGTTTTGTAGCTTCTTAAGACAAAGTTTATTTAAAAATTTATTTATATCAAATGGGTGTTTTGGAACTTATTTCCCAAGGCATGTGGAAGTGAGCTTGCTAAACATGCTTCAAAATCAAATTTTTTAATTTTGAAATGGAAGTCAGCTTGATTTGAAGTGGAAGTTTGGTAGTACAAGTCTAGAGAAAGCATGGTTGCTAAGCACATTTATTTTTAAAAAAAAAAAAAAAAAAGGTGTTTGTCAACTATGTTTTTGCTTAGCTTGAAAAATAAGTTGTAAAAGTCCCCTCCAATTTAAGGAAGTTTTTTAAAAAACAGACTTTTATTAAGAAGATTGGTTTCCTGGAGTATCACGTTTAGTTTGTGGTCTAGTATTTTGTGATCCAATGATATATAAAATTTTAGTTAGTTCAAATTAAGGATTGGTTTGACAGGCACTTTTCAACTTGATACTCTTATCCAGCAAGCACTGAGGAATTACATACATAAAAGTGTACAGATGAAAAGCAAATCCATTTGAGAGAGAGGGAGAGAGATAACAAGTTACGAAATACTTTGACATGCGTGCATTTTGCTTTCTATAAATTATAACGGAAGTAGGTGATCTTGTTGGTGAATGTAGTTGTAATTAAAATAAACTCTTTTTTTATCAGTAATAGTGTAAGTATCATTCAAAAAGGAGCACCAAGGGGGTGCCTTCCATTTACAAAAACTGATACAGATCAAAATAAACTAAATGCTCTACAAAATCTAAAAATTGGTCCAATAATGGTTTAACCCCACCCGAGAACCAACTATATAAAATAGTCAAAATTCTACTTTGAAAATGAAAATTGGAGTCTTACTCCATCAAATGATGTTTATTATGCTCTCCTTGGTGGTCTATGTAAGACCCAAAGGACCTAAACACCAACATCTCCTCCTCCTCTTACTAACTCTGGCTTCCCTCCAAGAAAGTAACTCTGAAACCGAGGGTACACCTAAGTCACACCAATCAATACAAGAAACAATGACCAAAGCACTCTGGCCACCTCACAATGAATAAGAAGATGGTCCACTGATTTACTTTCTTTCCTGCACATACAACAACAATTCAAAAAAAATTATCTGTGGTTAGAATCTTCCCCAACGTCGCAGTCCAGACGAAAAAAGCCACCTTGGAGGGGGCTTTAGACTTTAGTCCCCCAAATGGCCTTCCAAGGAAAAAGGGTATCCCTCCCACCAAGAAGAACAATCCCTATTCGAATTCTCATACATTGACTAGTCTTCTCTCGAATCTCTGTACCCCAAGTCACACACTGATTTCACTGCAAATGATAATCTCTACTGGGAGCAAATTCAATATGTCACCTAGGCCTGGAGAAAGATGGCTGCCCCCTTACAAACTTAACCACACATGCTTTGTCACCTTGTTAAAGTGTACTGCAGAAGATATGAGGTGGTTGAACCTAGAATCTGTTTTCTCCATGTCACCCTTGTTTTTAATTCTAACATCTTTGAAGCCTACAGGGATCTGTCTCAAGTTTATTTTTACTGGAAGCACTAATTTGCACTAGGGTTACATCTTGCTTCTTGTTTGCATAGCCACTTGTGATGAGAAATTTTTTTTGAATCAAAGGAATGAAAGTAATTCCTGTGATCATATTAACGTTAGCGAGATGTGAAACTGAAACCTCAAAACTCTTAGTTAGTTCTCCTTTATGATCTCCATGTGGAATCTTCGTAAAGTTGGTTCCTGACTCGATTTACAACCTACCACACTACTGTTGCAGCTCTGAGTCCTATTTTCTTTCAAGCCAAGATGCCCTTCAGCCACTGTGATGGGTTCTGAAATTACAGCTCTTGCTTCTTCATCACAGTTCTGACTGCATGCAATATAAAAACCACATAACCTAATTGCATGTTGATTTCTACATTGATTATCAATGATTATATCCCACTGATGAATCTTTTAAATGTTCTTATTCTCTTCACTTGGATTTGATTCCAATCTTTTGCACGTAAGGCTTTGACTTCATTTAGTGCAGTGCAGTGTGTGATTGGCTGATTACATGCATTATTTTGCATCTGGGCTTGGTGGAATGAGGCCATATTTTCGTGTCAAAATTTTTTAAGATAGCACACACATAAGCAAGCCTAGATTATAGTTTTCGTGTGCGTTTGTTGCAGGTTTTCATGATGTATTCTCTTATTCACTGTTTTCACTATACCTTACTGCATGCAGCCCAATCCGGTCTTTGATTGAGTCAGGATTCAGTGCCAATAAGAGACCTGATGTGAGACTCTATTATGGGGCTAGAAACCTTCAAAGAATGGCTTATCAGGTTTCATTCAGTGGCTTGCTATTCAAGTTACATTTTCATAATGTCCATTTATGCATAATCAACCACCATTGCCTGCTTGATCAGAGTTAATATTGAAGTTTATGTTTCTGCCTTCTTTAATAGGATAGGTTCAAAGATTGGGAATCTTCAGGTGTTAAAATTGTTCCAGTATTATCACAACCTGATGATAATTGGACTGGTGAACATGGTTATGTACAGGTAGGCAGTGCATGTGTGTTCAATTTGTATGCATACTTAAAGTTGAATTTGACATCTCTAAGAAGCAACTTCATTTTAAATTTTTTTTTTTTTTTTGAAACTGTTACTTTTCCAGGCTGCTTTTGCTAGAGCCAAAAAAATTTATAGTCCCCAGGCCACAGGTGCTGTGCTCTGTGGACAGAAACAGATGTCTGAGGTTTGTCAATTTCATGTGCTATTCAATTTCTTTCAGTCAATGATTACTCTATTTAAAGTTTTTCCTGGATTTTTATTTATTATGATTACTGCCTTTTCCTGTTAACGGTTTTATCGTAAAACAGCATGCTTCGTGCTATCAGACCTCAGAAAATGTTGGCAGTCATTGCATGTTTGGTGCTGTGATGCTTACTGTATTTCAGTCTTGTTTTGTTTGTTTTTACTTTGTTGTTAGTCTGGTTAGGGTAGATATGATTGGTTTTAATTGATGAGTTTAGGGTTCAGTTTTTAATCTCAGACATTTGTGAATTACAGGTTTTTTTATTTTATTTTATATTTTTTTTAAAGATAGCACAAAAGGTATTTTAGGGATTCTTCCCCTCACTCATAATTTAAGTGGTCTCATGCGATCTTTTGTGTGACCATCATTAAGTCGGGTCTGGGTTGCCTGCGGTAACAGAAGTTTGCTCTTTCCTCTGTGGAGATACAAACCTGTAAAAATAATTTGCCACGAGTTGTCTGACAGAATAAACAACAATAGTTGTAGGAAGATAGATATTCATCTCACTTTTGTAAGACTTCCTAGCTGCTGTTTTAGAGGTGCTTTGCTTGTACATGCTGTCATATACTCTACATGGGATAGCATAGCTTACATGAGGAAATTGAAGCTGATGAGTGAGTGGCAAAGTGTAGAAGTGAAACTACTAGATTTCTGGCTGCATGAGGGGCCATTAGTATGGTGCATGTGAAAGGTTAAGAAGAATATTGAAAGGAGTAGAAGATTAAGCAAATGAGATCAAGTGAATGGAGTTTTGACCATGTTGTCCAACCCTTCACAAATGGTAGCATGTAAAATCTCCTTGGATGTTGTAGGCAGAAGAAATCAAGTATTAAAATCTGTTTTTGGGGATCAGTTACTCTTAAAATGGACTGCTGATTGCAATTTGCAATTTTATGAATGTAAGGAAATTGTTCCCAGTTCGGAACTCTTAGATATTTAAATTTCGTTTTCTATAAAAACTCACTAAATAACTCAACCAATTTGTATCTTTGGGTCATTTGGTGTGTAGGCTGTCACTTTTTTTTTTCCCTTCCAAAAGTGCCCTTCACATCTAATAATCTAATAACTACCACATCCAAAAAATGACAGTTTGCTCATTCATCAAAGTGCCCCTCAATCATCTAGATATCCAAAAATTTAAATGCAAATGCATCGTGTTTGCACCCACCGCTAGTATGTATATATGTATGAATTTATATCTTACATAGGAAGCATCTTCATTATTCTGCAATGTGGAGAAGTAGAAAAAATATGAAGAATCATGTTTGTTGAAATCAGAATGAGGAATATTAACAGTTACAATAACTGGTTCTTGCAGGAAGTTACTTCGCTTCTTGTAGCTGATGGAATTTCAAGTGAGAAGATATTGAAGAACTTCTGACAACCCCATTCTCGGGTTTCATAGTTGTATTATTGTCGAGTAGAAGTTGCTATGGATCTATATCCATTCATTCTGTGATGCTGAGTATCAAAGTTTCTCGGCTTGGAAACACACAAAATAAAACCAATTTTGCTATTTCTGAGGTTCTTATACACATATTGGAGCTGTCTTTGAAGATTGCCTCCAGCAGCTATATCATACATCTCAATTATAGTTGATTTTTCAGTGATCTACAAGGCCTCAACTGAAACAGGAGAAACATGCTAATCGTGAAGGACTCCATACCCGGAAATTGGCCCGAAGTAATTTTTCCTTGTACATTGTATCTTTAATTCTGACGGGAAACCAGCCACACTCCATATATTTGTATTCATTCATAATTGCCAAAGGACATGGCCCATCTTCTATAATTGACAGCGGCTTCAAAAGTCATCTCTCCAATCTGTTCAAATTTGCATTTTTGAAAGCTCTTGTTCATTTTCATGGAATTGTTTAATTTCTTAGCATTGTTTGGAGATGATTGATTGACGACCAAAACACAATAGAAGCAATACACATCCATGTGAATATCCCCAGCAGCAAGCTCTATTCAAGACCAAAGTACAATGAAATCATCTAAACAAAATTGCATGCAATACAACCCCCAGTTTCCAATCTATCAACAATGTAGCATGTGTCATTGGAAGCACACAACACAGCGCAGCCACACGCACATAAAAAAAAAAAAAAAATCTGCAAATAACAGTTAGCATTCAAACTGAAATGTAAAATAAAATCAATGAGATTCAGTCATCAATATTGCAGCTCCTTCAAAATAACCCAGCAAAGCCTCCTCAAAATTCAAGGTCAATCACAGAAACATTTTGTCAAAGCATGAGCTCCAATCACCTAAACCCATAAATAAAACACAGCAGAGGAGGTGCAATGAAATCCTGAATAAATTGAAGTTCCATCTAAACATTTTGCGGGTTATTAGCTCCACCATTCTTGCTCAGGTTTACACCCGTATGTGAACCATCATCCACGTGCTTTCCGTTCACTTCTCTCACCTGTGGAAGCTCACTATTCCTCTGGTGCTCCTGTTCATCTGACTTTTGCTGCTGATGGCTGTGATGATGGTGGCGATGGTGGTGGTGATGATTGCTTTTGTGCTTTCCTCTTTTACCCGATTCTCCATTGTCATCATCCGATGACTTTCCCAAAGATCGGCTCCTACGATCCCACCTGCGGTCGTCAGATTCTGAGGAGGTCAAGTCATGACTATGAGATCGATGATGAAGTTTGTGGGGCTTTACATGACTTTTCCTTCTGATAGCATCACTGTCATTGTCACTCAAATCTGATTCTGACCGCCTATGCCGTTTGTGATGCTGTGTGTGACTTCTCCGCCTGATTGCATTGGTATCCTCATCGCTTAAAGAATCCAAACCAATAGAATGTGACCGCCGATGACGCTTGTGATGCTTTGCATGATTTCTTCTTCTTCTCGCTGCACCATCATCGTCACTTGAATCCGAATCACCAGAATCCAAACTTGAACCATGACGCCTATGCTTCCTGTGGACCCGCTTCTTTCTCCTCTCTTCTTCTGAGTCACTATCATACCCATCACTAGAGCCAGAGGTTCGTCTCCTTCGTTTTTGCTTGGATTTCTTCTCCTTCCTCTTCTCATTGTCACCAGAGTCAGAATGGCTGTGTTTCTTATGCTTTTTGTGGGACCTCTTCAATGCCTTTCGGTCATCCTCATTGCTGTCACTGTCACTATCACTACCAGACCATGACACAGACCTACGCTTATGCTTTGCAGCCTTCAGCTTCTTCTCCTTGGCTTCAGCCTCGGCTTTTGCCTTTGCAGCAGCTTCAAGCTTCTGCTCCCATTTCAAGGGGGCTTCTTTCCTCTCCATAACTCTCTTCTTTTTCTCCTCGACCATCTGCATAAATTTCTTGCAGTCCATTTGGATGAAAAAACCAACTCAAAACCTGCATTTTGGTATGATGATGACCAGAAGTACATCTCAAAGAAGAGAAGGAAATAATGTTAGTTCTTCCATCATGAAACTCCATTGCAAAAATATAACCATGACAGCCTAAAATGTCTTTTAAAAACCATGTTTATAACTAACATGTGTACTAGTATTCCAAACAATTGAAGTAGCATATTTTGGATAATAATGCGATAAGAACTAAAAATAAGCATTCACAAAAAACAAAACAAAATGCATCTGATGCAATGGTAAGATTCTTGTACACATCTCCTCCATAGAGCAAGAAGTTGCACTCTGTGCACTAAAAGCCTTGACAAGAACAAAATAAGAGTAACCAGATAAAACTTTTGCACCCTTGCTGTGGGGGTCTCAAAGTCAGTTTGTATGTTTCATTACATCAATCCAACCCCTAAATAAGTAATGAATTTTGTTCGACATCTCCACACAACACAACTCTAGCTAGATGATGACCACACAAAAAAAGCACAGGTGATCTCTAGGCATTTCAATGTTCACACTTCTACACCAAAGGACATTAATCACCTCTCAAAAACAGTTACACAGAAATTCTAAGGGGTAAATCAATGTTAATTCACAAAACACATGGGAGGACTTTGCAATTGTCAAATATCTTAAAGGAGGTCAATGTAATTCCCGCAATTTTTTTTGCAAATGGAAATTAGATTGCAAACCACTAAAAATGCTGTTCATGCCATTTTATGAAGCCTTTAGGAAGAAAGTATAAAAAATTTTGTTGTGTTCTAATTAGGGCTGAAAAACTTAAAGCAGCAGATGCTACATTTTAATTATATCACTCGACCCCAAATGGCAACTACATGGGTTGAGATTCTATGCGGTAGAGATCACAACACATCAACCTTTTGTAGAGATGGACCATTGGTGCAAGGTTCTTAGCCTTAAAAGTCACATGAGAGGGGAAGAAGAATAGAACAGAACGCAAATGGGACTCCATTTGCATTCTTCAAGCTGTAGAAACATGATTCATAATGGCCTTGCAAAAGTGATACAATTTTGTCAAGTATCTTATGTTTAAAGTAGCCCAAATCACTAAGAATATGATGGAAAAACCTCAAATCAAAAATCATTTTTGCCCCCTTACCCCTCTCAACACAAAGTCACCAACACTCAAAACTAAAATTTCAAAAGTATACATTAAACACCAAGAACCACCGCACTATGTGCAATGCCTAAGTTACGTTCTCATGAATAAAAACTACCCTGAAAGCAATATATGCCAGTGTAGATAAGTCAAGCTTTCACCATTAACATTATTTTTCTATTCCACAAGATGGCTCTTATATTTAATCAAGTAAACTAATAGATTCTAAATACATTTACATAATTCAAGAAAACTTAGATAATAATAACAATTTTTAATGCACTTTCATCATCCAAAAAGTAAAGGAACAGTAGAAATCTGAGTCGGCTTTCTTACCTTATGCAAGAAGGCTTACTGCTTCAAATTGCAAACTTACAAAACTCCCGAGATAAGAAACACACTACCCAAGAAAATCTGCAAAATTCCAAACATGAATGTTACAAAATAAATAAATAAAAATAAAGAAATCTAGAAAAGGATAAAAGCAAAGATCTTTAAAAGAAATCAAATAAAAAACATCTCTGAGATGAGACCGCTGTTTGATTCAAAGGAAAATATTTGCATTAATTTTCCCCCAATTAGCTAAATTTCCCAGTAAAACTTGCGGAAACTGGACTACAAAATAGCATTTTTCACAGCATATTAAGTCAATAACATATTTCACGGCATATTAAGTCTCAACCCTAGACCAACTACGCCTCAAAATATATATGTGTGTGTGTGTGTACATATATACGCAATCAGACTGAGAATCAGGTTCGATCTATGAAACTACCCATCAATCTCCAACACCCAAACTCTAGTCGCTGCACAAACGCCTCAGACTTTGGTCAAATTGATACCAACATAGAAAGAAAAGAAAACAAAAAACACCATTGAAAATAATAAATCCATGGACTTTGAAGGAAACCCTAGACGGAAGATTTGTGTAATTAACGAAACCCTAGACATTATAAAGATTGAGAAAAGACATGCATACCTGTCTCACAACAGATCGGAACCCGTCGAGCTAGAGCCGTGAATTTTGTACTCAGCTTCGCTCTCTCTAGATACTTCTCTGTTTATATATATACTAGCGGTTGCCACACGCAACAATAAAAATAAAATAAAACATTTATCATATATTGTGTGCTAGTTAAGTGGTAAGAATCTTATTCATTTGACATAAGTCTAAGGTTCAAATCCCCTCCTCTCATCTATCTATTTTTTTTCTTTTTTCAAATAAAAAAGTAGACACATGACAGCATAAGAAACAAAGAAATAAAGATTTGAAGACACCATAAGAGGTGTTCACTTTATAATAGTATAGATAGATAGATATATAGGTGGCGTATGCGCGTTGCGCACTCCAACTCTTTTCAAAATATTGAACGCGGTGTTTCATTTACCGAACCAGGGGCTGCACCTGGCCGGTTCACGGATTCGTCCGGTTTTTTTTTTATTATTATTTATAATTAAGCATATTATACTAATCTCCTTACAAATTGGAGAAATTATAGTTCAGCCCACTTGTTTGAGAAATTACACAAACTTCTTATAACATTTACAAGATTCGTTTGGCTACGGCCAACTAAGGACATTTTTAATGGTATATCAATTTTTTCATCAAATTTGAATAAAAACTTTATTTGATATCAAGTGTTCTAACAGAGAGTTTTGTAATCGATCGGCCAATATAATTTTTTCATAAATTTTTACCTTGAGATGGTCATCCGATGGTGAAAATCCAACGGTAATAAACAGTGATTTAATGAAAGGCACATTGATCTTCGGTTTGATGAAAGAAAAGTGAAATCTTATATTTGATAATGGATTTGATGAATCATTTAAGGAGCAAAAAGTAATTTTTTTCATCAAATTTAAATTTAATGATGGATTTGATAAACCATTAAAGATGATCTAAAGCTCCATTTGGGAAGATGGTTTATGGACTTTTGTTGTTATTTTAGCCACAAAAGACAAAATAGGCTATTTTAACCACAACAAACAAAACATCACATCCAACCTATAATCATTACACTCTTCTCTCACAAAAAAAGTTAAAAAAGCCAAAAAGTCAAAAAGCCCTTCACAAACCAAGCTTTTTAGCCCAGGCTAAAATAGTCAAAAAAAGTCAAAAAGCCAACCCAATTCCCAAACGAAGCCTAAGGGTTGGTTTGGGATGTCCTAAAAAAGTGCACTTTTTGACTTATTAGTGGGTTTGGGTTGGGTTTGATGTGATGTGTTAGAGAGGTGATGTGATTTAAATAAGATGATGTGACTTAAATAAGATAGTGACTTTTTGACTTTTTGACTTATTTAATACATGCCAAACTAGCCCTAAGTTGGTTGGAATTAAAAAAGTACAAAAAAATAAAATATGTTAAATAAATTAATAAAATAAAATATCACATCTAAATCATAACTATTTTATTTTTCTCTCATAAAATTTTAAAAAATCAAAAAAACAAAAACTAACCCAAATAAAATATTTTGAGTCCCAAACTAAAAAAAATCCCTAATTCAAAAAACTATAACTAAAAAATTTTTGCCAACCGATAAGATAGATAATTTCTATGACAGAGAAGTTCAACTAACCTTCCCTATCATCTATTATCAAGCCTAATTAAAATCAAATAAATAAAAACTCAAAGTCCATGACCCAAGTCAATCCTAAAATATGTAACAAACATGAAAGACATGAAGTTGTCGTTTGAAAACAAATTATTTTAATAATTTTTAAATTTTTTGATTAAAATATAATATAAAAAAATTAATATATTTAGGAATAATTTTTTAACTTTTTACAAAAATATATGAACAGAAATAATTTATAAAAAAAAAATTTGCTAAATTGACATTTTTGCCCTTTGACAAGGCTTACTGTTCAATATGTGAATTTCAATTCACTTGACCTATTGTCAGGTAAAGTGACACGGCACGCTAGTTAATAGGATGTATGTAGTGTAAGAATGGCAATGGGCCGAGGTCGGGGCTGGGGATTACACTCCCCGTTCCTAATCTCCGAAGGTATAACATTTCCCATCCCCGCCCCCAATCCCCGATAGGGAACCCATCACCCCTTCCCCTAATAGGGATTGGGTCTCCCTGACCCTGAAAAATCCCGACTTTTTTTTTTTTTTTTGAATTTTGCATATCTCATTTTTTTTGAAGCAAATAAAAATAATATATATAAAAGCATAATCCAATAATATCCAAACATAAACATCCAAACAATAACAAGAAAACAAACAAGATACAAAACAACATCCACACCACCCAAAAATAAATAAATAAACAAAAAATCAATCCAAACAACACCTATTTTTTGCTTTAAAAAAAAAATAAAAAAATCACTTGTGAATTTTGCAAAGTAGCATGCACAACTAACATTATTACCTAAATCCTACAGTGAGTCAAAAAATCCCTAGAGAAACACACATACATATGGGTATAATAGTAATTTGAGTTCGAGGCAGAAACGGGGACAATGTTGGGGACGGAGATGGGCTGGGGTTGGGGCCGGGGAACCTATCACCGTCCCCGGCCCAAAAATTGTCGAGGATTCATTTTCGAATACTATCCCCGGCCCGTCGGGGTATTTTTCGAGAAAAAAATGTTCTAATCAAGGTTTGAGGGTCCGATCCTCATCGGATGAGGTTCAAATTGTTATCCCTAATAGAGTGGGAAACATAGGGTTGTGATCAATCATAAATATGGGACTTCACCATTTTTTTATTCAAAAAAATTACTCATGGATAGGTTTGTAGGATAGGTTTGAACAATCATACACCATATGATTTGAAATTTATAAATAAGTTGGTAGAATAAAATGGTAAGCTTTTTAATTTTTTTAGTAACTTTTTAATTTTTAAACTAAAAAATTTGTGATTGCTCCAATTCAATGGGCAAAGCTCAATTGAAAAATCCACATTAATATATTGAATAACAAAAATGAAAATAATAGTATAAGAATGCATAGCAATCCCGGTTTTGCGCCGACCTTCTTTGTGTCCCGGACTTGGGTTCCGTGGATGAATATCGTATCCTTGTCTTGTTATTTTCTTTTGACTATTTGTATTTGAGTTTTGGATTATGTTGGGCGTGTTTGGAACTGGTTAGTTGTAAGTTGGTGTAATAACCCCGACCCGTAATTAGCTACTAATCAGTAATTAAGGGTGTTAATTAAGTGAATAAAATAAATTACGGGATTATTATGTAAATTGCATGAGGTTTGGCTTTCTATCTGTCACTTGTAGAAATATCTGTTTAGAATTCCGCTTTGATATGAAAATTGAAAGCCTTTTCGGCAACCGAAACCGAAATTGACTACACCAATGTGTTATTTGGAATTTTTAGAATCATTTGGCAAATTTTATTAAAAATTGATTCAGTCTGAACCGTTAAGTTGCGTTTGGCTAGCTTAATAATCCAATTAATGCATTTTTGACATCATAGCTTCATATATGGGCCTTAAACTCATTTTGGGCTCATTTCTTTTACCCCTTAGTGAAAAAAAAATGAGAATACATTCTAAAGTGAGAGTGAGACTCCGTTTTAGAGAGAGAGTGTGTGGATTCAAGGAAGAAGTGAAGAATTTTGCTAGAGTAGCTCAAGTTTGGCAAGGATCTTGTGTAATTGAGGGCTTTTGGTGAGCATCTAGCCCATAATTCATGAAGAAGTTATGTTATAAAGATGCATTAATGGAGTTGTTAGGATCATTTGCATGTAATTTACATATGGTTGTGAAGAGGATGGAGGATTTGACTATACTTCTACTTGCATGTGTATATATATGTAGAGGTTGTCATTTGAGTTTGATTTTGAGCATCTAACTTATTTTTAGGAGTTATTTGGTGCATGCATGTTAGAATCACCATGTTTAATCATTGAAATTCATGTTTTGAATTACATGCATGGAATTGATAAGCTCAAATTTACTAATTTCATGAGTTTTGGAGAAAAGAATTGTGTGTTCTACATGCATGAAAGTTTTGGTTCTAATTTTGGTAAATTCATGGGTTTTGACTAAAAAGAATTGATGAAAATCATACATTCATGTTTATGAATAAGTTTTGCAAGTTTATGAACAAGCCATGCACGAATTTGCCATTGAAATTGCTTTTGGAGCTCAAAACCCTATTTTGGAAAACCTAGATTTTTTAAGGCTGCTCAAGCGGGGGATTTGCCGCTCAAGCGGACATTTCGTGCATCCAGTACTTTTGCCGAATTTTACAGTCCGCTCAAGCGGGGAAGTTCACGCTCGAGCGGAGCTCCATTGTCTGCATTCCCGCTCGAGCGGGGAAAGCCACGCTCGAGCGTGGACCTCATTTTCAGAAATTTTGCCTAAGTGCTCCAAGGCGTGTTTGGCATCCTCATTGCATCTTAGGCATTCCTAAGCCTTAATTAAGCCATAGTAATGAGGTTATGGATTAGAAACACACTAAGAAAAGAATGTACTAAGTTCCGAGGCTGCAAGGGTGTGTGTGTTAAGTAATGTATTGAGAATGATCATGAATCAACGTAATGAAAGCTAAGCCGTATTGGCCACATGAATGTGTAATGATAAGATACGTTTGCGTTATGTGCCTTTGTGTTTGTAGGTCAACGTCCGAGAGTTGATTGACCGCTTACTGGAACCACTGTGAGTAACGTTATCGTAAAGATACGTTTATATGAATTATGTTCCAAATGAAATGTGATAAGTTATGATTTCTGAAATGATATATGTTTTTGTCAATGAATATTCCATGTTTGAAATCTATTATGGCATCCATAGATAGTCCGAAGTCATGGGGAACGGCATGAAAATGCGGGTCCATGACATACAAGTAATTACGAGATCTCATTAGCCACTTCATTGTGGTGATATGTGTTTAATCGGTATCCGGAACCGATTACTCTAGTCGGAAGACGTTCTGTGATGTGTTCTATGGGATGTACCATTATTATGTTCTGATATGAGAATGATTATGCTCTGATCTGTTTTCCGCTTATGATATGTTCGGATTTCGTTCACTAACCCCTTTACCTTAATGTTATTCACTGGGCTTTAGCTCACTGTTTGTATATATATATAGGTGAACATTCTGGAGTTCAAGCCCGATGGCTTTTGCCTGGTGCTGTGTTTTTGTTGTCAGCCAACCACTGCGCCTCACGTGGAGGTTCCCGAAGTGTCCTATGTTCAGTCCTTTGGGTTCTGTATATGTATAAGACTTGATTTGATGTTGTTGGCTGTACTTAAAATACTGTAATGTGTGTGGGTATAACGTATGGTTGAATATCGGATATATATATAAAGTTTTAATTATTCTGTTTCATATAAGTCAGCACAGCTCATTTGACAATTATATTTATGTATTTGCTTCCGTTAGCCGCTTAATTTTGTTAATCTGTTCAGAGGCCTTCGATAATCCAAGGATTACTGGCCGATTACGATGCTAAACCTATAGAGGCGAGTTTGGGTCGTGACAGTTGGTCTAGAATGTTGTTGCCTAGATTTTGGCTTATTCGCTCGAGCGAGGCTTCTTGCGCTCGAGCGAACCTTGTGTAATCTGCTTCTTCGCTCGAGCGAGAATTGAGAGTTCTTAAGTTCCCTTCCAGACGTAGCTTTTCTGGGGAGTGGGAAGTTCTTCGCTCGAGCGAGACTTCTTACGCTCGAGCGAGGCTTCTTGCGCTTGAGCATGCATCTGCGTTTATGGCAGACTTGAAGCTTTGCATTCTGCACTCGAGCGACGCTTCTTGCGCTCGAGCGAGGTCACTTATTGTGTCTGGTCGCTCGAGCGACAACTTCTTCCCTTAAGCGAGGACTGCGTATATCAGTTCGCAGCAGAGGAGTTTTACATCGCTTTTTGAATCTCTTTTTGCTAAAAACCCTAGATTGACTGTCTCTCTCTCTAAAAGTCCAACTTCTCTCTATAAATTCCTTAGAATCTAAGAGTTTCTACCCTAGTCCCTTTGTTAAAAAGGTAGAGTTTTGCGTGGGCTTCCACTTGATCCAAAAAATGTGGAGTTTGGCCTTCTTCAAAGTTTCTCCCTTCTTCTCCTTTGAGCTTTTACACTTGAGGTAGGGATATTCTACTCTTTGATATGAGTTTTAACTTAGACATTTGTCATTTGTATAAATGGAGTGATTTGGGTAAATATAATAACCCTTACCACTACTTACCGAATAACCACTGATTATTGATAAACTGAGACTGACTATGACTCATAATCGAATTAATCGAAATACTGAACTGACTGACTGGAATCTGGAACTGAATTGACTGAGTATGTCTAATTAATTGCATATCTATCTGTTTGTCGTTTAATTGTCTGTTTGTGTTTCTGTGTTTAAATTGCTAATTGAAGGCCTTATCGGCGGTCGAACCAGAAATTGATTAGTGCTCTGTGATCCTTAGATTTTATATGATTTTATGGTACATTTGATTGGAAATTGGTTGGGTATGATTAAACTGGATTAAATTAGATCAATAATGGCAAAACACAAGTTTTGGACTTAATTACCAAACTAACCCTTAGTGGCCCACTCAATATAACATATTTGAGCCTTATGATACACTTAAGCACACAATTCATCAGCCTTCCTCCTTGTGATTGCCGACCATAGAGAGACAGAAACTAGAGGAGTGGATTTCATCTCAATTTTGCTTGTAAATTGCTTGGTAATTGAAGGAATTGGAACATAGGTTGCAAATTAAGCTTCCTCACCTTGTAATTGAAGTTCTAGGTAAGGAATTTAACCTCTCATTGTTGTGTTTAAGCTTGTTCATGCCTAGTTCTTGTATCCTTAGTGATTTGAGCCTTGAATTGGTCCATATATGTCAAATTGGAGCCTAGCTCATGCATGCATGCCTTTAATTTGAAGTTTTGAAGTTGTCCTTCATGAAATGGTACATGCATGTTCATAATTTTGCAATGGTCCATGTTTTCAACTTGTTTTTGGAACAATTGGCTCACTAGAGCATCAAATTGAAGCTTTGGAATGATTTGAATTCATGCATGTTTGCATGTTCTTCATATTCATGAAAATGGGTTTGAAATTGGATTTAATTGACTCACCCTTGGGCTTTAAATTCACAAATTGAGCTTTGAAACTTATTGTATATTGAGTTTAGATGTGTTTTCCAGAAATTGGGCCCAAGAGGTCGAGTTTTGAGCTAAGGAATGCTTGATTTGAGCTTGGGAGGCAAATCTGGAAATTCCAGAATTTGGCTTTTTCGCTCGAGCGAAAGATTCCACGCTCGAGCGACCATCATTTATTCTGAGCTCCGCTCGAGCGAAGAAATGGTGGCTCGAGCGTAAATTGCAAGCTCTCAGAATCTTGGTGCACGCAGACGCACGCTCGAGCAAGAGAACCTACGCTCGAGCGAGGACTGTGTCTTACGCTCGAGCGGACGTCGAGCGAGCATCGAGCGGAGATTTCCTACATCTAGCACTTTTTGCATTTTTGCAGACCGCTCGAGCGATGAAGTCCACGCTCGAGCGACCCCGCTGTTTTGACAAGCTCGCTCGAGCGTAAAAAGCCACGCTCGAGCGAGACCCCTGTTTTCTGAAAAATTCGAAAAATGTTTTCTAAGTGCATCTTTGCATCCTCATCCCATCCTAAGCATTCTTAGACCTAGTTTAAGGCATCTTAAAGAGGATATGGATGTAAAACACACCAAGGCAAATTTAGGGATTAAGTTATTATCTTTCCCAACTGTGAAACTTAGTGTGTGTTCAATCTGTTAACTGTATAGGGTTGGCATTCTGAGGAGACGCTCTAGCTTACTGAAGCCCAGAACTCTGTGAGTAACAATTGTGTAAAGATATGTTCAAAATGATTATCTTCTGAATATTGAACTGAACTGTTTACTTAACTGATATTGTCTACCAAATGAATGTATGTCCTATATTCTGAACTGTACTGTGGCATCCTTAGCACCTACTGTTTACTATTATTGTTACAAAGATCTCTGTCGGTTCCCTCGTGGAACCACTACTGTTTACTGATTGATGGCCATCATTACTGTTCGGTCTTTATGACCTACTGCTTACTGTACCGTTATGCTAATGGATGTACCATATATGACTGGTTAACTGAAAGACTGAAATACTGATTTACCGAACTGTTTTCATTACTGTAAGAACATTCATTCTAAACCTCTTTACGCATTATGTTATTCACTGGGCTTTAGCTCACTGCTCATATATATATGTAGGTGTACAGGCACCAGACCGCAGCTAGGAGCGTTGGGGTAAACTCCAGTTTTGTCAAGCCAACCACTGTGCCTCACTGCGAGGTTCCAAGCCTGCCAAGCTATGGCTTAGGGGTGTTTTTATTTCCCCGTCTGTACTGTTTTTGTAATACTGTATAGACCGTATTGTACTATTTAATAGGGATTTGGTCCCTGCTCTGACTGGTTGTATATATTGTACATACTGTTTGTTTCTGACTGCATAAATGTATGAAAAATCTTTTTGGCATACAGACTGTCACAGCTCATTGGACATTGTTTATTTACTGTATTGGCTTCCGCCAAGCCCCTGTACTCTGTATTACTGTGTTATTGTTAAGCAGGCCTTCAGTAATCTAGGATTACTGGCCGATTACGGTGCTAAACCCATAAGGGCGGGTTTGGGTCGTGACAGTAAAAGTTATGGTTTAGGCTCTAACTAAAGACGGGTTTTCATGTTGATTTACAAAGTAACCTTGGAGGTTTGTGTATGAGATTCTTTATTGTTAAAATGGTGAGATTTGGACCTATGGGTTGATGTTTTGGAATAAGGGAAAAATTGGCCTAAGTTGAGCTAAAATAACTATTTGTGTAAATAATGAAATTGGTTTGGGAATTATGAAATTGGGGGAATATGTGATTGAATGGTGTAGTTTGGTTTGATAAATCGCACACCTATGAAAGATTTGATAATTTATCTGTTGATAGATTTGTTTATCTGTTTAGAAAATATCTGTTTTGGGCTATCAGTGGAAGATAGTTATGATTGTTGTAGAAACTGCATAAGGACTAGGTAAATTGGAACTAGTCATGTGAATATTGTCATTGAATATGACGGATTGATTAAATTGTTGAATATGTGAATTTTGGTAGTCATTGTATATGACATGCTTTTAAATACATTGTATATGTATTGTTGTTTGAGAGGAGATAGGGGATGTACTCCATTGTTTGGGAGGAGATAGGGGATGAACTTCATTGATAATTAAGTTGGCTAGAGTGTCCAGGGTGAAAGTCCCGAAATGATGCGTATATGGGTACCGGTTCCCTCGGATGTGATTCTGTGAAATGGCAAGAAAATTGAAGTGTTGAATAATGTTTGTTATTGAAATGTTGATAAATGAGTTGTAATCTCGTTTTGAATTGTTTGGATAACAATAAACTATGTCAATGAATTGATTTGGATAAATGAATAGAAATTGACTGAAATACGGATGTCGATATTGATTGGTCATGAAAAATGTGTAAGTTAGTTTACTAGTATTGAACATTTATCTAATGCTGATAGCTTAGTTAATTCTCATATATTGTTTAGCATATCTCTATTGGGCTTTGGCTCACCCTACTTGGGAAACCATTTTTAGGTACAAGTGACATGCCGCCTCCAAGGACATAGCTTGGGGAGGTTTAGGGGCTGAAGGCTCCATTTTGCATATTTTGTTTTGTGTTTAATGTAAACTCAAGCCGGGGGCTTTATATGTATAGAGCTAGGACTCTTTCTTTGTTTTAACCAAGTGATAACTTGAAAAGATGTAAGCCCGTAGGGCACTTATTTTTACTGTTAACAATTAGAGTTACATGCTATAGTTTCAAGATGAACATTGATAAAAGTGTAATGCATGTAATATTTTTTGTAATATAGACTCTGATAAATGAGAATATAACATTTCTAGTATGTCAGTTGGTTATATCATAATTTGAGGGCGTTACAGATTGTCTTCAATGTCAAAAATAGACATGGCTTGAGATTATTTTGAAAGAATTTTTGGAATTTCATTTATAAAAAAAAAAAAAACACAAACACAAACACAATTTCTCTTTATCTTATCTTCTTCTTGACTTTCTTTTCTCTCATTTTATTTATTTAAAAACATAAACACAAACACAATTTCATCTTCGGCTCGTTCTCTGGGCCAGAGTCAGGGCAGAGGCCAGCCGCTCACTTATTATCAATGTGGGCAGGCGGGGTATTTAAAGAGGTTTTGCCCGCAGTGTATGGCACACCTGGTGCGTCTGGTTCGAGGCAAACACAGTGTCACCAACCAGCTCAGTCAATACAGGCCTCGAGGGCCAATCAGGGAGCCTCTTCGGCTCAGTCAATGCAGTAATCTTATACTCCAAGAGGTGAGCAGGTAGATCAGAGACCTACGGGCGTGTGTATGTTGTTACCTTGCCAGGTCTTGTACTGGCCCCATCAGTAGTGAGAGGTACCTTTTAGTTTTGCAACTCGGTTGCTAATGTATTGATTGATACAGGTGCATCCCATTCATTTATTTCGTCTGCATTTGCATCTGTTTTGGGGTTGGAGTTGGCAAAGTTAGCATCTCTTATTTGTGTTGTATCACCTATTGGGGGCGAGATGGTTTTGAAACAGGGGTGCCAGGGCTGTGATATAGAGGTCGTCGATCGTCGGCTTCCCTTTTCTTTTCTTTTGTGTTGATGAATATGTCTGGTTTTGATGCTATTTTGGGTATGGACTAGTTATTGTCATACCGGGCTATTATAGATTGCTACAGTCAGGGGGTTACTATATGTACCTTAAGCAGTGATTGCCTTTATTTCTTGGGGGACCGAGTAGATAGAGTCTTATCGCCGGTATATGATTCGCGTGAGCGGAATGAACTTAGTTATCTTCTTGCTAGCTTTATGAGTAATGAGTGTGATGAGGCCCGGGTTGAATTGCCAAGAGTGGTTTGTGAGTACTCGGACGTCTTTCCCGAGGATCTTATTAGTTTACCACCTCACCGAGAGATCGAGTTCTCTATTGATCTAGTGCCTAGCACAACACCGATTTCCATGGCACCATATCGTTTTGCGCCAGCTAAGTTGAGTAAGCTGAAGGTTCAGTTCCAAGAACAACTAGATAAAGGGCTTTATTCGCCCTAGTACTTCGCCGTGGGGAGCACCGGCTCTCTTTGCTAAGAAGAAAGATGGGGCCTTGAGACTTTGTATTGATTGTCAAAAGTTGAACCGAGTTCCAATTAAGAACAAATACCCTATGCCTCGTATAGATGATCTGTTTAACCAGTTGAAAAGATCCCCGTTGTTTCTCTAAGATAGACTTGAGATCGGGTTACCACCAATTAAGGGTAAGGGAGGAGGATATTTCGAAGACAGCATTCCGTACGCGATATAGCCATTATGAGTTTCTAGTGATGCATTTTGGTCTAACCAATGCCCCAGCTGTGTTTACGGACTTAATGAACCGAATCTTCCAAGAGTTCTTAGACCGTTTTGTAGTCGTCTTTGTGGATGACATTTTGATTTGCTCACCCTCTGAAGAGGAGCACGAGGAACACTTACGAGTGATGCTTGAGTTGCTTAGAGCCCATAAGTTGTATGCTAAGTTCGGGAAGTGTGAGTCCTGGCTAAAGGAGGTTAAGTTCTTAGGCCATGTAGTATCCGGGGAAGGGATGACTGTAGATTTATCCAAAATTGAGGCAGTGCAAGATTGGGTACAGCCTAAGAATGCCCTTGAGATCTGTAGTTTTCTGGGATTGGCCGGGTATTACCGTCGATTTGTGAAGGATTTCTTCATACTAGCTTCGCCTTTGACTAAATTGACGCGGAAACGGGTCAAATTTGTGTGGAGTGAGACTTGTGAAAAGTTGTTCCAAGAGCTTAAAGTTAGACTTACCACTGCTCCAGTCTTGATTATTCCAGAGAGGGGTTTGTGTTATTCAGTATATTGTGATGCCTCACGATAACGTTTGGGTTGTGTATTGATACAAGAGGGGAAAGTAGTAGCTTATGGCTCACGGCAGTTGAAAACACATGAGAGGAACTACTCTGTTCACGATTTAGAGTTAGCAGATGTAATTTTTGCCTTGAAGATTTGAAGGCCCTATCTGTATGGTGAAAGATTTGAGGTATTCTCTGATCATAAGAGTCTGAAGTATCTGTTTACACAGAAGGACTTGAATTTGAGGCAGAGAAGGTGGATGGAGTTCATAGAAGATTATGATTTCGAGTTGAATTATCACCTTGGAAAGGCCAATGCGGTGGCTGATACCCTAAGTAGGAAGTCCATCAGTAGTGTAGCTTGTATAACTATCTAGAATGGGAGATGTTGGGTGCTCTTGACGAGTTTGACTTGCATTTAAGCGAGTCTGTTGAGTCTGCAGCCTTGTTTTCTGTAGTTGCACAACCGACACTCGTGAATCGAGTGTTAAAGGCACAGAAGGGTGACTTTAAGGTAGAATCCCTCCGGGAGAAGATCTACAGTGGGAAGATAG
Organism: Camellia granthamiana; assembly: GCA_036172215.1. Lineage (NCBI taxonomy): Eukaryota > Viridiplantae > Streptophyta > Magnoliopsida > Ericales > Theaceae > Camellia > Camellia granthamiana. The sequence continues at coordinate 147,702,498 of CM069904.1, read as the reverse complement.
AGAAGGGATTAACTGTGTATCCTGACCTGAGTGTGAGATACCGTGACCGCTTGTTTGTGCCGGAGTCTTGCCGAGAGGAAGTACTCCGAGAGTTTCACCATTCACGCCTTGTGGTGCATCCGGGAGGTACAAAGATGTATCATGATCTGAGTCGCCAGTTTTGGTGAAGATGTATGAAGAAGGATGTGGCAGTATTTGTGTCGAAGTACCTTACTTGTCAGCAAGTGAAGGCCGAACATCAGAGGCTAGCGGGTTTGTTACAACCCTTGCCTATAGCCGAGTGGAAATGGGAGCATGTCACAATGGATTTTGTTATGGGTCTTCCGAGGACTCAACAGGGTAGTGATGTCATTTGGGTGGTAGTTGATCGGTTGACCAAGTCAGCGCATTTTATTCCTATGCGTATGAGAGATTCGGTAGATTACCTTGATGACTTGTATATTCAGGACATAGCGAGGTTGCACGGGGTCCCTGTGATGATCATTTCGGATAGAGATCTGCATTTCACAGTTAGGCTGTGGCAGAGCTTGCAGAGTACCTTGGGCACTAGATTGACTTTTAGCACGGCTTACCATCCTCAGACTGACGGGCAGTCCGAGCGTACTATTCAGATCCTTGAGGATATGCTTCGGGACTGTGTCCTTGACTTTAAAGGGTCGTAGGAAAGACACTTACCCTTAGTGGAGTTTGCCTACAATAACAGTTTCCAATAGAGTATTGGCATGGCACCGTTTGAGGCCTTGTATGGCCGACCGTGTAGATCTCTAGTGTGTTGGGCCGAGGTGGGTGATGCACATTTGTTAGGTCTAGAGTTGGTTCAGGAAATGACGGAGAATGTGGCACTTATCCGTAAGAGGTTGGTTACAGCCTAGAGTCGCCAAAAGAGTTATGCCGATTGTAGGAAAAGACCTTTGTCATTCGAGGTGGGTGATCATGTCTTTTTGAAAATAACACCTAGACGGGGTTTGATGAGATTTGGAAAGAGTAGGAAGTTATCCCCTTAGTTTATTGGTCCTTTTGAGATCCTTGAGCGGATTGGGGAGGTTGCATATCGTTTAGCGTTGCCTTCGCAACTTTCCAGAGTGCATGACGTGTTTCATATTAGTATGCTTCGGAAATATGAGCCGGATCCATCACATGTGTTGGATTGGACCGACTTAGAGGTAGATGAGGATGCCTCGTATGCGGAGAGACCGGTGCGAGTCTTGGATAGACGGGATCAAGTGTTGCGAGGCAAGACAATTCCCTTGATCAAAGTATTGTGGAAACATCACGGTGTTGAGGAAGCAACTTGGGAGCGTGAATTGGAAGTCCGAGAGAAATATCCGGACTTATTTGTTGATGTTTGAGTGTATGTTGAAATTTTAGTTTTGTTTATGAACCATAAAAACATTGTATATGTTTTGGGTTTTGAAGACATTGTAAATGTTGAATGCATTTCGGGAATACAAGTTTAATATAAGCATTGTATATGTTATTTGAGTTTTGGAAATGTAAATATATTATAAACATTGAATATGTTTGGGAAAAACTTGAAAATTGTTAAATTTCAGAATATGCATATTGGTAATATATGTTGAGCTATATTTTGTGAAATTGATCTCTTAGGAATGGATGAAATGACTGGTGGACGGGTCATGATAACGAGAATTGAATTGTAATCATTTTGAAAATGGGATAATCATGATTTTGAAACTTGTACTAAAATTTCGTGGATGAAATTCTTTAAGGGGGGGAGGTTATAGCAATCCTGGTTTTGCCCCGACCTTCTTTGTGTCCCAGACTTGGGTTCCGTGGATGCATATCGTATCCTTGTCTTGTTATTCTCTTTTGACTCTTTGTATTTGAGTTTTGGATTATGTTGGGTGTGTTTGGAACAGGTTGGCTGTTAGTTGGTCTAAAATGTTGTTGTCCAAATTTTGGCTTCTTGCACTCGAGTAAGAATTAAGAGTTCTTAGGTTTCCTTCCAGACGCAGCTTTTTTAGGGAGGGGGAAGTTCTTCGCTCGAGCGAGACTTCTTGCGCTCGAGCGAGTTTTGTGTTAGTTGTTCCTACGCTCGAGCGAGGCTTCTTGTGCTTGAGCGTGCATCTGCGTCTATGGCAGACCTGAAGTTTTGCATTCTGCACTTGAGCGACGCTTTTTGCGCTCGAGCGAGGTCACTTGTTGTGTTTGGTCGCTTGAGCGACAACTCCTTTGCTCGAATAAGGACTGCATATATCAGTTCACAGCAGAGGAGTTTTACATCGCTTTTTGAATCTCTTTTTGCTAAAAACCCTAGATCGACTGTCTCTCTCTCTAAAAGTCCAACTTCTCTCTACAAATCTCTTAGAATCGGAGAGTTTCTACCATAGTCCTTTTGTGTAAAAAGGTAGAGTTTTGCAATCTTCAAAGTTTCTCCCTTCTTCTCCTTTGAGCTTCTGCACTTGAGGTAGGGATATTCTACTCTTTGATATGGGTTTTAACCTAGACATTTGTCATTTGTATAAATGGAGTGATGTGGGTCAAAGTTATGGTTTAGGCTTTAACTAAAGAGGGGTTTTCATGTTGATTTACAAAGTAACCTTGGGGGTTTGTGTATGAGATTCTTTATTGTTAAAATTGTGAGATTTGGACCTATGGGTTGATGTTTTGGAATAGGGGGAAAATTGCCTTAAGTTAAGTTGAAATAACTATTTGTGTAAATAATGAAATTGGTTTGGGAATTATGAAATTGGGGGAATATGTGATTGAATGGTGTAGTTTGGTCTGATAAATCACACACCTATGAAAGAGTTGATAATTTATCATTTTAGAAAATATCTGTTTTGGGCTATCGGTGGAGGATAGTTATGATTGTTGTAGAAACTGCATGAGGACTAGGTAAATTGGAACTAGTCATGTGAATATTGTCATTGAATATGACGGATTGATTAAATTGTTGAATATGTGAATTTTGGTAGTCATTGTATATGACATGCTTTTAAATACATTGTATATGTATTGTTGTTTGGGAGGAGATAGGGGATGTACTCCATTGTTTGGGATGAGATAGATGATGGACTCCATTGATAATTAAGTTGGCCAGAGTGTCTAGGGTGAAAGTCCCAAAATGATGCATATATGGGTGCCGGTTCCCTCAAATGTGATTCCGTAAAATGGCAAGAAAATGGAAGTATTGAATAATGTTTGTTATTGAAGTGTTGATAAATGAGTTGTAGTCTCGTTTTGAATTGTTTAGATAACAATGAACCATATCAATGAATTGATTTGGATAAATGAATAGAAATTGACTGAAATACGGATGTCGATATTGATTGGTCATGAAAAAGGTATAAGGTGGTTTACTAGTATTGAACATTTATCTGATGCTGATAGCTTAGTTAATTCTCATATATTGTTTAGCATATCTCTATTGGGCTTTGGCTCACCCTACTTGGGAAACCATTTGTCATGATCCGCTCTCCGTACCCAAGGGTTAAGCATCGTGATGGCCAGTAACTGAAGTTACCTCCGGCTAATTTATAAACAAATTAATAAACGCGAGCGGAAGTAATATTTAAGTAAGGGTAAGAAAATAATCATTGAAACTTCTATTTTTATTACAAAATTTACTGACCAAAAAGGCCGATATTTACATATAAAAAATATCATAAAAATACTATGTGTGTGTCTATTCCGTAACCCGACCTTCCAAAAAGCTATTTCTGAAGTGCATTGTTTCCTGAAAATTGGTAAACAGCTATAAGCACATGGCAAAGTGAGAAATATTATACCAAGAGTATAAGGGACACGAAATAACCATGGATAGTTAATTAGGCTAAAACACTTACATAACTCAGTTTGGTAAATAAATCATTTAAGTAGCAGAACTGAAATACAGAAATTATATAATAAATAACCATAACCACGGTACAAAACAGAACAGAACAGAGGTCACAGGTGTAACCGTCAGAACAGAGGTACGGATTCAAGAGGTGGCTCCCACAATAGTGTAGCACTTAGTTCCGCACAACACTTTGCTCCACACAGAACAGAGGTACAGATTCAAGAGGTGGCTCGTATGGATTCTAGAGGTGCATCCCACAATAGTGTAGCACTTAGCTCCGTACATCACTTTGCTCCGCACAGAACAGAGGTCAATGGATCCATGACAAACAGAGGACTACAAAGTGGTCAAACAGAGGCCGATGGTTATTTAAGTCCCCCAAAGCGTGGGACTCCCGTGGTGGTACTTACAAAACATAATTGTTTATAAGGTCATAGTCAACTATTCTTTAAAATATAAACAAACATATCCATGGGTTTCATCTTCACAAATAGGGTTCAGAAATTAAACCACGTAACTAAAACCTTTATAAAACATAACTTTTATTAATATACTAATAAAACATAACTTGTGTAAAACAGATTTTGGTAAGTCAAAATATATGTAAAATATATTATGGTGACTCAAAGTATAATATAGCTTACCTTAACTTTAATACCTCACTCTTTCTTTCCACTATCAAATGCCATCTCAACTTCCATTATTTTTTCCTTCTTCCTCTCTTTTCTTTCTTCCTTTCTCTCTTTCTTTTCTTATTTCTTTCTTTACTTTCTTTCTTCTTTCTTTTTTCTTTTCACTCAGTTAACTATCTCCTCATATTTACGGGGAGGGACGATCATTAGTAGGCCAACGCGTGGCGAGCAAATCTCTCTTCAGATTCAATTTATTAATTATATAGATTTATTCTTATCCTTAATAGATATTTAAGATAATTATCCTTTGACCTAATATTTTAATATAATTATATAAATAAATTAATTCCTAATTAAATTACACTTTATCATATACCAACAAAAAATAAATTATTTATTTTAGTACCACACCCATTATTATTATTATTATTATTATTTTGACCCCTAAACTTTTAATAATTATATTATTTTACAAAATTACACATAATAATATATAATAGATTATATATTTTCCTAACTGAGATTAAATAATATTAGTATAAATTCTACAGAATAATTAAAAATTTGGGTTGTTACAATCTTCCCTCCTTTTAAAATTTCGTCCTCGAAATTTGTCATATGTAAGCTATCCGCTGCACACTCTGATAAATATATATTAGATGATTAATCTGATAAAAAATACTACCTCAAAAAAAAAAAAAAAACTTTACCAAAAATAACTCACTGTCTAGTTGTTAAAAATTGTTTTGGGTCAAAAATAAGAAATAAAGAACAACTTTAAAAACTTTTCTCTCGTTTTGTTTACGATGAAAATAAATAAAAATGAGAACACAATGACAGAATTATATGTAAGAATTAAAAAATTTGAGATGAACTTTTCATTGATGAGAAATAGTTTCAAAATTAGTATCTTTATAATTTGAACCCACTTTTAAAAAAAAAACATCACAATAAATTTTTTTTTTTAATACTGAACTGAAAATTATATGTATTTAATTATATTATAATTTTGGTGGATGCTTGAGCCCGACATCCTTCTTTTACTATAACAAATATAAATTATATCTAATATCCTTTACAAATTAGGCACACTTAAAAAAAATTTTTTATTATATATATAATCATATAAAATTATAATATAATTAAATCGACGAACAAAATATAATAATTTGGTACTAATTACTCGCTATCCTACTTCTTAAATGTGCGTGTGTCCTATGCTCAAATGATGATTTTATTTTTCTTAAAAGAAACCATTACTCTGATACCACTTGTCACGATCCGCTCCCCGTACCCAAGGGTTACGTATCGTGATGGCCAATAACTGAAGTTACCTCCGGCCAATTCATAAACAAATTAATAAATGCGAGCGGAAGTAATATTTAAGTAAGGGTACCAAAATAATCATTGGAGTTTCTATTTTTATTACAAAATTTACTAACCAAAAAGGCCGATATTTACATATAAAAAATATCATAAAAATACTGTGTGTGTGCCTATTCCGCAACCCGACCTTCCAAAAAGTTATTTCTGAAGTGCATTTGTTTCCTGAAAATTGGTAAACAGCTATAAGCACATGGCAGAGTGAGAATTATTATACCAACAGTATAAGGGACACGAAATAACCATGGATAGTTAATTAGGCCAAAACATTTAAATAACTCAGTTTGGTAAATAAATCATTTAAGTAGCAGAACTGAAATACAGAAATTATGTAAATAAATAATCACAACCACGATACAGAACAGAACAGAACAGAGGTCACATGTGTGACCGTCAGAACAAACGTACGGATTCAAGAGGTGGCTCGTACGAATTCTAGAGGTGGCTCCCACAATAGTGTAGCACTTAGTTCCGCACAACACTTTACTCTGCACAGAACAGAGGTACGGATTCAAGAGGTGGCTCGTACGGATTCTAGAGGTGGCTCCCACAATAGTGTAGCACTTAGTTCCGCACAGAACAAAGGTACGGATTCAAGAGGTGGCTCGTACAGATTCTAGAGGTGGCTCCCACAATAGTGTAGCACTTAGCTCCACACATCACTTTGCTCTGCACAGAACAGAGGTCAATGGATCCATGACAAACAGAGGACCACAAAGTGGTCAAACAGAGGTCAATGGTTATTTAAGTTCCCTAAGGCGTGGGACTCCCGTGGTGGTACTTACAAAACATAATTGTTTATAAGGTCATAGTCAAATATTCTTTAAAATATAAACAAACATATCCATGAGTTTCATTTTCACAAATAGGGTTCAGAAATTAAACCACGTAACTAAAACCTTTATAAAACATAATTTTTATTAATATACTAATAAAACATAATTTGTGTAAAATAGATTTTGGTAAGTCAAAATATACGTAAAATACATTATGGTGATTCAAGGTATAATATAACTCACCTTAACTTTAATACCTCACTATTTCTTTCCACTATTAAAGACCATCTCAACTTCCATTATTTTTTCCTTCTTCCTCTCTTTTCTTTCTTCCTTCCTCTCTTTCTTTTGTTCTTTCTTTCTTTCCTTTCTTTCTTCTTTCTTTTTTTTTTTTTCACTCAGTTAAGGGGTTGTTTGGGGTGTTCTAAATAAGTGCACTTTTTGTCTTTTTAGACTAAAAAATTGAGGAAGAAAATATGGATGTTTGGGTTAACTTTTTGACTTTTTATGGAAAAATGTGTAATAAAAAATTGTAAAAATTGATTTGTAGGGAAAAATTAGGATTGGGAGTTGTGCAGCCGTAATTGTTGACTTTTGGTGAATAGTGTTAACTTTTTAACTTTTTGAGTAACTTTTTTATTTTTTAACTTTTTCACAATATGCCAAACTTGGCCTAACTATCTCCTCCTATTTATAGGGAGGGACGATCATTAGTAGGCCAAAGCGTGGTGAGCAAATCTCTCTCCAGATTCAATTCATTAATTATATAGATTTATTCTTATTCTTAATAGATATTTAAGATAATTATCTTTTGACCAAATATTTTAATATAATTATATAAATAAATTAATTTCTAATTAAATTACACTTTATCATATACCAACAGAAAATAAATTATTTATTTTAGTACCATACCTATTATTATTATTATTATTATTATTATTATTATTTTGACTCATAAACTTTTAATAATTATATTATTTTACAAAATTACACATAATAATATATAATAGCTTATATATTTTCCTAACTCAGATTAAATAATATTAGTATAAATTCTACAAAATAATTAAAAATCTGGGTTGTTACACCATTTTTAGGTACATGTAACATGCCGCCTCCGAGGACATAGCTTGGGGAGGTTTAGGGGCTGAAGGCTCCATTTTGCATATTTTGTTTTGTGTTTAATGTAAATTCAAACCGAGGGCTTTATATGTATAGAGCTAGGACTCTTCCTTTGTTATAACCAAGTGATAACTTGAAAAGATGTAAGCCCGTAGGGCACTTATTTTTGCTGTTAACAATTAGAGTTACATGCTATAGTTTCAAGATGAAATTGATGAAAGTGTAATGCGTGTAATATTTTTTGTAATATAGATTCCAACGAATGAGAATATAATATTTCTAGCATGTCTATAGATTTTATGAATGGTTGGTTATATCATAATTTGAGAGCGTTACAAATTGTCTTCAATGTCAAAAATGGACATGGCTTGAGATTATTTTGAAAGAATTTTTGGAATTTCATTTAAAAAAAAAAAAACACCAACACAAACGCAAACACAAACACAAACACAAATTCTCTTTATCTTATCTTCTTCTTGACTTTCTTTTCTCTCATTTTATTTATTTAAATGTAACAACAGGTTTACTCATTTATTTGGAAATAGGTTATTTTAGTCATTTTTTGACTTTTTAGCTAAAATATGAGGTAAAAAAATTAGTATATTTCAAATGATTTTTTGATTTTTTACGAAAAAATGTGTAAAAAGTAGAGTGAAAATGAATTTTTTGACTTTTTAATATAAGTTATAAATTTTTTAATTTTTTATGCTAAAACAAGTACATGACAAAAAAAAAAAAAAAACGGCGGGTCCCACTAAAAGACTCATAATAAATTTTGAACACGTTGTAGTAGATTATTTCTTGACTCTTTACATTTTGAAGATTTTCTACGAAGACCCAACTTTGAAGAATCACTGCAAGAGTTGACATCAACAATTAATGCTCCAGCATAAGAAGACAAAGTCCATAGAAGATAAAGATTCTTCTCAGATATCAAAAAAATTGCACGCCAAGAAAAGACAAAAAAGATTTTGCAAATATTTTGTGTCTGTAATTATTTGAGTCTGTCAGTGGTAAGGATTTTCCTTCACTCACTACTTTAATAAAGTATGGATAACTCCTACCCTGCTTTATTAAAGAAAAGCTGTGAAAATCTTTATACGTGTCTTGTAATAATTTATAGTGTCAAAATTTTGTCAAAAAAGAAGGATTGAATGATATGCGATGGGACCCAAAGCAGTACCCGATATCATTATCCTAATCTTTTATTGATAAAATTTAATAAGTTTTGAGTCAAACATGCATATAATTGTATGTATATAAGTTTGTCTTTATTAGGAGTTTGATTTCAAAGTCTAGAAAGTTAGGATGTTTATTTTCTAAGTCTAGAAAGTCTATGGCTTAGGCTTAGTAGCCTTTAGACTTTTGAATCTACAACATTTAACGTAAAGATATTTGATTTGGCTTATATGTATCAACTTTGTGTATAAATTGGCATGTTTGCCAACGGATGAAGCAGAATGAAAAACACCACTTCACTCTGCGTTGTAAATTTTCCAACCCCTCTAAAAAACCTCTAAGTGTATTAAGTTTTTTAGAGTTTCAGAGTCTGTAATATAATCTTTGTAAGTATATTTCTTATTAATATGAAGTGTGAGTAGTTTCTCTTTTTCCTTAAATATTTCGAAAGGGTAACTCTTCTATTCTAAAACTTTATTTTCTTTTTGGGAAAACTAAGTTTATGGAATGCTTGTTTGCTCATTAATATTACATGCTTTGAACCTTCGTAGTATCTTCAGTTTTCTATTTTGTTACTGAGTGACCTTAGTTGAAGAGTACGCGTGAGCCGTGGTTAGGCGTTGGAGGGCGAATTGTAGGCAGAAAGGGAAAAGTAAAAAATGGAAAATAAAAATATACTATGTTGAACGAGGCTTAGTCTCAAGGTGGGAGTACATGTAATGAAAACAAACATTGCCTAAAAATAGTTTTTGCCATAGAAAAGAATTTTAGAATAAAAGGAGAGCAACCCGAGTAGAAATATTAAGGAAATATTGTCCATATAAGAATTTCAAAAAATCAAAAATTTGTATGCCCTTAGACGTAGACCTTAGAAATAAAAATTAAATTTCAAAAAATCAAAAAAGTATATGCCCTTAGACGAAGACCTTAGGAATAAAATTAAAATTAGTACTGAACTAATACAAGAATTAGAAGATCAAAAATTTAGATATCAGTTTCTTTTATCATTAGTTTCTAACAGATCTCTAGAAAATTACAGTTTAAAATTTTCTCAGATAAATAGGCAGCTAACTATAAAACAAGAAGCCTTAAAATTAGCCATACAACAGCTTGAAGATCTTTTAGCATAACTGTAGAATTAATTAGATAATTCTCAGCCCCATTTCAAATAGTGGTAGACCACTAACTCAACTCAACCCCCAAAAATTGGTATCAGAACAGTGTTCGGTTTTAGGACAGTTTAAGTTAGTTTATGCATTTTGCTTATGGTAATAGAGTAGTTTTTATTTTTGGAGATTTTAGTTATAAATTTCATATTATAATAGCTTTTAATAATTTTAAAATATGAGTTAATTTTGTGTATGAAAAGAGTAGAGTATCTAGATTTAGAACTCAGCAGCCATAACCATCGTCTTAGTATAAATAAAAATAATTTCCGTTGTAATTTTGAAAATAATTTTACACATCAGCTTCATAGTGAACATAATCCTCAGCTAAATAGTATCATAGATTATCAGATAAATTTTGCAGAAAATATTAAAAAGGACATAGATAAAATTAGTAACCTTTTTATTTCTTCTATAGATCATCTCCATAATAATCGTAGTATAATTAAAAATCAAGATAAAAAATTAGATTATATCCAAGATCAGTGTAGTTCTATCCTACAAAAAAGAATAGACTTAAATTTAGAAAAATTTCCTACGAAGCTAGAAATAGAAATATTAATTTCAGCTACAAATCAAATAGCTAAACAAATAGAACAAATTAATCAAATTCAAGATAATTTAAAACATAAATTAGAAATTTTAGAACAACTTGTAAGATCTTAGTTTATGAGTAGTGATAAAAAGGCTAATAGAGATTATCAGACTATTTTAAAACAGGCAGAAGATTTTCATAATAACTCAGAAGGAATCGGTAGCTATCAGGGTGTAAGTCAATCAGATAAAATAACAGTAAGACAAAATAATATAGAGATTTTATTTTTAATAAGATTGTGTGAAAAATTTGAATACCTATCAGAACAACTACATAGCTTAGAAAATCGTCTAGCTTCTTTAGAAAAATTAGTACTTCAGAAAGGAAAAAGAATAGAAGGACAATCCAACAAACCTCAATCTCAAGTAAACGAGGAAAATATAGCTAGATATTTTGAAAAGCTTAAATTACCTAGAAAGCCAGCCTGTAGAATTTACAGAAAATAAAAATGTTTAAACAGCTAATAAAAGGAAGTAGTAGTAAAAAGCATAATGATGATGAAGATATTAAAGTAGAAGAGTTTATAGATGTAGAACAACAAATAGAAAAATTCAAAAAAGAAAAGTTAGAATTAATTCTAGCTAAATATATATATAAGCTAGGTAAGATTCATAAAAAATAATATTTATTTAAACACTATGGTGAAACAGATAATTAGTGTAACTCAAGAAGACGAAAAAATAGAGCTAAATTTAATAGAAAGAGAAAGCTATAAATATGCAGTAAATGAACACCTTAAAATGACTCACTTAGGATTAGTAGTAGTAGGAGTTAAAGCGTTAACTAGAGAAAATTTAGGAACTAAAGTTTTTGTATGTCTTTATGATGATAGGTTTAATGACGTAGGACAGAGTATTTTAGGCAGCTACGAATTAGATATGAATTCAAAAAGAGGAATAGTGTATTTTACACCAGATTTCTTACTACCTACCTGGACTTTTCATAAAAAGATAAAGATAGGAATAAAGAGTAGATGATACAAAATGAAAAAAGGAGAAAAGAATTTGTTGGTTTGCACAGGATTTTTAGGCTTAGTAGTCTCAGAAAGTAATACTCACTATAGACTCACAAATGATCAGATAGTTAAGTTATTAGGCGCTAAAGGAATAAAAGCATTACCAGCTAAAAAATTTAATTCAGAAGACAATGCAGCCCTAGATTGGAAATTAGGAGATTTTTTAGGACAAAAGAGATTAGCTCCTCAAGACAATTTATTATATCAAGCAGCAGATGGAAATTATGTAGTAAGATTTACTCAGTACGCTTATGTAGCACCAGAAAAATCCGAAGATGATGAATTTAGTAGTATAGACAGAGAAGAAAATCAAGATAATCGTAGTGAAATAAATCGGCTTTATGTAATGACAGAGGAAAAAACCGTATCACAAAATAAGATATATAATATTGATGAGATAGATTTAGAAAAATTCACCCTAGAAGACATAAATAAAATTTTGGATGCTAGATATCTAGAATACTTAGCTAGAGGAGATACCCATGATGAAGCAGTGTCATTTTTAGATCAAGAATTTCATACAGAATATGTAGATGATATCATAGAAGATATAATACATCCTAATAAAATATTTAAAATACCAGAACAACCTAAAATAGAAGATACTTTTTATATGAATACAGAAAGCACGAGCACTAGTAACCCACAACCAACTGTACAAGACCCCGTAGAACCAATGCACTATGCAGTAGGAGGAAGAAGACCATTAGCCAGTTCAGGACGTAGTCATGCAGATCCTAATAAAAGCTATAAGTTTCATGGAAAGCGTAGACCATTAGATATGAGTATACAATTACAGCCAGTCAATAATCAAGGAACCCTTTTAGATTTAGCTAGATTCGACCCTCAAGTATGGCACGAAGTAATAGAAAGATGGGAAAAAGATGCAGTAAAAGCATGGATGACCAGCCCCTATGAATCAACAGATATGTGGGAATATATGGAGACATTTTTAGGAGATTCAGCTTATAATATTTATTTAACCTTTAAAGGAAAATATGAAGAAACAATTAAACAGCTTAAAGATTTAGGAAATAACCCGTGGAATTTCACTAGTTTTATTAAAGAGATACTTATAGGATACGACCCTTCTAGAGGAAATGATTCCGCTCAAAGCGTAGCATTAACTGAACTAGACCAGATAACATCAGGAAGTTGGAAATATATTGTACCTTTCAATAGAGAATACTTAGCCATAGCAGCCAGAACAGGAAAAAGTTTTGATGAAGAAATAGGAAATAAATATTTTAGAAAATTACCCGGAGAACTAGGAAGAGAAATAGAAAATAAATAGTCAATTTATTGTGCTAGTTTACCAGCAAAAATAGCTACAGGAGAATTAAATATAAGAGGAACTTTAGGAATAGGACCTAGAATAGTTTTTACATTTTATAAGCTCAGAGAAAAATGTATAGAAGTTAAAATACAAAAAGATTTGAAAAAACAAAATTATGATTTTTGTAGCAGTGTAATATATACTCCTCAGCAATATGAAGATCAATATAATAGGAAAAAATACAAAAAAATATGGAAAATATAGAAAAGAAAAATATTGGAAGAAAAAATATAGAAAACCATGGAAAAAATAGAAATTCATTAGGAAAAGTAGAACCTTCAATAGGACAAATTATAAGAGATTACCTAAAGATGAAAAAGATAAAAGAAAACAGAGATATGTTAGAAAACCCAATAGTAAAAAATGCAATTGTTTTATATGTGGAGAACCCAATCATTTTGCAAAGGCCTGCCCAAAAAGACAGAAACCTAATACTAATAAGCAGATAGAAAGACTACATATTATAGAAGATTTAGAAGAAGATATAGTCAGCATAAATAGTGATGATTTAGAAGTATATAGCATAGTTAGTAATTATGAATATCAATTAGAAGCTATAAGCTCAGATAGTGATTCAGAAAGTGATACAGATGTAGATAATCTTTTAGGACAACTTAACCAAGAAATAGGAACAAATCCTTCTCAAGATACTTTATTTATGATGGAATGTAATGCAGATACCGAATGTCAACATAATTTTCAAATAGGACTAGGATTTGATACTACTAGATGCAGCTATTGTAATTGGTTTCTAGCTAAAGATAAAAGAGCTCAATGTTTATTATGCAGCATAACTTATTGTATAATTTGTCTCGAAAAATTAAATATGACACATAAGATAAGATTAGAAAATACCAGAGAAGATAACAGTATAGAAAGCAGAGAATTACGACTAGCAAATAGAGAATTGGAAGTACAAGTACGAGAACTCAAAATACAAATACGAGAAATAGAAACCAAGACTAGTTTTGACATAGAATGTTTAGAATTAGAAAATAGGCAGCTCAAACAACAGTTAGAACAGTTTCATACTAAATACCCTTTAAAAGATAAATTAATTGAAGAACATATGAATTCTTTAGAATTAGTCAACCTAGTTGATTCTCAACCCTTTAGTCAATACTCTCAGACACAACCAGATAATACCTATTTACCATTTAATTATCCTGTTATACCTAAGTCAAATTTAGTTGAAATTTCTTGTATAATTAAATTTGTAGAAAAAACCCTCAGTATAGATGCTATGATAGATACAGAAGCCAGTAAATCATACATTGAACAACACGTAGTTCCACCAGGATGGAGCACAGCCTTAGCAACCCCAGCCTTAGTTAGCATAGCAGATGGCACTAAACAGACATACACACATTGCATCAATGGTGCTCAGATTAGTTTTCATCATCTAGGTTCTCAAGATCAGCACATAGAATGGTTTCCATTACCTCAAGTTTGGATCGGAAATACCCGTCAGAATCATCCTTTCATTTTAGGACTTAATTTCATACTTAGTTTACAAGGTGGTATGTTTATCAGCCAACACAACATCAGCTTCTTCAAACGAACCGTCAATACACCAACAGCTTACGCCTTTAGCACCATAGCCCATTCATCAGAGTTGCGTGCGAAGCGTGGTGGTACCATAGGAGTAGATTCAGTTCCCGCTAGTTTTTATTTCCTAGTAGAAATATTTTTCCAGAGCTAGCCCAAACATACATACCTAATGAGGTAGCAAACACTTCTTTAGAAAAATTAGATATAAAAAATTATGAGTTAGAAGATTTTGAAGAGGTTCATTTTGAAGAAAAGGGAGACTATTGGAACTTAGAAGATTTTCAAGAAATAATTAACTTAGAATTAATTTTTGCAAAAATAGGAAAAATAAAGAAAAAACCAATATACAGAAGAACAGAAAATGAATTAGATGAGATAATAAGATTAGCTGAAACAACAGAAATTTTAGGAGAACAACCCATGAAATATTGGGAGAGAAATAAAATTTTAGCCAGCTTAGATATAAAAAATAGAGATTATAGGATTACCTCAGCACAAATAGATCATATGCCAGCAGATATAGAAGAATTTAGAACCCAGATTAAGGAGCTATTAGATTTAGGAGTTATTAGACCTAGTAATAGTCCACATAGAAGCGCAGCATTTATGGTTAGAAATCATGCAGAGATAAAAAGAGGAAAAGCTAGAATGGTTATAAATTATAAAAGATTAAATGATAATACAGAAGAAGATAAATATAATATACCAGATAAAGATCAACTCATAAATAGAATACAGACAGCAAAAATATTTAGTAAATTTGATTGCAAGTCAGGATTTTGGCAGATAAAAATGGAAAAAGAAAGCATACCATGGACAGCCTTTTGTTGTCCACAAGGACATTACGAATGACTAGTCATGCCTTTTGGATTAAAAAATGCACATTCCATATTTTAGCGTAAGATGAATAGTATATTTAATAAATACAGTTTTATACTGGTATACATAGACGACATATTAGTATTTAGTCCAGATAAAAATAGTCATATAGATCATTTGTATATAGCCTTAGAAGAATTCATAAATAATGGAATAATAATTAGCAAAAAGAAGATGGTATTAAATAAACCTCACATAGAATTTTTAGGAATGGAGTTAGGAGATGGGAAAATTAGATTACAACCTCGTATAGTCAAGAAAATTTTAGATTATCCAGATAAATTAGAAGATACAAAACAACTTCAATATTTTTTAGGAATTTTAAATTATGCACGAATGTATATTCCTAACCTTAGTAAAATAATAGGACCACTTTATAGCAAAACCACACCCACAGGACATAAATATTTTAATCAATAAGATATAGCTTTAGTTAGAAAAATTAAAGATATTTGTAGAAGTCTACCAGACCTATAACTTCCCTTAGAATCAGAATACATAGTTGTAGAAACAGACGCAAGTCAATTAGGATGGGGAACAATATTATTAGCTAAACAAGTAAGTATGATAGCAAAATAAAGAACGTATTTGCAGATATAGTTCAGGAAAGTTTAAAGAAAAAGATACAACCATGACAAGCCTAAATTTTGAAATATTAGGAGTAGTTTATGCAATAAATAAATTTAGATTATTTTTACACAAACCTTTTACAATTAGAACAGATTGTGAAGCTATAATTAGATTCCATAACAAACTCAATGAGCGAAAATTAAGCACTAGAAGATGGGCAAAATTTTTAGATTGTATAGTAGGACAAGGATATAAAGTAGAATTTGAACATATTAAAGGTAGTGATAATAGGTTAACAGATTGGCTAAGTAGGAAAATTTATTAAGAAAAAGAAAATAACCAGCTTAATTTTTGTGCAGATAATGGAGAACAGCAAGACCATGAACTTTGGGGGATTTTCTTTTCCCATTCATGAAGGCAGAACTAAATTCAGACCTTTAACAGGAATCGAGTTAGACCCAGTTCAACAGTGTCTTTTAGATAACCTTTGGACCAGTCAGAACCACCTAGCTAAACGCCTTTCAGCCCTAAACTCTCTCAGTATATATTTTTCAAAAATCCAAAATAAACCTTTATCAAAAAGTTTTTCTTTCTATGTAGTAGCTAAAGGAACCAAGCCTGGTATTTACCATGACTGGGTAGAAGTAGAACCCTTAGTTAAAAATTTTCCTACGCTGCAATTTAAAGGATTTTATGATTTTGAGTCAGCCAGTACCTACGCCCGAAGACAAATAGGAACCAGTTACTTTATTAGCCAGATAGCTAAAGATTACCTGGACACATTGAGCAAGATGAGGTCAACCATCCTTACTACTAGTGGAGTTCTAGTTAGCCAGATAATTGGAAGCAGTAGTTCAGGCAGTAGTAGTAGTTCTAACCCTCAGACAGATTTTCAGAATCCTCTCCAGATGTGCAGACATTGTGAAGGCCTTTCCAGAAATTTCAAGAAAATTATGGATAAAGGCAAAAGAGTCAGTGAAGAGCTAGACCAGCTCCGAGACGAAGAAAAACAATTGAGAGCAACCGTTCGAACCCTAACCAATCAGCTTAAAACATTAGCTCCAGAAAGAACACCTACCTCCTTACCTAGCCCAGAAATCAAACAACTCACCAGTGAGGAATTTGACCAATTGAATGTTAGAATGTATTTCTTCAGGCATTCTATCATTCGATCTCTTTGTGAGAAAAGCCAAGTAATAGAAGACCTAAAACCCTATATTTACACCTTAGCCGAAGATAGCAGAAATAGCGAGCTAGTCATTATTCAGCAATTTCTTCAAGACCTTTCCATAGCAAGAGTTGACTGCCCCGGCTTAGCTTATCAGTGGACCTATACCTATGAAGATGAAGAACAACCCTGTTTAGATGAAGAAAAATGCAACAGGAGATCCGAGCATTTTGGAAGATGTCAGTGTAACCTAGACTTCAGTGTTTGCCTTTGCCAGATAAATTTAGCTACATTCGAGCAATTGGAGATAGAAATCAGAGGCGAGATTCGTTATCTAACAGCCCCAAAATTGTTAGATTACGGCTTTGTCTCCAGACTAATTTTCACAGAACCAGATCAGACAGATAACTTTGGACATAAGCTTGCTCATGCAGTACTATGTATAATGGAAGAATATCATCCATATATAGAAGCATTGATAGATAGCAAACTACCAGAATGGAAGGGAATATGATGCAACCCAGCTAAGCATAAGATGTATCTCAGAGGAACTTCAAGATACCCAGCACTTCTCAATAAGAGACTCTGGCCATGTAGAAGATTTCCACTCAAAGACCAGCTCAACAAATGGAGAAAATTTGCTAGCGACTCTCTATTAGCATATAATGGAAATTCCGGACATCTAGTTTGTGAAGATAGATATCAGAAGATACATTGTAATTTAGCCATCCCGGGTTATCCATTCAGCAAAGAGACATTTGTCGAAGAAAGTCGATACCCTAACTATCAGCATGGCGTTTCTCATGAGTCACAAGAAATTGAAGGACAGAATCAAGAATGGTACAATGAACCGCCCATGGGAGACGGGGATGACTTTTACGACCAACTCTCAGTAGCAGATCTGGACGACCTCGCAGATAGAATGTATGGGTTAAAAAAAAAAAAAAAAAGGGGGGGGTCCCACTAAAAGAATATGAACAAGAAGTTATATGGTTGAAAAGTATGTTATTGATTTTTTTTAAAAGTATGTTATCGATTTTTTTTAAAAAGTATATTGTTTTTTTACTTTTTTTTGATTTTTTTAAAAAAGTATATAAAAAAAAAAAATAATATGACTCAAAAGTTATTAAAAATTAAGACGTAACTTTTAATCTCTAAAGAGGCCATAATATTTTACATGAAATGAGGTGTGCATCTCTTAATAAACTACACAGTTAAGTGGAGTATACAATTCAACCATGTTTATTATTATATCCAAATCAAATTGAGGCATCGTTTGGGAGCTAAATAGAATACAACAATGATTCATCTCCCTTTTCCCTCCACTCCCTTTGACCCCCTCTCTCTTTCTCATTGGTTACTTTTTCTTTTTCTTTTTCTTTTTTTTTCTGCTCCTCCAATCACCCCCGCCACGTGGCAAAGGGGGGGTGAGGGGTGACCCCCAAAAGGGGGTCCCAAGCATTATTCAATAGAATAATCGTATATGTACTAATTAATATATTAATTATTGTATTAATAAATAATGTAATATAATTTTAGAAATTTTGGATATTTATATTTTATATAATAGGTAAAATCAGTAATAATAGTATAATACTAGTCAGTATATTACTGTGTATATTAATTGGTGTATGTAGCACTACAAAATTAAATATTTTAGTTAAAAAGTTAAAAAATTCCTATAAATTTTCACATTATTCTCTCTATTTTTTTTAATATTTTTTTCGTAAAAAATATAAAAATTACTAAAATAATATGTTTCCAACGAGGCCCCATATTACTTATTAATTGCAACAAATCTTATTAATAAACATATATTATAAATTAGTTAAATTCGGATTAAAAAATATTTAACATATAAATTGGCAAATTAAATCATACCCAAATTAAATTAAAGTAATAAAAATTTGAAGTAAAAAAAAAAAATCAAAAATTACTAACAAAAATTTAGAAAGAATAAATCCAAAGTATTTAAAATTGCAATTAAATACATGAAAATATATTTTACAAAAAACAATTTTTTCTAAAAATAATTTAAAAACTAAGGCCAAGATTGACTACTACAAAATAATCCATCTTTTTATCTTTTTCCATCATATTATCCCTCTACTTTTCTGCACATCTTTTTATAAAAAGACAAAAAATCTACTTATTTAGGTAATTCCAAAGAATTCGAAGGCAATCCTATCAACCAAGACACAAAACAAATAATAAAAAAAAATAAAGCTGTCACTATCCTTAGCTTTCTTCATCCATAAGAAAAATGGAGTACTATTTTTGTGAAAAAGATTAATTAATTTGAATTCATCAGTATTCCCCTTGAACCATTTTTTCCCCCAATTCTTCATCGTTACATAATTCACCTATACATACATATAATTTACATACTATATCGATTCGATTCGATTCAGAGCTTCTCCGATCACCAACAATGGCGGCTCCGCCATCATCATCTTCGGCCGCAAACATCATGCTAGCCGTCTTCGAGAAGAAGACAGTCACCGTCGATCTCTACCGTCCTCTTCGAAACTACATAGTTTTCAATTACTCAGAACGCGAAGCCCAAAACCTCGAAGACGATCTCCAAACCCTAAAGCAACTGCGATCCGATCTCGAACGCGCCACCGTCGACTCCCTCACGTCCCGCCGCGACCTCCTTCAAAGCTACTACAAAGCCCTCTGCGCCGTCGAGTCCCGGTTCCCGATCTCCGGCGACAAGGACCACGTCAACGCCGTGACTTTCACTTGGCACGACGCTTTCAAGAACAAGCTCAAGGCTTCGCAGCAGAACATTCATCTCGAGAAGGCCTCTGTGTTGTTCAATTTGGGGGCTGTGTACAGTCAGATTGGGCTTAGCTTCGATCGAGCTGAGATTGAAGGAAGGAAGCAAGCTTCGCATGCGTTTATGGCTTCTGCTGGGGCGTTTGCGTTTTTGAGGGATAATGAGTCGATGAAGGCGTCGATTGGGAGTTCGGTAACTGTGGATGTGTCGGCGGAGTGTGCGGGGATGTTGGAGAGGCTTATGCTGGCGCAAGCTCAGGAGAGCGTTTTTGAGAATACTATTGCTAAAGGGAGTACTCATGGAGTTTGTGCTAAAATCTCAAGACAGGTTAGTGTTTGTTTATAGCTCATGAATTGCCATTATTTGTGTTATTTATTTGTTTTTTGGTTAAAATGTTGTTCATTACTTGTGTTATTGCAAATGTGTTTTGGTTGCTCTGAGAAATTTGATTGTATAATTTTGTGGGTTTTTGAGCTTTCTTCATTGAAAAGATTTTAAATTTAAAGAAATTTCAATCAATATGTCATGTCATGGGCTTAATTGCGAATGTTATGGAATTTATTTAAATTGTATCATGTATTTTTTTTTTGATCAGCAAATTGTATCATGCATGTTCACCAAAGTTACGAATAATAGTTGTGTGAGCTAATTCATGCCAATTGCCTTTGGTTTTATGGCAAGGGTTGTATGCTGGATTGGTGGTAAATTTTTTTGATTTGGTACAAAAATGACAAATATGATTGGGTTTTAGGGTACAATTTCTTTAATCCATTGTTAGAGCAAAGCAAAAAGTTTGGGTACATTATTACTTTCATGGTTTAATAGGCCTTATCGTTCATTGGGATAGTTGGAAAAATTAGTTGAACTGCAATATATATTTTATGATCTATACTGTTCAAATTACTGTCTCCAATAATCTCTGGAAATTCCATCTAGTATGTGTTGTGGGTTTTATTTCCATGGGGATTATGAACACATACATGCATATTTTGTTTGCTGGGCAGTTAATTATGGTTGTATTGTAATGCTTTGAAATGGATGTGATTACAGGTTGGAATCTACTATGAGGAAGCTTTGGCTGCACTAAATGTTGCGCCTCTCAAGGAGCATTTTGACAAGACCTGGTTATCTCATATTCAGCTGAAGGCAGCCTTGTTTTATGCTGAGGCTTGCTATAGGTATAGTTTAGAGCTGCATGAGAAAGATGAGATTGCCGAAGAAATTACTCGGTTGAGGAGTGGGATTAATGCTTTAACCGAGGCAAAGAAATCATCCTCAAAGGGTGCTGCACAGCAGCTTCTGGATGCAATTAATAAATTGGAAGGGAATCTAAATCGTAACCTGGAGAGGGCTGTGAAGGAGAATGATAGAGTTTACCTCATGAGAGTTCCTCCTGCCAGTTCTTTACCTCCTCTTCCGGCATTTTCTTTGGTTAAGTCTATGCCAATGACTGAACTACTGGACGCAAGCAAGGAGAAATGGTTTGCAAGTCTTGTTCCTGACAGCAGTGCAAAAGCTCTTTCAAGATACACTGAAATGGTTGATGAAATTATCAGAACACAAGCTGAGAAACTGCAACAAGGGAGTGAGCTAGCCCGAGTGAGGCTCAAGGAAATGGACTTGCCTGATTCAATTCTTGCTCTGGAAGGGAATTGCACCCTGCCAACTACTCTTAAAGAAGATGTTGAGGCAGTTCAAATCAGTGGAGGCCCAACTGGTATGGAAGCTGAGCTACAACAACTTAGAGATTTGAGGAGGGTAAACCAGGAGTTGCTGGTCCAAACTGAGGAGCTCTTGCAGAAAGAAGCTACAGAAGATGCTCAGTTTAGAACCCAATTTGGAACACGGTGGACTAGGCCTCAGTCCAATACTCTTACAAAGAACTTGCAAGATAGGTTAAATAGATTTGCAGGAAATGTGAAGCAAGCTGCGGAAAGTGATGCCCGGATTGAGCGTTCAGTGAGAGATAATTCAGCACTAATGTCAATCCTTGACCGACATCCGGTATGCTCTCTTCAACTCTGTGTGAAATCTTTCTAGTGTATAGATTAGAAATTTTAGGACCAGGCTAGCTTATCATGGTCTGAGTCTCATAATGCTTGTGTTTGTGTGAGTAGTACATGAATTTATGTATTGAGATTTGATCTTCGTTAAAGACTGTGTCCTATCTTAGGTAATATAGCTATTCCAGAAATGTATATTTTTTAAAATTTAATTTTCATGGTCTGTGTCTCATAATGCCTCTTGAAATTTAATTTTTGTGAATGTAAACTTATGTATTGAGATTTGGTCTTCGTTAAATAATCCTCTGTTCCAGAAGCTTTTTTTGTTGTTGAATTTTATTTTTTGAACTTTCACGTATATTATTGTAGTTGGGAGTAGTTTAGTTGTGGTTATAAGAGTATCAAAACGAAATAGATTATTTTTTAGTTTGCTCGCATTTTGCTTTTGGGGGAATTCATGGCCATGCCTTCTTAATTTTTTTCTTTTTCATCTCTTGGATACTATATTCTCTTGTAGCAGAGGGAAATTGTGGTTGTTCAGCTTTTGTCTATATGGGATGCTTTATCTTTCCTTTTCCTGAATACTAATTTATTGAGTAGTGTAGCTTCTAATTTTGTTTTTTTTCTTCTTTTCCCATGGGAGGAGTAGATGCATGATACTTATACATGCACTTTGCTTTACAGATCGAATCTGCCCTTCCTACACTTGCTAAACCTATAATGTCTTTGGATGCCAATGAAGATGCCATATTGGGGGCCCTGAAGCTGAGCTTGGTAATTTCGTCTTTTCAGCCTATTAACTTCATGGATGTTTTTGAATTTGTAGTATGGGCATAATAGTGAGTTTTTTGCTGCACATCATGAAAGCTATATTAGATTAGTCTTTTAGTCATGAATTTTATAATTTTTAATGCATATTATTTTTGGTGTTCTCACTATTCAAACTAATTATAGTTGTTAAAGTATTGTCAATTTTGCTGTGCATGTTTTACTCATTTTAAAGGCTGCTGAGTTATTTTTCAGTACTTCTATGATATTTCATACTCCTCTTGCTCAGTAGATGTCTGTAGTCATTCACTTTTGTCATCGTTAATGATGGATTTATTTTATCTCCTCTTATGTCTACATGTTTGGTTATCATTCTTCTCCGTTATATTGAAATGATCTATTTTGTTTCTACATTGTTGTGCTTCTTCATCTGATGGATTCTTTGTACCCTAAATCTGTGTTTGTTTAAGCGATTGGGAAGAGGGGATTAGAGGGTTGGCTCTAATCCCTCTTATTTTTTTTATTTTTTTTTTGTTACTTATACCATGTCATAGGATTATCGCCCTTACATCAATCGGTCTAAAATAATCCCTCCCCCCAACCAAACATAATACAATTAATCCTATGATATATACAATACAATCCATTAACTAAACATCTAATCCCAATCATGGTGTGTGCTTCATAGGTAACATGCATATTTAAGTAGATTTGTCAAGATAAAGTTTGTTGTATCTGATCAAATTTGGTTATACCCAGACTTCTAAGTACTTAGCTATCCACTTTCTTGATGAATTTGGTGAGATTAAATATTTGACAAAAAATAAATTTGTAATATTAAAAAAATGACATAATAAATATATATAAGTATATGTTTTGCATGTGTCCTTAGTGTGTCGTGTCTTGCATGTTTTGAAAATTTGCATGTCCGACATACCTTTCCATTGCATGGGTCACTACTATTGTTTATTACGCATGCGCACATGGAGCTACCAAATGTTTAATGAATCTTACATTAGAGAGATTTCATGATTTCTTCAATGAGAAGCAGATTTTCTTTTGTTGTAAAATTTAATACAAACATTATGGCCATGTTTGGTTTGTATTTGTGAAATAATTTTGAATTTTTTTTTTTTAGAAAGAGTTTACAAAATTTGATAATTTGTTTGGTTGTATGTTTTGAAAATAGTTTTGAAGTTTTGGAATTTGGGATGATTTAGTATTTTTTTCTAGTTGAATAAATGTGTGTGAGAAAAAAAAGATTGATTGATGGGTAATAGAGAGAGAAGTGATTTTGAAAATTTTTTTTTCAAAAATTTTCAACCAAACAAATTTTAGAAATTTTTTCTCAAAAATTGTTTCTCAAGAGAAAGACCAAACTAACCCCAAGGGTTGAATGAGTTGGTAAGGCAACGGCCTGTGTGACCAAAGGTCTTGAGTTCGAAACCTATTCCAACCTCCTTATAGCCCTTGACTGAAATTGGGGGCTGAGGGGTGGGTTCCTTGATATCCTCCCCAGGTTGGCTTGTTGGGTCGGGTCATAAATGGACCCAGCCTTGGGGTTTCCCGGTCAACAAAAAGAAAAAAAAGACAAACCAAACAAGGCCTATGTTTTGGACATACATATCTTTGTGCATATATTCTTAGAGATTTTAATGGTCAATAATTTCAACAAGGTTAAATAAACTTTTTAATTAATTTTAGAAAGTTGATCTCTCTCTTTGTTTTCCATCATCATCGACTCATCGCCATCGCCATTGGGGAAGATTGTTCTTATTCACTCTACTGAATTTTTTTATTTTTCCATACTAGTGGCTGATTTTTATGTGCAAATAGTCTCCTCAATCTTGCTTTCTTGTCTTTGTAGAGGCAATTGGAGACTCTTGGTGCACAACGTGCAGGGCTTGAAGACATGCTCAAAGAGATGAAGAGGAAGGTGGGTTTACCTTATTTATGATATCTTTGTTTTGTTGCTAATATCAAATGCTAGCAACATTTTTCATTTATTCGATATCCTTCTTTTTCCTGGTTCTGAATTGCGGTGGACATTGCTCTGGGAACTTGAGGCTGCATGCTACTCTTTCAGAAAAATGCTGTGTCCTGCATATGTTAGTTTTGAAAATGTTGTAGACTGTTCCCATGTTAGCTTTGGGATGCACAATTGCTTGATAAAAGTACTTATGTTCTGTTTTTCTCCATGCAAAAATGTAAAGTGGGAGCCTTGTGTCTCTGGATACAACTTTTAATGTAAAATAGAATTACCTTTATGATTTTAGGATGGAGAAAGAAGATTTGCAATATGATTTATCCATATTTGGCAAGCATCCATTTTTGTGTGCCTCGTGGGAAAGTTATCTGTCACATAAGCTTTTATAGTACAGTTAAGTAGTTTACCCCCCTGGCAAGCTCTTTTCTTTTCTCTTTTCCTGGTTGCATTAATAAATAAACATTGTTCTCAGACTAGACCCTGCTTTTACATCTTTCTTGAAACAGCTGCTATCCATTTTACTAACCAGCTTCTGCTGAATTTGGATATTCTGTAGACTGTTCTCATGTCCTGTGGCAAAATCCATTTTGTCATGTGCCTCTAGTAATTGTCCAATGTGGGAAAGTTGATACTCTTTTCCGTTATTTTTGTTTTGTGCTTGGATGTTTTAATGTGAGGTGTTATTATCACTGGCAGACACCTCCCACACCCTAGGGTGGCCCCTGTGTTGGTAGTTAAAGTTTTCTCCCAAGCTTGAACACTTAATGTCTATGCCTAATAAGGGCAAGAGAAAGTGTGAATGTCATTTGGTTGTGTGCTTTTAAAGATGTCTCCTTGTGTTATTGTGTAAGATTTTCTTTAATGACTAAACTGTTGAGGTTTATGCTGCATATGGTTTTGCATTGCCTACTTTCTGCTTTGTTTTTGTCAATAAAATTCTCATTCTTATTTAGTTGATTTTTACCCTTCTTTTTTTGGCAGTAATTGTGAGTGTTGTTTTTTGGCTTTAGTAGGTCCTTGGTTGGCTAATCGTATGTTGGTTTCTTCAGGATGATATATTGCCCAAGTTGATGGCATCTACTGGCTCATATGAGGATCTTTTTAGGAAGGAGATAGCAAAGTATGATCACATATGTGAAGAAATTGCACAGAATATTGAGGCTCAGGAACAACTGTTGCTACAAATTCAGGTTTGTTTTACTTTGCGTGGTTTTTTAAACTTTACTTCCCTTTATCTTGCTCATTTATAAGAGCTACATATGCTTTGAGAGCTCTTATGTCATGGTTTTGCAAAAAGCAGTTCTTGTCGGGTCAATGGATGTAGATATATACTGGAGAACATTTTTTGGTTGACTTGTGTCTTTTGCTTCTTTGATTTCCCGTGCTTCTTGTTTGAACTTGGGGTAATGAAGTGAGGGTATGGGAAGCAGAAAATTAGTTTTTTGATGGTCTGTAGTTTGATGATGCCCAAGGATACTCTTAAAAATGTCAACACGTAGTTTAGTGGAATAAAAGTGAACTTTTCAATGTTTATTGTGCTGGTGGGTTACCTGGAAAGGTATCGTGAGCATGAATGTTTTGAGATAGGACCTTAAACCATAAAAGATTATTTGTATTTTATGAGATAGCATCTATGGCAACAGGTTTAAGAAACTTGATACTTTGGGTTAATGGTTCTATCAAAACAGATTTTAATATTATAGTTCTGCTCAATATGAGCAATATACCTGCAGCTATGTTACACGAACTAGAGTGCGGGTGTCGGGTGTTGGTACGTATCTAAGGGTCGGACACTTCAAAATTAAAAATTGGAGATACGTGGATATAGATCCAAATTTGGATACGGGTATGGGGATACGTTAAATAGTTATTTTTAAAATATATTTATTATATGAAGATGAGTTAAAAAAGTTAAGGAATAACAAATTTTGTTAAAAAAATAATAAATAAAATATAAATAATAAATAAAAAATATTTTAAACATAAAATAAATTACATTATATATGATTGTGTTTGGTTTGAGTTTTTTGAATTAAGTTTTTTGAAAACTAAATTTTTTGGTTATCGTGTTTTTTTGTTTTTAGTAGATATTTTTTAAATTTTAAACATTTTTTTTACTTCTTAGATGCACCTTACTTAGATGTATCTGAAAAGTAAAAAATTTGTGAAAAAATATTTTAAAAAATTAATAAATACATAAAAATATAAAAAATGTACTGAATTCTCGTATTTTTTTTGTATTTTGGGTATTTAGTGAATTTTTAAAAGATTTTCTTCACAATTTTTTTACTTTTTAGATACATCTAAGTTAGGTATGCCTAAAAATTAAAAAAATTGCTTAAAATATTTTAAAAAATCAGTAAAAACAAAAAAATACGGAAAATAAGAAAGTAGAATTTTCTGAAAAGTGTTTTTTGAAAAGTAAAACCAAGCATAGTGATTATTTTTATTTTAGACATAAAAATTATAATATTTTAAATTATAAATTATAATTTTAGACATAAAAATTATAAATTATAATATTTTAGACATAAATATTATAATTTTTTTCTTTTTTTATCCACCTAAAAAAAATTATAATATTTATAATATATTATAATATATAATATTTTTTTGAGTGAATATCATATAATATGAACACTATTATATATTATTATATTAATGTCATTTATACTAAATAGAAACCAGAGAAAGAGAACGGAAGGAAAGGAAGAGAAGACGGTCAAAGAAGAAAAGAGAGAGAGAGAGAGAGAGAGAGAGAGAGGAGAAGAGAAGAAGATAGAAGAGACAGAGAGAGTTCGCGACCAGGGTTTGCGACTAGGGTTCGCACTTCAGATCTCCTTCGATTCGGTCTAGTTCGCGACTAGGGTTTGCACTTCGATCTTGCTTCGCGATTCGACTTGATTCGCGAAGGTGAGTTTCAGCCCTCCCCCCCCCCCTCTCTCTCTCTCTCTCTCTCTCTCTCTCTCAATTACCCTTCTTTCTCCTCTCATGGCAGCCGTGTCCGAGAAAATCATGCCGAATCTGACACATATCTCACACCCGCACCCGTACCCGTGTCGTGTCGTGTCGACACGGGTACTCTGCCCTAAACTGGCGAGTCCATGTAACTTAGACCTGCAGTCCAATTAGCGGAAGTGAAGCCACTAGATTGTTGCATTTATGTTGTTTAAAGGCTCCATTGTTTGATAAAAACAAGTTTTATAGTTACTTTTTGATACTGTTATGCTTAGAAAAGTGGCTTGTTGTTTAAGAGCTTATGTGTAACTTAAAGCATCTATTGTTGTTTACAGGCTCAAAATGATGAATTTGCAGCTGTCTTTAACCTTGAGGACTATAAAGGTAGGTCTTTCATTATTGTAAGATCAGTGCTGTCTTTGATTTACTGTGTTACAAGTATTCTTTTTTTTTTTTTTTTTTTGATAAGTAGGTCTATAAACATCACCTCATTTGTGGATTGCTTTGTGTTTATCACTAAGTTTTTTTTTTTTAATTGGTGCTTAGTGTTTTTGATGTAATCTTCCATGTATTGTGGGCTCTTTCTTATGGGGACCTGTAGTTGCATGCTATGGATTTTTAAAATATTTTTTCTCAAAAATGGGATTTTGCGATCTAAACCGGAGATGGTGTTCTTTTTGGTAATTGCACTGGCACTCAGACTTGAACTCATCTGGCTGCTGTCTAGTGTTGATTTGGGAACCTAATGGGATTAACATGGGAATTGAAAACATCATTCTCAATATATCTTCTTTTTGTTTTCTTTAGTAGCTACAGAATAAGCTTTTGAGAGTTGAGGTGTCAATTGGTGGAATGTGTCCCACATCGCCAAGAGTTACTCCATCTGTGATGGTTATAAGGCTTCAATTTCCCTCTTCTTGATACCAAGGTTTCAAGGAGAAGTGTGGGCTGAGCTTTTCAATTTGGTATACCGTTTGTCCGGTTACTGTATGTTGTGGTCCAGAGGGATGTGTTGGAATGTGTCACATCGCTTGAAGTTATCCCATCTGTGCTGGTTATGAGGCTTCAACTTCCTTCTCCTTGATATCTGGGTTTTAAGTAGAAGTATGGGTTGGACTCTTCAATTTCAATCTAATCAACATTTTTGGTGCGTTCTGATGTAGTCAAGCTAACTAAGTTCTGCTAGCGCCTCCATTGCACAAGTCTAGTATGGCCCACCAATTCATTTAGCTTATACGGGTTCATTGTTTCTTAGTAATCTTTTGCTACTCTCCAGGCTCTTGGTTAGATCTTTTATTGTGCATTTAATCTACAAATAATCCCATTAGCGGATATATTACAAGAATATTCACTATGCCTTCATGTACACCTCTATGTCCATATTGTGTTTAGTTGGTATCCCAAATGAGATTTGGAAGTTTAAAGTCAGTTATTACAGTTGTTTTCTACAATTTGTTTTTCAATTTTCTTCCCCCATCATTTGTTCCTATTAATACCATTGCTACTGTAGCCTGAGAAGTTTGGAATTTAAAATTTATAAAATTACTGCTAAACTAACACTTTCTTCTTATTCTTTTGATGCTTCTAGCCTCCATTTCCCACTTTAGACAATGCATGCTTCTCTTTTGGCATTGATTTTGTCCCTTTTTCCTTCCTAATTTTGCAGTATCTCGTGAGAAGAGCTATAAGCAGATTGAAGCTGCCATAGCAAAGTATCAAGAAATTAAAGAAAACATCAATGAGGGACTGAAATTTTACGTTACTCTTCAGGTATGAATTTCCTATTCCCAATCATGGCGCCATATTTGCAACTTAAGAATCACTCATCACAACTTCATCTGTAAGCTTGCCTTTGAATTATATTTTCTTCTTCTTCGTTAAACAGGAAGCTATTACAAACATAAAGCAGCAGTGCAGTGATTTCGTGATGACCCGAAACATTCAGTGCCGAGAAATGACTGAAGACGTACAGAGACAAATGGCTGGTTTCAGTTTTCAGGATAAGAACACAGGTGCTTCCAACTACCAAAGAGTGGGACCGCCTCATCAAACTCAAAGAGCCTCTTCGCAGCAACAAATAGATCCTGGAAACACGCCCCATCCTCGTCCTCAGACAAATTACTACCAGCAACGTCCCGAGCAGCCAACAATGCCCGGTTACACCCACCCCTCACCTCCTTATGGCACTCCACAGCAGTTGCCACAGCCGCCTTACCATATGGCGGCGGCTGGTGGCTCTCCATACCCACCACAGCAACAACCGCAGCCAGCTGGGACCCACGAGTATGGCCAACCTGCATATCCTGGGTGGCGTGGTCCATACTACAACGCTCAAGGTCAGCAACCAGGTACTCATCCTCGGCCTCCTTACACCGTACCGTCTCCATATCCTCCTCACCAGAGTGGTTATTACAAGCAATAGTTGGCATACTTCATATCCCCCCGCCCCCCTTCTTCCCGATTTGCTATATACGAATTATAATTATTTGATGTGTATGTGCGTTACTTGGGTCGCCGCCAATTATACTCATGTATAGAGTGTTTTGTTTTGCTATACAGTTAGGAGTTGTATAATAATTTTGATTTCATCTGTGGATCACATTTTCCATGTATGCATTCTGGATATTGATTTTGCAGCTTGACATTATGCTATTATGCTCTCATGTTTCCTTTGAAATATATATTTTCATGGCATTTTAAAGTTGTAATTATTCTGTGCATACCAAGTGTAAGTTCATACTTTTTGTGTTGGATTTGGGATCTATTGTGTTTGGATCTCGGGATGACTGTGTTCCTTGGATTTGTGGAGAGAAAATAAAAGTGTAGATTACAAATACATCTTTTGACGTTTGATTAAAATACGAATCGTCTTCTGTGATTCTGGAAATTACATTTCACTATCCGAAATTTTTAATTTCATAATAAATCTTCTCTTTTATTAATAAATTAGCAAGTCAATTAACAGTTTTTAATGATGTTAGAAATATATTTTAATTAATAATTTATGTAATTTTATTATTGTATAAAAGAATAATTATGAATTTTATTTTTTCAGAAAACTTTAGGGATATATTTATAATGTATCCAAAATAAAATAAAAGGAAAAGAGAGATGTTGGAGCAAGTCATTTATGTTATTTTCTCCTTCCTTTAGTTTTAATTTTGCAAGTCCATGATTACCAACGAAGATGTGTACTTTTCTCCTCTTTTACTGGAGGAGTACTGTTATGGTGTGCAATTTACGTCTTACACTTACGCCTTTCTGTGTTCAGTCCTGCTTTTTGTTTTCACTTTTCACTTACACTTTTTGTGTAAGTGGCACGTGGTGTGCAACCTTGAGGGTTGCACACTTAAGAAAAGTCCTTACTGGAGAAGTTATTTGGTGGTTGGGGGACACGGTCATGTAATGTCGTAAGAGTGTTTTGATTTGTGGAAAAGGTGTGGTTCATAATTTTGTGTTGGGTAATTGAAGAACGTCAAAGGACATTATATATGATGATTAGTAAGAAACATGATTTGTGGAAAAGGTGTGGTTCACAATTTTGTATTGGGTGATTGAAAAATGTCAAAGGACATTATATATAATGATTAGTGAGAAACGTGTAATGTCTCAAGAGTATTCTGATTTGTGAAAAAAGTGTGATTTATAATTTTATATTGGGTGATTGAAAAATATTAAGAGACATGATATATGATGATTGATAAGAAGCACGAATACGTGATGCCCAGGAACATCAAATATTTTTTCCTTCTATAACAAATTTTGAACAATGGATGGTGGATGGATGTACTTCAAATATTGGGCAATGTCATCTACTTCTAAAATTTTCTTGTTTAGTTGATTTGAAAAAAATACTCCCTCCGTCCCAAAATACTAGTCTCTTTTGGGGAATCTAACTTTTTTTGGTAGTACAATTATTGCATTTGAAAAAAGTTGATTTTCCAAAATTATCCTTTTGATAGTACATTTTTTGAGAATATCAATGTCATAATTGTACTTTTTAGATTGTTTATTAATTTAAAAGAAGGGTAAAATAGGAAATTTATATTATTTTGTACTTGATTTTTGAAGAGGGACTAATATTTTGGGACAATAAAAAATGGAATAAGGGACTAATATTTTGGGACGGAGGGAGTAATGAAAATGCATTGTACTTGCAATCGTTATTCACCATACATGTCATCATAATGAATAATTTCGGATGTATAAAAACTTAACAATTACAAATGCAAACTAATTTATTATTCGGTGAAGTCTTAAGAGCATTTTCAATGGCTTGTTATATAATTTGTTATTGTTATATTTTACTTTGAAGTTTTTAAATTTTTACTCTAATGGCAGGACAGATGACTTGTTATATATTATTTATAGGTAAATATTGTGTCAAATATAACACAAGTTTTATTAAATTTTCGTCTTTTTTTTTTTTTTTTTAAGAGATCTACATATAGTATTTTAATTTGACATTTTGTGTGAAAAGTTAAATTTTTTTACATTGTATCATTGGAGTAAAATTGCTAAAATTAAGGCGGTATTTGAGATGATCTAAATAAGTATATTTTTTTGTTTTTTCAAGAAAAAATGTATAGAAAAATAGAGAAGTGATGTGATCTAAATAAATACACTTATCTAAATAAGCGTACTTATATAGGTTATGCCAAATATTCTCTAAATATTTTAACACTTCATTGCTAAATTATAGTAATAACTAGCTCTTTACCTGTCCAACCATTAGAGATGTTTTAAGTGGGACTTATTGGTGTTTGGGATGGGCAAAAATAGCCCATCTCAAGCTAAATAACTAATAAAATAAAATATTCTATCACATTATTCTCTTTATTTTTTTTCACGTCTTTTTATAAAAAAAATTAAATAATTAAATAAAATTATTTGAGAATAATAAAATACTTAATTAATTTATTATGTATGATATTTAAAAGGAAAAATTACTAGTAAATCCCAATTTATGAAATGTTATCCCATTTAGTCCTGTGTTTTTTCTTATGCACCATTTGATCCTATTTTGATGATAAGAAATTTTTAAATTGGTAGGGTGTGAATAGAATTTACATTTATACCCATTGTGATAGATTTTGAAGAATTCTGTTGAATGATGTTTCGATGGCAATGTGGAAAGCACCAACATCACTAAACAATGTTTAAACAATGGAAGGCAAGTTTTAACGTTTTCTCAGTGTTTTTTCTTAAACAATTACATCAAATACATCACCAACATCACTAAACAATGTTTAAACAATGGAAGGCAAGTTTTAATGTTTTCTCAGCGTTTTCTCAGTGTTTTTTCTTAAACAATGATGTTTTTTGTTATGATTAACAAACATCAACTATATCGCAACGCCATGATCAACATCAACTTCAACAACATCAAACGGATTTTACATTGAGACCATTGAACATCAGATTCATTAATCTATATATATATATGTGTTGATTTCACATTGAGAACATCGGATCGGAGAGAAAAATGGTGAACATCAACGTCTGCAACATCGCAACATCAACGTCGCAACATCTCAACACAGCAAACCTAGCCCTAACTCCATCACTAATTTCTTGTTTCAAATTATGGAAAACCAAAGGCAACCCACGATACAAATCCTTGGGTTTTTCCAACCCATCACAAAGACTCTTCATTGAATTAACAACACAGTACCAATCAGCCCAAACCTTAAATTCATCGAGAGCGGACTTCGTAACAAACCTGAAACCGGCGCCAATGTTCATGATTTCGTGATTCCCATTCATGGTGACGATTTTCCCACCGACTTTCGCGGCCTGGCGCTTGAGTTTCTCGAGAAAATAGAGGATCTTGATTTCGTCACCGCCGCGATCGAGGACGTCGTCGACCTGGACGAGGGTGGCGGAGCCGCCCATCCAGCGGTCGGAGGAGTCGATGAGGCCAGCGAGTCGGAGGCCTTGTTTGGATTTTTGGAGGTCGCCGTGGAGATCGCCTATGGCGATGAGGCGGTCCGGCGACGGGTAAGTGGTCTGCAATAAGGGATTAGGGTTATGGTTTGGGGGTAAGAAGAGGCCGCTGACGTGGTATATCCGAATCGGCTGAAAAGGGGCTTTAATCAGGGGTCCATGATCGGAGTCGGCGGTGTCGGACTGAGTGATAGCCGGAGGTGTTGGGGATCGGAGAGGGAGATCGATGAGATGGAGAGGGTCATCGTCTAGGGTTTCAGTGTCTCCTCGCCGCCATCGCCATGATTGTTACAGAGAGATGATGATGTAGGATGAAGAATTCGAAGGCCATACCTGAACAGGCTACTGTAAGGTTTTGGGGGTACTAATGTAAATGAAGCATTGTTCAATCACTAATTTACCCACATCTTATACACTTTACGCTGTAACATCACGGTGAAATAAGTAATTTACATAAAACGGGACTTATTAGTCTATAAGATAAAACACAGGATTAAATGGTTCACAAGTTTCTATTTTGGGATTTATTGGTACATGCCCTTTAACATATCTATTTCTCTACCTTTATTTATCTTATTTAAACTATTTTTATCAAATTAAATCTTAAAATTAATTTCTCACCTTAGTTAATGGTTAAATTTTTATTTTATTTTTTGTTTATAAAAGTTCAAAAACTTATTATGGAAAAAAAAGCCAAGAAACTATATTTATTAAAAAAAATAGCTTAAATGAGAAAAATAAAGATGGAAAAATATATTTTAAGTATCGTACAACAAATTAATTGAATATTTTAGTATTCTAAAATAATTTCTCCATTCAAGTAAAAATGTTATTATTCTCAAATGATTTCTTAATCTTTCATTCCCTATTAACTAATTTTAATTTATTGTGAGGGGGATTAGATTTTTTTTTTACTTATATATTTATTTTTTAATTTTTTTAATTATGTAACCTGCATTTTTTTTTAAAATATGCATTGATTATAAATTTAATGACTCAAAGATAAAAATTAAAATTTGTTAATAATATCTTAACAATTTAGAGATAAATAATTTTCTTACATATGAATAAATAAATAGGACAAATTGCTGGGGAAAAAAATTACTCCATTTGTTTCAACTTAAAACAAGAAAATGATAAAAGAAATTTAAATAATAAATACATTAATTAAAATTGCTAAATATTTAGTTGTGTATATAGTATGAAATAAGTCTTATAAGTATTGTATTAAGGGTGAAACACCAATAAATTTCAAATAATGATCTTATGAGCGGTTTGATCTTTTTTTTAAGAAAAAAATTTATGGACCCAAAGTTCTCATTTTAGTGTGAATTACATAAAGGCCAAACCTAAACGCGTGT
This sequence comes from Camellia granthamiana, assembly GCA_036172215.1. Classification (NCBI taxonomy): domain Eukaryota; kingdom Viridiplantae; phylum Streptophyta; class Magnoliopsida; order Ericales; family Theaceae; genus Camellia; species Camellia granthamiana. The sequence goes on along the minus strand of CM069904.1, from coordinate 147,667,513 downwards.
GTTATGTGTTGAGGGATAAATATTGATTTTCTCATACTATTGAAAATAAACATAATAGTTAATGTAACATTTCATTCAATGTAACACAAAAAAATTTTAATGTACTTTTTTTAAACATAACATTCAAAAACGTAATACTCTATTGTAACATAATAAAAAACTCATTAATGTACTTTTCTCAAATGTAACAATATAACATTTCAAAAAAAGTTATTACTGTATTTTTTCTAAACATAACACTTCAATCAATGTAACACACAAAAACTCTTAGTGTATTTTTTTCGAACGTAACACTTTAATATAATATTTCAATGTAATACCAGAAAATCATACTAACAAAAATATAGATTTTTACGCTCAACAATCAACACTTCAGTCACCAATCTCCGCAAAAAGAATCTTCCACACCTCACTTTTTCATTTTCATTCCAAAAATGAATTAGAAAATTGGAAAAATGAATTACAAAAGGGCATTCATTTAAACTCAAATGACACTGAATTAAATGAATACTACTTTTCAAAACAAAAAGAATTAATTGGTTCATAAAAAAACTGTTGAGACTAAATGGATCAACATTCTTTTATATGGGATTTATGAGTAAATTTTTCTTGTATTAATTTTTAGGATCTTATATTAAATTATTAGGATTTTAGATTAAAATATACGTGGATCTATGTAAAATCTCAAGTGAGATAAGTGAAATTTTTTATTTAAATAGTTTATTGGTTTTTAGTAATTTTTATATCTTGCTCAATTCAAATGGGGGTAATATAACCATTTTAAATAGAAAAATAACGACGTTTGTATTAAATTAATGAATTGAGAGAATTTTAATAATAATTTTAAAAGTAAATGTGGTTAATATAATTATTAAAACCATAAAAAAAAATATGAGAAATAAGTGTAATTTGCCCTTTATAATAAAATTTCTTGTGACGTGCCAATAGAATTTTGCCAAATACGTAGGCACCTTCCAATCCAGAGCTCTTGCCAAACGCGTAAGTCTCTCTAGTATGGTCAACAACCAAAATTCACAATTTCACACCAAACCCTTCTCTTTCATTTGCCATGTCAAAGTTTATTCAAGCCGACATCCCTTTAAAAACTGGTTGACGTGTCTTGATTGATTAAACTTGTAAATTGATTTTGAAAAGAATTACGAAATATGTTATTTTAATAATTTTTTTATTAAAATATAAAGTAAAAATAACTATATTTAGACTAAAAGTTTGAGTTGTCAAATGAGATCTAAATTATATTTTTACTCTTTTATATTTGATCATAATTTTATTTTGACTTCTAAAATTTATTTTTTCTTACTTTGACTTCATGTTTTAAGTTTTCTTAGTTCACTTTTGAAATTAATTTTTGTTCAAAATTAAATAGAAAATATCACATTATATATAAAATATATTATTATATTAAGAGTTGGGTCCGTGATTGCTAATGTGTTATGTTCTGTCTATTTTTAGACATAAGTTAGTTTTAAAAGTGAATTGAAAAAAAACTTGAAACATAAAAAATCAAAATGAGAAAAACCAACTTTAAATCAAAGTAAAAAAATAACTAAACATAAGAAGGACAAAGTGTAATTGGCACAAAAAAATTTATATACACAAAATTAAATTATATAAAAATATTAAAAATATAATCCAATTTTGATTGATTAACGGTAGAGTGAACTTAGACCATCTCCAATGGTTCACCAAAACTGATATCAAATTTAAATTTTGATGAAAAGAGCACTGTTCACAGCTCCAACGGTTCACCAAAAGTGATATCAGATTGAGATTTCATCAAATGTTTCATCAGATTGAGGACGAAATACTGAATTCACCAAATCACTGTTACGGACCGTTGGAGAGAGTACCCGGTCGACCAACCGGTTGCCCGGCCGGTCGACCAACCGGTCGTCCCGAAAAAGGTTTAGACAGTTCAGAAAAATGTTCAAAAAATTTCAAAAAAAAAAAAAAAAAAAAATTTTACTCACACCGGTCGACCGGCCGGTCGACCAACCGGTCGTCCCGGAAAAGGTTCAGCCAGTTCAGAAAAAGGTTCAAAAAATTTCAAAAAAAAAAAAAAAAAAAAAAAATTTCTTCTAACCGGTTGACCGGCCGGTCGACCACCCGGTTGTCCCGAAGCACATTTGATGAATCTGGTGCACCGTTGGAGTGAGTCGTATCAAATTTGATGAAATGGGTCATTTTTGACTTAGATTTGGTGAAAAATCTGAGTCACCGTTGGAGATGCTCTTATATTTATGTCTACCAATGTCAACATGTCACCACGGTTTCAAGTCAACTCTCATGTATCATTTTTCTTGTGAGGCATTATATACCAGGGCTAATTACATACTCTCTATAGTTACATGTAGTGATTTGTTACACTTTAATTTTTTATATAACAATGTTCTTTTTTTGTGGGGTTAATTACACTTGGCAACTATATACTTTTATCAAAATCTCACTTTAGTAATTTTATTTTCAATTATGACAATCAACTTCCTATATTTTTAGTCAAATTACAATGTCACCCTTCTGTCCATCTACCGTTAACAAACTTGACAAAATTAGTTATTTTAAAATCTAACTTTAATCCCTCAACTTTTAATTTAGGGGACTTAGGCCATCTCTAACGGTTCACCAGATTCATCACCAAATTTAAATTTGGTGAAAAGTAATAGCTTTTTTTTGTTTCTAAAGGTTTCATCAAAACGACATCAAATTGAGAAAAGCCCAAAATTTTCACCAAATTGAGAAGCTGGGACAGATTTCACCATTTTACTGTGTGTGTACATTGGAAGTGGGCCTTCAGCCGGTTGTCCCCCCAGCCGTCCTCTTCCTTGAGCAATTCCCACAAAAATAGGTAA